>CAXKVY010000113.1:0-159619 GCA_964058915.1 Tetropium fuscum | reverse complement strand
CAGTAGTTTATATGGAAAGCCCTATATACTATATATAACGGTGAAAAATGTGAAATGCGGAATAACACGTACCGACACGCGATACCTGAAAGACAAAACAGGTTGTCTTGTAACTGTCTTCGTAGGACCACTGGGAATTACCCTACCGCTGCAATTTAAATATTTATAAGAACTTTTATCCCTATTTTTGTTGTTTATAAAGTCACTAAGTATACCATTGTACATGTGGTTATAAAAAAAAATATGTGATAGAGGCAAACAACACTGGGAATAACAAATTATTAACACAGAGGCTTTAATTTTCTACACAGCTCGCGTAAGATCCTCGATTAAAATACCAATTTCTTTGTGAAAGTGACGTCATCCTGAATACGAATACTCAACTATTTATCGGGGCCTTGTTATGATACCCTTCAGAGGTTTTAAGAGTAATGGAGATTAGCTGTTGGAGGGTCACATAATGTGATTTATTTAAAATGTCCTTTGATTATCTATAATTATCTTCGATACCTACCTTATTTGAGTTTCCGCTCAGGTGTGTTTACTTTTATCGCAAATGTGGACGTAAATAATTTTCTAGCTGAATGGAACCGGAGCAAGATCATGGCATATTCTAACGTATTCTATATATAGACCTATACATAAATCCCCAAACTAAATGCGAACCCCCTTTAAAGCGAATGAATAGAGTGTCGCTCACCTAATCCAGTATTTGGTAGAGGTCATTCGAATACTCTAAAGACTACTTATGTTTCTTAAGATTTATTCCAACAACTAAATCTACATTGCACTATCTGTTCGTTGACGAGAATTTGAGGCTGTTCTTTCAGTAGAACGTAGTAGAAGTCATTAATGTTTTCTTCTTTGTTCCTTTAATTTGCTTGTCATGATAATGGGTCAAGTCTGATGTTGGCCCCTAAAATATTTAATAGGCTTCCCAACTGTACCAGAGAAATAATCATGGAAAAAATTCTTCTCCCCACAATTCTTCGGCATTTGCTGGGCGGAAATGTCTATTACCAGGTCTATTTTAAATATTCTTAACAATCATCGACCATGTATTTTCAATTGGGTTTAGGTCGGGCGACTTTGAGGGCCAAGGTAGCACGTTTATGTTGTGTTCATTAATCCAGTTAGTTACAATTCTTGATGTATGAATTGAGCAATTATCTTGCTGGAAAATAAAATTCTGAGGATACAACATAGTGACGGACGGCAGCATAATATTGTCCAATATGCGTATGTAACTCTGTCCGGTAAGGCGCTCTCCTATCCTCCAGCAAACACCGGGACCTAGGGAACTTATCCATGCTCAAACATTGATGGAAACACGTCCACTCCGGTCGGTAGGTTTAATATACCTCTCTTCATACCTCGAATTCTGCGGTCGGTAGACGCGGATGGAACCATCATGATATGACTAAAAGACCTTTTCGTCGGAAAATATGACATTATTCCAAAAGTCGTCGGGCCTACCGACAAACTGGTTCGCAAAATTAAGACGTTGTTCTTTATGCCTTGGCTCCAAAAATACCTTCTTTGCTGCCGCATAATTTCGTAACTCTGAACCCTTCACCCGTCGCCTTGCAGACCTCACAGATCCAGGAAACTCTGTTTCGAAACAGGCCGTCACTGCTGTTTCAAAGGGATTCGTTCTAAGATAGTCTAGCAAGAGGTTGTCTTGCTCCACAGTGCTTATTTTACGACGCCCTCCGCAGTGGACCGCGCGAACGTTTCCTACTGCATTCCATTTTTGTTTGAGTTTGAATATACAACTCTTACTCACATTTAGCTCATCTGCAACTACCTGTAATGACCAATCATTTTCAAGCAATGTAACAGCTCGCATTTTTTCAGGTTCAGTTAACCGCGGCATTTTAAAACTTGAAAACTAATAAAGTGGTTTGTAAATTACGGAGTTAATTACTGACATTTGTTTGAGGGTTCAAATAAGTGTCAAAATGAAATATAAAAAAATCACATTACAATATTAAAAAAAATCGTGCACTTTCAAATGGCCGCCAGCGTACTAATATAAACCTGTACTAATAATGAAAAAAATAAACTTACTTACTTACTTCTTGGTCTGCTCCTGCTCCTGTAATGGGTTTCATTTGATTATACTTTTGCAGTGGTGCTGCATATTTTCTATTCTGTGTAGTTGCCCGTTCCTACCATATAATTCTCACCAATTTAGTTACTCTTGCAATTTTTCCTTCCCAAGTTCTATTTCATGATTCATTAGCTGCGTCTACTTATCTTCTTAAGTCTACTTAAGTTTATCTTCTTCCATGTTCATATAGAAAGGAACTACCCTCTTCAGTTTTGTCAATATATCTTGCAAACGAAGCAAAATTTCGTTGTACCTTATATGAAACTTTTTGTAGAGAATACGCGTCGATAATAAACAGTTGAATGGGTGCATTATTTAATCCACATTGACCTTTTGTGGAACGAAACAGCCTTCTGCGAGTTAATCGGTCCACTAGGTCACTTGAAAGCGGAGTCGTCCAGGCAGGGTAATAGAATACCCATATACCCACCATTCTCCGTTTATTATCAAACGAATTATTTTTATATTCCCAGATAAATGCGACTACCTATCGCGTCACTCTCGCTTCTATAAATTTGCTTTCTGTTTGAATTTGGGCTTTCTGGGCCGTTTTCAATTTATTAATTCATGCTCGAATCAACGCAATAAAATACAAAAGGAGTTGACTGGCGTGTGTATACAAAGGTAAGCATTATTTTTAGAAACTACATGCTAATTATTATACTCATATTTAGTGAGGTATATTAATAGTATATTTTTCAACGAGCAATTAATGACAGCCATACTAACGCAGGGCGAGATTTCGCCTCAGTTAATAATGAAAAATTAATTGTGCGTTGAATACTATAGTTTGTCCACGACCATTGTACGTTATTTATCCTGAATGAGTTGTTTTTTTTAGTTTTTAATTAAAACTTCAATGTCATCAATTGCCACTATTCGGCGGTCATTCGGCTACCTTGCTTTTAGTTCTTAATACAAAATATTCGGAATGTTATTATTCGATGCTATTGTATATTGGCTCCATTATATAACACATTTCAAGTACATTATTGAGTTATTATCAAATGGTCGTTGACAAAATCGCTTTATCGCAGCTAATATGGCTAGACTATCTGGTAAAGGACAGACTGTGAAACGCGCCTCTTTTATTCGGAGATAAAATATTTCTCTAAGACTGTATAACTCCAGTAGATACTGATGCCACTTCACCAGATAGTCCCCAACTATTAGGGACAGGGGCAGTTCTGAACACAAGCGTCGGAGAAATTTCCTCAACAACTTGAACTAATCGCTACATAAAAAACACACTGCGGATGCTAACCGCATTTTCATAGTGAAGTCAGTGAAGTGCTTCATGGCAACTTTTTTCACGTATTGTTGATGAAATGTAGTGTACCGTTATGTCTTACAGTATGTATGTAAGTACCTATATTAGTTTATATACAGAGAGATTGTTTTTTGTGAATTTGTTTAATATTCTTATATTATTAAATTGCCGCTTGTAGAAAAATTCTGCATCTTTTTTGTTAATACATGCATGTTCTTAAAGAAGCTGCATTTGTTTTCCAATGTAGACTTCATTACATTTTTCACATGGAATTTCATATATACAATGTGCAGTGGAGTTTTCCTCTTGCTCTTCATATTCGGAGAATGTTACATCAAATTTGATGATTGATGAAATTCCAGAAGTTCCTTTTATGGACAACAATGGTGGTAATCTTGGAACGATGTAATTTCTGCAAATGAAAGCAACATCTTCTTCTTTCTTCGTACTTTCTTCTACGCAGGCATAGCGTAGGTAGGCCCTTTGAGATTAAGATACTTTATTTATGCTTTGAATTGAACTTACTTTCCTAAACACTTGCCCAACTCAACCTTGTAGCTTATTTGCAACGGCAAGTGAATTTTCACTGGCTATAGTATGACGTATGACCAATATAACTAGCTAATTAATATTTATTTTAAATTGAATGGACATTTATCGGACATCCAACAAATGAAATGTCAGTGGATTGCATTACATTGACAGGATATGAAATCACATGTGACATTTTAACTACTAGCGTTCCCGAAACAGATATAAAATGGATATAATTTATCTGGATGGTTCAGTAATTCAACTTTTCAAACCAATTGAATTGAATAACAAGGGACTAGACTTTGGGGCTTAGAAATACTGAAAGCTGTCAGAACTTTTTATAGTATATGGTACGGTAGATAAAATTAAAGCGAGATATACTCGTATCTCGTACATTCCAAAACCTCCCGTTTGCATAACGGCTATGATATCCAGACAAATATGCGCAAAACTTATGCGATAGGTACTCGACAGCATTGATTTCCCGAGAACTTAGATAGTTGCATCTTGTATCATTTATATGTAATCCACTGGGACTAGTAAACGTCGAACAGTGTTTTAGAGACACTTTCGCCGAGGCGTTCGCAAGATGAGATTTATATTATTGCTCTATATTTCTCGAAATAATATTTCTTTACAGTATATCAAATGTTTTCGTTGTAGCTCTGTAAGTTTTTCGCACAGCAGCTATCCTATCCTAAATTTATTGTAAAATTTCTACAGTAAATCATTATATAGGTACCATGTCATTCCTGAGCTAAGAAGTAAGTCGTACATATTATTGCATTTGGTCAGGTAAAATCGGCAATTTTCATCGGAAAGTAAAACAAAACGTTCAAAATGTTCATTTGTCTGTACCGATGGCATGTTTTTCTTAACACATCTACAATAAAATGTCTAATTTATTTATTTATTTAAGAAACAAAACAGGTATATTCATAACCTAATTACATGTTTCTATATACTACAAAGAAATTACTATTACTGATGGCACTGATAATATTGCAACAACTAAAACAAAAAAAAAAAAATAATACTGAGTAGTTACTTTATGTAGGTTAAACGTTTAAGATAAAAAAAGCAAAAAAAATAATGGAAATTAAAGTAAAAGTAAAATATTTACAATACTGAAATACATTCATCGATGATTTATTTCGTCATAATAACAATTAATAAAGAATGGACCTAATCGGAAATATCTATACTCCTAAGATTATACTTAAATTGTTTTAACGTCATATTAAATACATCACAATTAGTGTTATCCATTTTTCCATTAAAAAGTGAACATATTCTATCAAGTCTAGATTGACTGTTTTTAACAAAGAAAGTAATATTACTGGGTCTTGTATTTAACTGAGGTACTCTGTAGTTTACACGTGATAACAGATATGCGCAGTTGATTTCATTATTAATCAATTTATACAAAAACGTTAGTAGTATACATTTTCTCCTATATTCTAACTTTTTTATTTCTAATTCCAGTCTAATCGGCTCATAATGTACAAAATCTGGAGAGCATTTGTGGTTTTTGTGAAAAATATAATTTAAAAAAATATTTTGAATCCTTTCAATATTCTTCTTTTGTTTTTTAGCGTGCGGGTCCCAAATCACTGCTGCAAATTCTAATTTTGGTCATATCAGAGTATTGTACAAATTTTTAATAGCATCTATGTTGTTGAAACTACTAGTAATGCGTTTAATAAAACCAAGCATTTTGTACGAACCCGATGGTATAGTTTCTATATGTTTGGTAAAATAAAAGGTTTTCTTGAAATATAACACCTAGATCTTTATGTTGCGTTAATCGTTTTAACGGCATGTCATTCATCGTGTAACTGATATGAAATGTATCCTTTTTCCTATAAAATGACATATGATAAAAAATTTTTATATTGAAATACAACTTATTTTTTTGTGACTTTTTACTTGACTTTTTATTTTTTGTGATTTTTTTGTGAAATATATATAGTATCTAAATCTTTTTGTATCTTGAGTTACTCCATCATTGCTACTATTTACCGCCCTATATAATTTAAAATCATCTGCGTAGAGTAGATATTTGGAAGTTATATTAACTGGCAGATCATTAATGAACAACACGAAGAGAAGAGGACCCTGAAACCTTGTGGACCCCAGATTCAACATCATACTCAAATGATTCTGTACCTTTGTAATTCACGACTTGTTTTCTTAGCTGTAAATAAGAACTAAAATATTTGATTAAATGTTTACTGAAACCAAATGAGAATAATTTATGTAACAATATATCATGGTCAACCTTATCGATTGCTTTAGCAAAGTCTGTATAGATGACAGCCACTTGACTCCTCTTCTCCAGATGTTGCTCAATGTATTCAGAAAAAGACAATAGATTAGTTTCTTTTAGACTTTTTCTTTAAAAAACCATGCTGTATTGGCGTAATCATATTCTCAATTTGGGGGTAAATTTTGTTGTAAATAATAAATTCAAAAATTTTTGCTATTGAGTTAAGAATAGTTATAGGGCGATAATTAGAGAGTTGATGTTTACCGTCACTTTTATATATCGGTGTTGTTTTTGATTTTTTGAATAAGTCAGGGAAAATGGCTGTCTTTAACGATAACTTGAAAATGATAAGAAGAGGTTTAATTAAGTATGCGATACACGCTATAAATATAGCTAGGTATTTGGTCCGGTCCTGTGGCTTTTTTTGCTTTTAATTTTTTTACGGCCATCTCTATTTCTTTTTCTGTAACCGAGTCGAAGTGTATATAATTTTGATTGTAGTTATAATTAGTTTGATCACAAATAGAATCAATATCATAATGAGAGTTGTGCTCAAAAACACTTAAAAAATAGTCAGCAAATCCATTTGCTATTTTATTTATATCAGAGGTAAAATCACCGTTTATAAGAAATTCCTCTGATATACCATCTCTTTTTGTGCTATTAACATAGTTCCAAAATGTGTTCGGGTCTTTTTTGATATTCAACGTAATAATCACGTCAAAACGTACGTCTGTCAAAACGTACGTTTTGACAGAAAAATGTTTTTTGGATAAGAGAAGAAAAAAACTCAATCTCCTAGTAGCGCAGGGGTAACGTCCTCGATTTAGAATTGAGGAACCCTGCATACAAATCCTTCAGGTGCACTTTTTTAAATTTGCATTTATTAATTTTTTTGTATAATCATCTTGTATATTAACCTTGAAACTACAGTATGTAGAAGAAGATACAATACGAGAGATTCCTTATTCCCTGTAAATCACGTGACCTCTGGGATTTCCGATATGACTTGAAGCTATCTAAGGCCCCCATTGTGCTGCATTTGAGGTAACGTGGTAACTGTACACGAAAAAGCACAGTTTCGCGCTCGAGACTTTATCGACGACAGGGAAAGAACGTCTCAAAATATATATTGTGCGGATTTTTTGTATATCTTATGTATATATATATATATATATATATATATATATATATATATATATATATATATATATATATATATATATATATATATATATATATACCTTGGAAGAGGTCAGGTTTTCTTAAGCTGTATACATTCTGATTACATGACTATTTCTTACCTAATGAGTACTGAATGGATTTACAGGTAACAACTACTCAGAGAGCAACTACACAGAGAAGGAGTATTACTTCCTGTATTGAATTACATCTGCAAATCCGATAAAAATAATAATAATATAAATAAAATATAATATATAAATAAATATAAATATATATAAAAAATATAAATAAAATAATTCAATACAGGAAGGAGTATTAGCTCTCTGAGTAGTTGTTACCTGTAAATCCATTCAGTATGTAGTTTAGCCTACTTTTGGCTAGGGTCGCTGCTCTAGGTGCCTGCATTGCAGGCCGCTGCTTGTCACAAGACATTACTTAGTAATGTCTGATGAGTAGTAGCAACTGACCGCTAGAGGGGTCTGGTTATCCCTCGCTTGTACTCTTACCTAATGAGAATAATTTATTTTGTACCTGTTACGTCCCTATATGTTACAATATTTTTATATCAATATCCAGGCATTTTATAAAATATGCAATTTGCCCATAGATATAGGAAGCTCTCGAATATATGCATTCCAATTTCACACACGGGCTATAAAATATATGAATTCTTTGCGATAAAATTGAAATATATTCTCTCTAATGTAGAAAGAATTAGAGCACGTAGGTACATATTTTATGAATGTGACTTCCTTTGCAGCAGTTACAGTGTTTATTCGCATGTGCTTTCACTTGCACAGGTAAAATCAATACGACAAATATGCGACATGAAACAAATTCTACAGAAGGAGAGGGCATTCTAGTGGTTTTTAGAGTTCATCAGTAAAATAAGTAATTACTTTAGGTACAAATATCATTTAAGTTCGAATATATTTGCCCAAAAAGCAATTAGGTAGGTACCTACTTTATATGCCAATTTATAAAATATTTTTAACAAAAAAACAAAACCGACTTCTATTCGAAAAAACTGCACTAAAAAGTAAAAAATTATTACGTTATTCATTCTGACTTAGAATACAATCATTTTAATATGCCAGTAGTATATAATTATTGTTATTTTTGGAGTCGGTGTCAGCCAAGGTTTGCAAATGTTTAACGAAGTAGCGTATGTATACAACTCTAATTGTATTCGATTAGAAGTAAGTTTGAATGCAGGTTTATTTCTAATTGTGGTGTCGCTTTTAGTCTATGTGCCTGTATCAAGAATTTGTCAATTCAATATAATTTGGGGGGGCAAAATAATATTTGGAGGGATTGTCAAGTAGGTCCTGGTAATCACCAAAAGGCTGCGTATCTGTCACTAAAGTGGGGGGTTTTAACATGGCGGCTATTTCAAAATGGCGGATCGACAGATTTTTAAAGGCGCTATATCTTCCAAATTAATTGTCCGAATCAAATACATTTTTTTTTGATTAATTTATTTAAAAAAAATATTAATAAAAATTATGTAGCTTTAAGATTTATCTATAATATGTTTTTTTTAAAACACTGCTGAAAAAAAGAGTATGAACTGCTTTATCAATTTATCCATTTATCCGAAGTGACTTGTTCTCTTCTCACCGTTTTTGGGAAATGACGAAATTGTTCAATGGAAGATTTTATGAGAAAAACGATGCCTGGAAACGACTCCTGGTGTGCCAGAACCTACTGGGTTTGGGTGGAAGCTTCATAGTGAAAATGAACTTTCCATTCAAAGAATCATTTCCATTCATTCCCTTCCAATGTCAAATTCCAACATGCTACATTAAATGTACAATTGGTTGCAAGTGCAAAGCGCGCTGTGATAATACAATACCCCCATCGATGAAGAAGATCCAAAGGATATAGCAAATCAAGAAGAAATCGAAAATTCATATAGTGACGATTCATGTGGCAGCACATATTAGTATATATTTTTGTTCATTTTGCATTGCATTGTGATGTTGTCTAATATATTATTTTAACACATTTTTATTTATTTTCAGCTGACTTGTTTTATTTGTTTTTTTTATATATTTTAACACATTTTGGTATTTATCCATTCATTTTAAAATAATATCTTTACGTTTTATTTATTTTATTGTTATTAATAAACGTTTTGTACATATGTACGTAGGAATATTCTTTTATTTTTTGATATAATTGGCTATATTTCACCTAAATATAATAATAACCGAGTTTAAAACAATTAATTTTAGATTAAGGATTAGGTTACATAAGTAATTAGTAAAATTTTACATATGTAAGTCAGATTTTACGTTTACTTGAAATTTCCGATTGTAACAAAAACATTATTCAAATCGGACCTTTGGTTTGGAGGATACAGCGAATTTTTTTCTATCCAGTGAGAAATTGATATACCTATCGGCCATGTTGAAATAGCGGCCATATTAAGACATACATAAGACGTAAGACCCTCCACTTTAAATACATCTATGCAGAAGATTATTGAAGACTTACCAAGATCTAATACATTATTCCCAAAAATATTATTTTGACTCCCAAATTGTAATTACACGATACTCTAAAATTTTTGATGCTGGCACACACAAAATTTTTCTGATATTCACCTAGAACGCATTTTCTACCAAATAATTGACCATATCTCTCTTAAAAATGCATTTTTTAGTTTTTAAAGAACCATATTGTAGACAAATCTTAAAGCTACATAATTTGTTGGAAATATTTTGTTAAAAAATGAAAAACCAAAAAAAATGTGGGTCGCTTTATCAAAAAAAATATGTATATTTTATTTATTAGTATATAAGACACATGTGCATTTGTACAATACAAAAATTTATGATATAATTAATAATTATTTATATATAATTCCAGGTAAACAATGTAATTAAAGTGACATTGTTTATCAATTACAATTGTGTATCAATTGTAATGTGTTGTAATCATTGTTAATCAGTTGCAATGATTGACAAGTGTCAATCATTGCAACTTCCTGAAGAACGATTAAAAGGGTTAAGCAAGGGTAGGCTAAAATATAGTAAGTATAGCAAGTATAGTAGTATATGAGCAGTAACCATATACATATTATTTAATTTTGCTTGCTTTACATAAATTCTAGCGGTACAATACATACGGAATATAAGGTATAAAATCACCCCCCTTTGCATGTCGGCAAATCTTATAATCTGCTTTGTTTTCGCAGAATCTCAGAAAGCTTTTGAGGGCTTATTTTCTCGTAAGGCTGAAAAGTTTCTATAGAGGATGTAGAACCAAAGGTCACCAGTGTGTGCGTTTATAAATTATTACTTGTCACTTTCTCAAATATTATTTACGTTGAAATAATCCAATGGTGACAGTTATATGAAATTACGTAACCTAAAAATATTGTCAACTATCAACTAGTCAACTTGAGAATATAAAAATGGCCTATACTACATGTCTACAATAATAAACACCAACTGTCTTCATATTCCGCAGTTAAAACAAATCCACTGTCTTCGTCTTGGCCATTGAAACGCTCAGTCTTTATTATTCTCGTAATATAGCAAATTATCCTTATCCCAATCCTGAACTAGAATATAAAAATAGTGTCGCAAGGAAATTATAGAAGCTGGTAAGTACGGGTCCTTTACCAAGTAATAAAAGCCGGCACTTTCGGCCATCGGTTACATGTTGACGTTAAAGATTTTCCTTAGGGAATCACGTGGACTCCCAAAGTGCCTGCTCTATATTCTAAACGTATTAATGCCTTTAGAATCATACATTAAGAATGAGGTGATCGCTTTACCTATAAAGGAACTTTGCTATAAAAGTCTAAATATAAATGCGTTGAAGTTTACCTTCTCAATATTCACTTCAGTGCCGCCCGATAAAATACTAATTTCATTAATGCTCTTGAACAAGAAATCCAAACCAAGCCGCAGAATCCAGCTGTGAACGGGAGCAAATTTAAAGGGGATTGACTTAATGATAAATGTGCGGAATATCGTCACGTTAGGTACCTTGAAGTATGAATCACATATCATCAAATCCATCGCACCAAAGTAATGCAGCACTAGCTGCCAGTGGGCTTTAGGTATGTGTATAGTATACAGTCATTATATACGTACTAATACTCTATCGAACTCATTACCGTCGTTAATGAAATTGCGATCACGTAATTTTGTAATAAAATTACGTTAATATATAAGCTGAAACGGTATATTTTATGTAGTTCCTGCCCACAGTATTCGCGTAATTTATATTCGGTAAAGCCTGCGACCCATTTGGAAGCGAGTCTTTAATATGACGTTTCGGTTAACATATTTATAGCAAATAGGTGAAAATCCCCAGTAAAATTATTTAAAACTAGCGGTAAAGAAAATAACAATCATTTAAATATTTCGAGCCGGATTTGCAACGTTTCTTTGTTGCTCCTTTGAGCCGGATGACCAACATTGATCCTTCGAGCCGGATGATCAACATTGGTCCTTCGATCAATAGATGAGGCATCGATCTTCAGCAAGAAGTGTTGATTGAACAAAAGATCAGCACTTGTTTTCTTTTCCTCGAAACATCGTTTCGGCATAGTCACATCTGCCATCTTCAGGTGCTTCTCCATAACAGTTCAGTTAGAGCAAACAGAAGCAGCAACGAGCCGTTATGGAGAAGAACATGATGGTGGCAGATGTGACTGCCGAAATGCCGTTCTAGACGAATAGAAAACACGTGAGAGAAGACCCGGAAATTCATCAAGTACATTCTACACCCGCGATATATATATATTCTATATATATATATATATATATATATATATATATATAGAATATATATATCCGCTTCTATATATATATATATATATATATATATATATATATATATATATATATATATATATATATATATTTTTTTTTTTTTTTAAGGGTTTATCTTGGGATAGTAGCAATAAAACGACTGATTATATTACTTGACGTTTCGGTCCCTTTTTTGGGCCTTTTTCAAAAGAGTATTTTATTTATGACATATTTGACATAAGCAAAAATTACAGTTTTAATTAATTTTTAAGGTTACTAGTAACCTTAAAAACGTCAAGTAATATAATCAGTCGTTTTATTGGTACTATCCCAAGATAAACCCTCCAAAAAATATATAAAGATAGCAAAGAAATTAGAAGATATAAATATATATATATATATATATATATATATATATATATATATATATATATATATATATATATATATATATATATATATATATATATATATATATATATATATATATATATATATATATATATATATATATATATATATATATTATATATATATATATATATATATATATATATATATATATATATATATATATATATATATATATATATATATATATATATATATATATATATATATATATATATAATATATATATATATATATATATATATATATATATTATATATATATATATATATTATATATATATATATATATATATATATATATATATATATATATATATATATATATATATATATATATATATATATATATATATATATATATATATATATATATATATATATATATATATATATATATATATATATATATATATATATATATATATATATATATATATATATATATATATATATATATATATATATATATATATATATATATATATATATATATATATATGTCGAATACGCGCTTCTATATTATTCGCGTGTTTTTACGTTGATACTTTCTCTGTTAGACGTTTAAGAAGTATACACCAACATCAACTTACACATGCGGAATTCAAAATCGCTGCCCTGGGATTCGCAGAATGATATATGGGCCCACACATTCCCTCTCTTTACTTAAAATTATATCAGTTCTCCAGTGCTTTTTGCGCGTTTCAGATATAAGCTAAAGATATAAGATATAAGCTTAGCTAAAGTGATATATTTGACAAAAATATTTGTTTAGGTACGTATCGGGTAAGCCATAGCCATATCTGAGGAACTGTATGACATAGAACGTTGGGGAAAAGATCTAATACAAAAGTGGACCAGAGGAAACGCAGGAAATTATTTTCAAGTTTCTAAGATTACCGCTAGAGTGCGTTACAGTAACGTTAAATTCTTAATGTTCTTGGTTATGTTCGTAAAATTTTGAATAACTTTTGTCTCCTTTTTGACTTTTTTTGAAGTTTTCAAATTTCATATGTTTTCATATGAAATTTCGGAGAAAAACGGACAGTTTGTTTGTATTTCAAACAGCGCCACCTAGCTTCCGCGGCAACAATTAAATTGGCACATTCTATTCTAGCAATGATAAAGTAAAAAACGCTCTTTCCAATGAAACCAAATTCATTTGATAACCGGGGTAATCGCTATTTTTCTTTACAATTGCTTACCTTCACCCCATCACTTAATTTTCAGAGACGTTTTAAGACCAAATTTATTAAAAATTTTTGATTATTACTAAGAACATATTTTCAGTATGCCTCATCATAGCAAATTAGGGAGATATTTCATTTTTATAATTTAACTTACTGTAATGCCCTCTAGCGGTGATGTTACGAACTTGAAAATTATTTCCAGACATTTCTCTAGTCCACTTTTGTTATAGATATTTTTTACCAACGTTCCATGTCATACAGATATGGCTCAGATATGGCCAGCGTCCTCTGTTATTGATATCCGGTACGTTCTTCTATGATAAATAAAAAGTGTCTTATAGTATAGTATATTGTCCATTTATTTAAGGCTTGTAAATAATATAAATATAATCCTATTTGCTACGGGAAGTATATGAAATAATAAAATGGTGTATTATGTTACTGCCTCTAGCGAATAAAATTAAACTCGTAAATATGTTACTTTATTCTACCTGACACGCCGTTGTAGAATCTACCCTCGAGAATGGGAATCATCATTTTCTTTCCAATCTGCTCCGTTCATATAGATACGGCCTCCACGCCAATCTTTTTACTTATTTTTCACATCATATCCACACTTCAAACTCATTTCGATCTCCGGATTATAAACCCTTTTAGCTGTAAATATTTGATTGGGGAATCAAAACATCATGTTTTTGGTGAAATTGGATTTTGGAATAAATCGTCCAGTCGCTGAAGGTAAAGATAGGTATTAGGTACCTCCGAATTAATTGAACCTCCATCGATTTTCATGAAAATTTGGAATTAAGCTCCCGTAACTTCAATAGAGACATATGACCGACTTGCGTTTTTTGTTCTTAACTGGTGAAAACTACCCTTTGTGAAAAATTTGAAAAAATGCAGGGTAAGCATTTTATGGAGTCATATCTTAAGGTTCTTTCATGTTCTCGAACATGATTTACGATGTATTCCAAATTTTCTACAATAATAGTTTAGACAAATGATTGTACTATTTATCAAATATAGAAGTTACAAACTATACTTATAAACATACACTATAATTATTAAAAAAAATATAAGTGAAATGCTTTCATCAAAGTAGGGTTCCAGATTAAAAGCCTCGTAGAAGAATACAAATGCAAGGCTGGTTGAAGGCATACAAAATGGAAGCATCCATGCAAGCTAGGGTCAAATAAAATACCAAAAAAAAACAACAAAAAAAAATAACAAAATAGAAAAACAGAAAAAAAAATATATATACATAAATAGGCACATAAAGGCCTGAATGAAAGGCATGGCCTGAAAAGTAACAAAATAAAAAATACCCATTGTAACTAACTTACATTGTAACTAACTTAGGTTTAAGGTCACTATGTATCCAACGCTTAAGGCCCACTTTGTACAAAACTAACAAAAAACATAGATTAGAACCCGCTCATTCCCTAAAACTTCCTACCACACCAAAAGATTTAAAGAATAATCAACTACACAAACAGCAAAGTCTAGAACACGTTAATTTAAAAATAATAAAATCCGGCGAAAGTATCTTGCGAGATAGAAGCCATGCATAGAACAGCAAATCACACACTGGCAAGTAAGAACTACAGAAAAGGTAGGTATCTAGGACACCCTAGATACCTTCTTGCGGCTAATATCTTAATATTATTATTAAGAGTCTTCAATTTACACAATAATATATTACTCCACAAACTTGCTATTATTTGAGTATTAACTTTTATAATATTAATATATAAATATAAATATATATATATATATATATATATATATATATATATATATATATATATATATATATATATATATATATATATATATATATATATATATATATACATACATATATATACATATATATATATATATATATATATATATATATATATATATATATATATATATATATATATATATATATATATATATATATATATATATATATATATATATATATATATACACTGTTTAATGTTAATTTTCCTATATACAGTTTCCCTGGAGAATACGCCACTGGCTCCTACTTAAAGCAGGAGCTTTAGAGGATCTGATAAACCTTGAATATTAGTTTGGAATAATTTAAAGCGTTCTACCCCGATATCAAAAGTTAACCGCCAATTTGTAACCGAGAAACCTCCCTTAATCTCTATACTTCAGGAACATTATAGATCGACATTTACATTTTTTCTTATTGAGACAAATATCTAGAATTCTTTGTTATTCGTTCGCTGGTACAATAATGAAATTTTATGAATTTGTGACGTATAAATTTAATTGAACATTTGATTGTTTTTGCTACAAATTTTTTGGAACGCATGTTTTGCGTTTTATGTCTGGGTAGATTTAAGATATTCCAGAGAAGAATATTATCTTGTTAATAGCAGGGTTTCAATCAGCTTTATTAATTTTATCTTGCAGAATATTAAATCAATATTCGGGGCATTCACTTCTTATAAATTGGATCGGTCGGATAGTGACTTATATTTTGCCGAATGGCCTTAATTAGATCTTTTGAAGATATTTTTAACGTTTTTAATTGACCTGGATATTCACCACCTTATACTGAAATACAATTTGAATTCATTTCTGACTAATCACAGGTACCATAACGGTGTCACATTTTAAAATCCATTTAAAATTGATATACGAGTATATACAAGGAAAAAACTTTGTGACATTTTTGATGTGTGTAGTTTAGTACTGTACAAGGACGGGGATGAAGTTGACATTAGATACACCATTACACAAGCTGTTAGCGTTTATATAATTTTTTGCTCTGCAAATATATCAGTTACTCACTCAGTGAGAACTCCTTGACCTATTTTTATCATGAATGCGTAAATATTGGGATACAGATTAGAGAAAATTAATTAGCAGTACATTTTGTATAAAGTGGATTGATTTTCTATGATATCGCCGCCCAGAAATGCAATTACTTAATAAGAGTAATAAGAAAATAAATATAAATTGATCATTATTCAACGTTACTTCGAGGAATATTTTACGAAATCCTATAGTTCATTAAATGCTTTTCTTAATTCTCTTGGCCATGTTAATTTAGGTAAAAAGATGGTGAAAGCAAAGGACTGAAGCATCCATTACTTCTATTCAAGTCATTTGCAATAAATCCATCACTATTGACAAGAAAGAAAATTATATTAAGACTTTGTTATGGTATATCATAATACTTGAAATATGGTCCACAGTCTCACTTGACTGTAGATGGTGTGCCGTGTAAACTTTGCATATCAAAAGTAATAAACCGTTTGAATGGCAAATAAAGTTCAAATTAATTTCACACGAATTCTGTAAAGCGCAGTGCAAAGTTCTGCGAAGATAATACCATTTTGAACTATGATGGGGAAAATGTTACTAATGTGGGTATTGACTCCGCATTTTACGATGCTCTAGACGAATTGATGGAACAGAAATGTAGATCGACGTATATGTTAGGCTATTTCCCTCGTCTTAATGTCCACCAATCACAAACGCGCAATTTTGAATTACAAATGGTTTCTAGATAGAAAAACTGTATGACTGCACTTGTCAGCAGTTTTTTCGAGTTTACCCGCAGCAGAACTCGACAGCTTTTGTCACCAAAAATTACAATACCTTTGATAACAAGTAATTATGGTCTCCTAGGACACCAGAAAACGACGCTAAACAATTTTTCTGATTTTATTGTCAATAAATTTTGTAATATTGTTTTTAAACAGTGCTAGTCAGCTTATGTAACACTCGGAGTAGTTTCCACAAACACCAAAACACTTTCACTTCGCTCGACGCGCGTTTCGCCAACCAAGTTGGCATCATCCGGAGACGATTAAAACAGCTTATATATACGAGCGACTATACTGTATCCAACGAGAGAATGGACTTGCACTCGAGTGAAAATTCGTCTGTTTTAGTCAGATCTCCGCCCCTTAGAATATTAGTTAAACGCCCTCAACGTCTTAATTGGCTCAGCAGGTAGCCAGGGCCGGCGCCTGGGTCCGATACCTACCTGGTACCTAATTATATAAAGTACCTACTACTGCCTACCTATTCACAGTTTGTATTTGTAGTCTGTACGGTTATTTTAGTTGTGTTGTTTCCGGTTGTGAAATAAGTTTTAAATCTATTATAAGAATGGCAGCAGCCAGAGACGAGATAAATCCACCATTATCGCCAATTAAGAAGAATAAAAGAGGCCAGGTAAAGAAATATAATAATAAATATGTTTTATTTAATACGCATACTAGGTATTCACCACCAGTAACCGGGAAATACTAGACAATATTAGTAATTACTCCAATATTGACTTCAATTTACCAGGGTAAATAAAGCAAAATATGAAGTAATTGCTCCTAGTACTTACTTTAGTCTTACTTCAAGAATAATGTGGAATAATGTGCTATAATTTTTAGTATTTACTTGAAGTAAAAGCAAATACTCTTTTTAATCATACCACCCAATACTCATACCAACATCATAATACATAATAACACAATAATACATCATACCAATACTTCATATGCATTTATTAAAAATCTGTTATTTTGACGTTACAAACAGACAATTTTTTAATAATTTTATTTATTTATTTGCTAGCAAAACATTCAGATAAACAGTAGTAGTAAATATAAATGTAAAAAATCTTAAAAAATAGATAAAACCATATAAAAATATATAATACTTACACATAAAATAACAGATTCAATGAGGATGGCAAACATATTTAAATCCCGGTCTTCTTCTTATACAATTCCTTCAGGACGGGTATTCTAGGGCGGGAATTGTTATTGGAGTCCAGTGCACAGATCAGCTGCAAGATTTTAATGTTGCCGCGTTCCTCCGCGATCTGTGCAGGTGTCAGCCCCGAACTGTTCACGCAGTTGATGTACTTTTTGCTAAATAGACAGGCGAATGCCCGAGTGTTCCCTTCAGCTGCAGCGACGTGTAACGGAAGGTCGCCGTGCGACGTGCAACAATTTGGTTGAGCATTATTTTTCAGTAGCGTTTCCAACGCGTCTGAATCAGTCTTTAATTTCGCAGCTATGTGCAAAGGAGTATAGTCATCCAGGTCCTTTTGATTAATATCGGCTTTGTTCTCTAAAAGTAGCTTTATAATTGGAAGGCAGTTATATTCTACCGCCAGGTGTAACGGGGATGATCCATTTATATCCTTTGAGCTCACCTCGGCTCCTTTACAAATCAGTTGCTTGCAAATGCTCGTTTGACTTTCCTTAACTGCTAGATGTAGTAGAGAGCAATTATTGTGGGTGTCCCTCACTGTTAGATCAGCGTTGTTCTCTATTAGGAGGTCTAAAATGTCGAGATTGCCACTTTGTACGGCTAACTGAAGAGGTGACTCTCCTAAAATAAACGATAATCATTAGCTAAGTTTAGTTAACTATTAATTATGGTATTATCAGTGTTGTATGTTATTATGAACACCAAATGTGACTTTATATTCTTTATTTCTTAGTAGAGTTAAAAGCCGTCTCTATCGTGTCATCCCGTTTGCACATTGTTGCTAAAATGTAAGACCCACTTTTAATCATTCCTCACCCCTTCAAAATGCAAAATCGACTTGTCGTCCAAAAATCGTACTGTGCAGGGGGTGCCCAGGGGTAGTTCTTTAAAAAAATAATTTTTTTTTTGCGTTTTTCGCATTGTAATCACCATAACTTGCATCAGTCTTGATATTATTCACAAGCTTCAATCGGAAATATTTTTTATTGAATTATGAAAATCGCTTTCACAATGGTTTTATATGGAGCGCCGTAATAAATAAACGCTCGCCGTGAAACAACATATTTCTGAATTCATATATCACGTCATAACTCGAGAACCTCTCGATCAATTAAAAAAAAACACTCATACAAACATTGTACATCGAAGATCGAGGATTAAAATGCTGTCCTCAAATTTTCTATGCAATTGATAGTTTCGTTAAAAACAAATAAAATGTAAACCCATGTTATGACGATCGATGCTCGATCCTAAGATGCGAGCAAGGTCCACATTTCCCAGGCTGTGCCAGCCGAAAAACAACTCTATGTACCAGAGAGGCATATAAGATCAATTTCCCATATTGTGCTTTATTTGGGTTTGTTTTATTTACGTAGATGAGTCTAAAGTTTAGCTGTGTTGTATTATTTGTACAGTTATTTGGAGACCATTTTAAGAAAGGATTATTAATTAAGACTATTAATTATTAATGAAGTTGACGTTTAATTTATTAACGAGGGTACCAACCCCTTGGTACCCTCGTTAATAAATAAGTTCATGAAATAATACTTAAGTAGTAATATTTTTATAGTTAGTAAGTATCTCATTAATTTGTATTTGGTTTTTCGATCTTCTTTTTATTAATGCGATTTTTATATGTTTGATTATGCTATTATAATTAATAAATAAACAAACGTGTGAATTTCTGTGGCTTTTTTATTCACTACTACCTACTTATTTCTTACCTATGGCCCGCGACCTGAGTAAGTCTCAAAATTACGTCCTCAGCTAAGCAAAGGTTGCCCATACCTGCTTTAGGTCAGTCAACTTCGTATACATTTATGCGGACTCTTTTAATTAAAATATAAAATAAGGCGACGCCACTGCGCATTCCTGTGTCTAGGGCTCTATAGTTTAGACGTTAGTGACCGGTAAGTCTCTCGGCATATATACTTTATTTGTTATCATAACAAAAAATATGAAAAATATTCGAGTAAAATGTGATTCATATATTTTTTCCTTTGGTTTTAAAATTATCCAGATTTTTCCCTTTGCAACATTTATTGCCTTCAAAAAATATTATTCCTATAAAGCTAACTGTGTAAGTCGGATAGTTGGCAAAAACATATTTTTTATTTCATATTAAATAAAATGAATGATCGAGATTCCCCAGAAAATCTAAAGAATTTCGATCCAAAGCCAACGGTCAGATAATAATAACCAAACTAAAAAATTGGGAAAGCTCTAGTATTCTACAGCAATTTAGGCGTTACGAGTTTTTAACTTTCAAATTTGTAGAACGTAATGCCGCCCACTGAATAACAAACCCGGAACCCGCCCTACAGCAAGATGATATTTATAGAATGCCTTTTAGTGCTGAAACGTTCCATTTACATCAAATGCGATCGGCGACTCCTTACCGCCTATTTGACGGCTGCTTCTCGAAGAAAAAAAAAGATGCAAGTTTGCATTTTATAACAAAGCCGATCATACGTGCTTATACATAATATGTGATACGATATGATACTATTGTTGTGCCATTGTGTAGGTAATATTTTCTAAAGGATTTCCAGGCAGCCGAAAGTCGTTTAATGTCATGCCGTTTGTTCAGTTAGGACACCTCTCGATTTCAAGTGCTTATTTTTCAATATTATGATTGGTCGTACAAAAAAATAGCACTCTTTTTCATATCCATATCTTTTCCATATCCTATCCATTCCATATCTTTAACTGATGCATACATCTGCAATTTTAGTATATATCGTAGTAAGTTTTTTCTAAAGAATTTATATCACTAACCTTAAGAAATGTTAGTGAAATGCATAATCAGTTGGTGGAAGTTCGGAATATAGTTTATTAGAATCGATGGTCATTCGGAGACGTAAATCATTAAGAGTTCGAATATTGCTATTCTAATTTTTGTATTACAAGAAAAAATACTTTAGTGTAATCAGATCACAAGAAGAATTGATGTATTGATCCGTCGAAGCAAGCAAGCGCTTAGTAGCCCGACTGTGTCTCCATTCATGGGTGGTTTACCCACTACCTGGTGATCCCACAAAATCACCACCACAACGTGTTTAAGCGTATAGTTGTGCTGTGGATTTTCAGTATTGTATTGACAGTGATTCTGTTGTTTTCTGAGATTCAATTCAACGAAGCAGCCATGGCAAATATAGAACAAGCTAAGTGCTCTATTATAGACTAGTTGAGGTTTGTTTACTATGTGGTATGTGAGTTAGAGTACAATTTTGCATATTTTGTGGAATTATATTTACAGGAGCAACGCAGTTATCCATAAAATCCACCTGACATTCATATTTCATCAAGAGGATTTTTGTCTACAATTCGGTCGTAGGATTCTGTGGATACAAATTTTCCGAATATAACCATAATTACCTCGATATTCATGCCCTAAACAACACCCATTATTATTGTTTTTTTTTAAACAATTTTTCCTGTAATCACGGGATTATTTTGGAATAACATAACAACTGTCGAGAGTTATCATATCGAGAGCCAAGTCATATTGGACATTGCAAGTGTTAATAGTTTCATAGTTTTGATGCAGTATGTCATCAAAATGATAGGGAATGATTTTTAGGATCCCGGGGTACGGTCCTTCATATATGACTACTGATGAAAAATATCAGTACCACAAAAAAGTATTGTAAATAGCCATTTCTCATGTAAAGGTGTTTACTTTGTAAAGCCTATAAGGTGATCTGGTTCTACGCTAATTTTTTTTTCTCGAGAAATAAAAGTCCCTCCATTTTTATGGTAAATTTCGCTCCACTATAATGGATACATCACTTTTTAATACAATTTCGCCAATCAGTAATTTTGATCCAAAAACTGACATTTGACAAAATCATCTAAGATTTTTTCATCTCAGTTTTTCTAATAAAATCACTAATTTGGTGAAATTAATTATTTCCCTACAAAGTGAAATGTATCCGAAAAAAATTCCTCTCTGTCCCTCTTATGGCTTTACTGTTACTAAAACAAATACTCAATTATTCCAATAATTTTTTTTGTACACGAAATTTCTTGTAACTTGATTTCCTTTCTTGTAACCGTTGCGTCTCGGTATACTTTTCTGATAAAATTGTGTTGTACTTTTTAGTATAAAGTCCGCCTTATAACAAGTTTAAATGGATGGAACTAAATCTGCTGCTAAGCCTAAGCGATGCAAAACTTGCCAACACTGTGTAATACCGCACATTTATATGTGTAGTAAAGTAAACATCACAACAAAATTGCCAGTACTTAATCATGGCGGGTAAACATTGCGCTTAATCGATGTGGTGGAATCGTCATCGCCTTGGAATGATGTCAAAACGCAAAGCGGCATGGCAGATCGATCGACGTGTGGAACTGCGGTGGGCATACAGCGCGAGTTTAAACTTCAAAAATGACCCGAGCCATCTCAGAATCCCAGACGACAAGGGGAGCACCGATGAACCCTAGCCTTAAATAAATTCAGACTCCCCTTTAATAAATACCCAGCAATGGTATTAATGTCAGTTAAATGCTTATAAGCACTTACGTATTTATTAAAATAATATGGGATTATCATAAAGCAAGGGGTAGGTATATTTTAGATTCTTATATAATTTTATGCTAGAGGAAAAAGTAAATGGGATTCAGTTTCTTCAATCATTGGATTTTACTGTGTATATGGAAATAGTCGGGAATCTGAGGCCTCCTACGAATAGTGGAGCGAAATTGGGAATAAAGTTATTATAGTTTTCGAGAAAAAAAATCTTGCGTAAAACCAAACAGGACTTTGTGCGATTCATTAATTAGGTGATTGTGTACACGAAACCACGATTTACGACATTTTTTGGTGGTCAGGACTTTTTTTTATTTCGAAAAACCTAGAAAAAAATATGTTTTTGTGAAACATGTTTTTTAACGTCTTCACTGTCATATCTCTAAACATAATTGTGCTATCGAGCTGATTTTTTTTAAATTAAAGTAGACACCATAGCGCTTCTAAACATGTACAACTCGATTATACCATATGTTTTTTTTAATGTGTTTAAAAAATAACAAACTTAGTCTTGTTATTTTCGTTAATGTATTTTCTCTAAAAAAAAAATATTAATGGAAATTTGTCTATACATGCTGCGAAGTAAATGAAGCCAATAAATGAAAAAGTTTTTAAAATAATAATTTATAATGTGCGAATGATAGTATGTAGTCAGCGATTTTTTTAAAGCGGCCCAAACCTATATTCTGGCGAGCCCGCATACACACACTACTTACCGCCTCGACTACCGAATATTAACATTGTAGAGGAGCGAAATTCGTGCCGTGATGCTCATGCATGCAAAACTTTTTAAAGGTATAACATAAATAGTTAATTAAGTAAAACATTAATGATATAAATATTACACATAGTTTGTTTTAAAAGTTAATGCAGACATTAATTTAGTTTTGGAAAAATATAACACAATAATTATTATATTTTTATTAGATTGGGTTACTATTTTTTCAAGTAATTTTTGTGGCATGCATATTAGCTCACTCATAGTGTCATTACATATATAGGAACGTTCATTACATATATAGGAACTCCCTTCATGATACATTGTCGTATATTTTCGGTAATAGGTTTTTATGCCGAAAAAATTGGATTCCAGTGATCATCAACCAACCGTAGCATCCACCCGTAGCATCCAACGTCATCAAGCTGCATTTTTGCGATATTACTGCTGTACCATATTCCTAACAGAAGCATCATATGAAATAAAAATATACTATTGATCTTAGTACCACCATTATTATTAAATGGTGTTTAATCATAGAAACTACATATTATAATAAAAATAATACATAAGTACATAAATTATGTGGATTTGTACAGATTGCTATGATACCAAAAACATAAATAGGTATATTACCTCAAGAAATGTTGATAAAAAGTAAAAAGCCTCATCAGTTGGAGGAAGCTCCGAATACGGTTTATTTGATTTTGTGGCCATTCTTAAACGCAGCTCATTGAGTGCGATAACACTGGAATCCTTATTTTTGTACAACAACAGAACATATCCTGTAGCTACTTGCAGTTCCTCTTGCTGAGGTAGTAGCGGAATTTTTGACAATACTTTAATACTGATGTCTATGTTCTTTTTCAGAACGTCAAATGCACTTCTTTTCCCAATTTTGTAAAAAGCACATTTTGTAAAAAGTAGTGTCACAAAACGATGCAACATGCTTAAAATTATTGTTCATTTTAATTATACAGGGTTTTGCCCTGCCTATTTAAATTTACAGGCTTTTTGTGACACATGCTTAATAAATGCTTTCTTATACATGGTGCTTCTATAAGAAAAACAATTGAGAAAATTGTCGGGCCTAACACAGATCCCTGGGACTCCTTGTTTTATAGGGAGGAGGTATAAGTTTATATTTTGCGAATATACAAGATGTATTGATAACGATTAGTTATAATTTAATAAGTTGGCGTTACTAAAGCCGTAAAAGCTTAATTTATCAACTATTATCTTATGTTATACATAGTCGAAGGCTTTTGTGAGATAATAGAGAATTAAAATGTTACATACCTGCATCTGATGTTATGTTAGGATCATCGCCAGCAGTTAACAGCGTTTTAAGCAGATCAACATCGTTGTATTTAACACCGAGGTGAATTATTCTCTCATTAATTTTGTTTGCACTCGATACGTTTCCTCGTTGGGATATTAAATATTTTGTCATCGTCGTGTTTCTACTCCGAACGGATTTAAACAAAGGGGTCTCTCCGTAATAATCGCAGGAATTTAGGTTCGCGTTATACTGTAATAACAGCTTCGCTATCTTTAAGTGTCCTTTGAGACAAGCCAGGTGCAGTGGCGTCTCGCCCTTTTTGTTGAGAATGTTGGTATAAGCCGACAACTCTAACAATTTTTTCGTAGACTCTGCATTTCCTGAAACAAGATAAGCCAAAGAAATTGGTCCTTGTTCTGATATCTAATCTTTGTGTAAAATATTGATGAACATTTTCAAGCATAGAAATTGTTAACAACAAAAATAAAACTAATCTTAGTGTATCGTATGTTCGAATTGCTGTTGTCCTCGTTTTAATATATGATCCTTGTGTAAAATGTTGATGAACATTATCAAGCATTTGAGGTGTAATTAATTTATTTCAGTATTTTACTAGTAACTGTTAGCAACAAAAATTTAAAGCATCATACACGGTAAATAATTTTGAGTAAAAATTAACTCAAAAAGAACTCAAAAGTTTGTCCAAACAGGTACTTACCGGATTGTGTTAAAAATTAACACAATTATTGTGAGTACTCTTTACACTTAAAAGTGTTAAATTCTTAATCATTTTTGATTGACTTTTTACCCAATTTTTTGTGATTTTTTAATCAAGATTTCGTAAATCTTAATGCTGTTTTTCCTCGTATACGAAATTTTGAAATACCGGTGACTCAAATTTGAGTAAATTTCGTGTAGGAATATACTCATATTTGATTTACAGGAGCAATGTTCACTCAATATTGATAACTTTACAACTTAAATTTGAGTAAATTTTGAGTAATATTATACTCATATTTGATTACTTTTCAACTCAAAATTTTGAGTAATATTGTATTCATATAGGGTTACAACTAATTCAGCGCTCACTATGGGGATCTTGGAAACTATAAGAGATACAAGTTCGGTTAAATTAGAGAAAAGTTGCATATTTTAATGCCATTTAATAATCTGAAAAGAAATTCAAGAAATCTTCAGCCGTTCCCGAAATAGTTGTTATTGTTAGTGTTAGTGGTGTTTTAGTTAAATTTAAGTCATTTAGAAGGTGTAGACGAAAAAAAGTCGAAATCAAAATAACTTTTGTATTTGAATACAAGTAGGAACAAAAACAAAATTAGGTATAGATATAAAATACCTAATTAACATACGAACGAACAACAAAATCATATAAAAATATAAAATCACATCACATAGTTTCCCTAAAAAAGTATATTGACTTCAAGTACTGTTAAGGTTTTATTACTTAGATTGCGTTACTTAGATTGAGTTAAATCCCCTAATTTTGGGATTAATATTTGAACAGTCCATTTGACAAAAAAAAACATGTATAAGTTCCAGAAGTTCAAGGCCGCATCATACTGGAGGTCGAAGACAAAATGACACATAAACAAGATGTCTATCGCTTCTATTGGCGACGTAATGTTCTCTAGTGAGATAAGCTGTTGGTCCACTGCAATATGAAAATTCGTCAGTTGTGACATCATTAGACCTTCTGCTATTAAAAACGGCTTCCTTTGACTAGTATCTTTCCTGATATCACACATAGGAACATGTTCTGAAAATGCAAATAACAATTTTTACTGAAAATATTGCACCGAACCCAATTACTCATGCCAACGTTAATAAAAATAATAACAATATTTAGTGATGAGCAAAGTAGTCTAGATCTAGTCTAGTCTAGTCAACTAAAAAAAAATGTTAAATTTTACTCATTATCTAGCTCATCTAACTAATTTTTGCGTTAATTTAACTCATTATTTAGTATACTTGTATACCTACTTAAGTCAAATGTTCGTTAATTAGGTACGCTCCTATCTAGGTAGAAGATATGGATTTTACATATTGTATTCGGCCATTTTACAAGTCACTTTAGCCATTTTACAAGTGACTCAAGTCACGGCCACTTTACCCGCTACTGTGGTTCCACAGTCGTCTTTGTACAAGAAATCTGGATGGTAATAATAATACATTAATAACTTACCCGTCTCGATTAAAAATCCATGATAAAAATCCGGGATAAGTCGGATGTTTGGCACCTGCACCACACTTTCTTTCCCAAGTACTGAAGTTTAAATAGCCCTTTTTCGTCCGCACTCATCTTGGCTGTACATGTATAAATACATATTAAAAATGAAACGTATTAACAATAAACGCGAGTCATGACTAATAATACATTAATATGTACTTTCATCTTTCATGTCGTACCTCGCTGGACGTTCGACTGTAACACTGGTCCTAACCTGTATCACTGCATGGGACAGGATTTCCGCGCACGCGCATAGCCGAAACATACTTAATTAATAAATATTGAGTTGTAAGAAACCAAATTGTGAAAATGTTCACAATATTTTGTGTTAATTTTAATATAAACTAATTTGGAGTAATTTTTTATCAATAGTTTGTTAAATACGCACAATCTGGAGTAATTTAAAGAAAATTACTCAAAATCTCACAGTTCCTGTTAACTCAATGAAAATTCTCAGTTTACTCAACCCAGTTTTTTACCGTGTATGTTCGAATTGTTGCTGTTCTTGTACTGATATCTAATCATTGTTTAAAAGATTGGTGCTTATTTTCAAACATTTCAGGTGTAATTAATTAATTGCAGTATTTTATTAGAAACTGTTAACAACAAAAATAAAAATAATCTTAGTTTGTCGTATGTTCGAATTGCTGTTGTCCTTGTTCTAATATATGATCCTTGTGTAAAATGTTCATGAACATTTGCAAGCATTTGAGGTTTAATTAATTAATTTCAGTATTTTACTAGTAACTGTTACTAGTAACAATTTAGTGTATCATATATTCGAATTGTTGCTGTTCTTGCACTGATATCTAATCATTTTTTAAAAGATTGGTGCAACATTTCAGGTGTAATTAATTAATTGCAGTAGGTATTTTATTAGTAACTGTTATCAACAAAAATTTAGTGTATCATATTTTCGATTTCCTGCTATCCTTGTTCTGATATCTAGTCTTTATTTAAAAGATTGGGGCGCATTTTCAAGCATTCCAGGTGTAACTAGTTAATTGCAGTATTTTATTAGTTACTGTTAACAACAAAAATAATACTAATCTTAGTGTATCGTATGTTCGAATTGCTGATGTTCATCTTCTAATATATGATCCTTGCGTATATGATAGGTGCATATTTGCCAGCATTTGGGGTGTAATTAATTAATTGCAGTATTTGACTAGTAACTGTTAACAACAAAACTTTAATGTATCATATGCTAGAATTGCTGCTGTCCTTGTTCTGATAGATTTTAGAACAAGGAGAACGAACAAAGATTAGATAATCTTTGTCTAAAAGATTATCTAATGGAACTGTTTATCATCTCTCGAACCTACCGTAAAAGAAGTTACATTTTTCGCAGATACTGCTGCTGGCCAAAACAGAAATGTTATAAACGCTGTTATGTTCTTAAAGTCTATCATGGAACTACCGTCTATAGGAATAATAAATCAAAAGTTTATGGAATCTGGACATTCCGAAATGGAATGTGACAGTGTCCACAGCGCTACTGAAGGAAGGGGGTCTAAAATTGACGTTTTTACTCCAGATTGGTGGTACCTACATGGTAGCAAGAACTGCTAAAATAGTTGAACCGTTATATAAAGTCACTGAGATGGATTTTGGTGATTTTCTGGATTTTAAAACATTTTCTTCAAATTTAATAAAAAACAGAAATAAGTCGGAAGATGGCTCGACAGTGAATTGGTTAAAAATTAAATGGCTACAGTATAGAAAAAGCGACCCTTTGGTTATATTTTATAAGGAAATGAAATCCCTTATAGGGATTAAATTATTTGGAATTTAAACAAAAAAAAATTAGAAAACTTATAACAAGGGCAAACAACAAGAATTCGGGTTTATTGGACGTTAGTCCCTTATATTCGGCTGCATTGCCAATTGAAACATCGAAACTAAAAAGTTTAAGGCAGATATGTGATTTGCATATCATTCCATCTACCTATCATGCGTTTTATACTGGCTTGCTTAGTCAAGAAACTTCTGAAGAAATTTCTTCATCCGAAGACGATGCGTAATATTTTATTATTTTTAATGTACCTACATTGTATTCCATTGTATTGTACAAGAATTTCTTAGGATTTAAAGTATTGTACTGTTTTGAAATCAATAAAGTATGTCATAATATTATACACAATTCTTATAACATATAATATTATTATATGAAACCCCAAAATAGTTGTCATGAGCGTTAGGTCTACTAAAATAGAATGTTATTTTTTATATTTAGAAATTGTGAAAGGTCCTAACCCACAAAACTGTAAAACTATAAAAAAATGCAAAATTGTAGTTTCATATAGGTATAAATGTACTATCATTTTACAAATTTTATTTTCAAAGCTGTCAATTAGTATAATTTTTCAATAAAATAAAAACAGCAAAAAACCTGTTATTTCATTAACAACTCAATTTAAAACTTTCTCAAAACCAATTTCTTCAAAAAATTTCTCAAAACCAATAGTATGTGTGATAGGACCCTTCACATCCACGCCGACGATATGCATGTAGTGCAAATCAACATAGATGGCAGGTTGCATTGCTTGTAAATAAAAAAATTGTAAAATTGTAATTGTAAAAATTGTCTTGCAAATAAAAATATTTGCAGTTCTGTTGACAAGAAAATTATACACCTGACGCGAATGATGCATTATGAATTTTATTTGTGACTTGCTGTTATCCGCGACTTCGTCCGCAAGAATTTAACGCGCGTTCTGAGCCCGCGCGAAAGGCAGCCTTTGTGATATTAAGTCATGCGAGGAGAAACGGTGCGTGCGCGTGGGGCGCGCGCGGTACTGGACACTGCTACCTCAGTTTATTTTATTATTACTCGAAGCAAGTAGAAATACTCGGGAGAATCACATTAATAACTAATTATTTATTAGTGTTTATATTGGATTATATTGGATGTATTTGAATCTATTTGAATCGGATTTTTTCACAATTTCATGGATTTTAATTTTTTTGCGTGGAACCCTAATTCTTTTTCTGAAATAAAAGTAGGCGGAGTTACTCCTTATAACGTCAGCTATCTGCCAATAAACGTCCCGTCAAAATCGGTGCAACAGTTTCGGAGATTAGCCTGAACAGACAGACAGACAGACAGACAGACAGATAAAAAAATTTAAAAATAGGTTTTTTTCTTATAACTATATACTATCATATGCATTTAGTAAAAACGCCGTTATTTTGACATTACAGACAGACACTTTTAATTTTATTTCTATGTATTGATGTATTGATTTGACAGTAGAGTGGACCAATAGCTATTTATGTAACCATTTGGGAAAAGTACTATTTTGTGTAACGAGCAGTTTTCCGCAAGAGGATGCGAGTTACACAAAATAATGTTTCCCAACGTGTTTCATATAAGATTTTTTTCTAATTTTCATCAATTTGATATTTTATGAGAAGAAAACTCTACTTTTATACGTTTAAAAATAATTCAGTAGGTTGTAACGGCGTGACAGCTCGTCATTTTCAGTTCGTCAGGTGTAAACAACCAACTACGAAATGAACTTTACAAAACCAGTTGCGAAATATTTTACTTTTCGTAACTGCTTGTGAAAAGTAAGACGTTACCTAATGTCAAAGGGTTTCGGAATATGCCACTTTACATGTCAAAATTAGAAAAAATATTTTTACTCACTACTTTCTTGCATAGAAAAGACTTGAGTGAACAAAACAAAGGGTTTCGAGTTTTTTATCTGAAACTGCACGTTTCAATAGCAGGATTAAACAAATAGTTTTTACCTGACATGGCTGCATAGTGCATCAAGGTGTATCCATTTCGAGGATCCTGAGAGTCAACGCTAAAGTTATAAATTTCAAGGTTATCAAGCGCGAGATTGAGTATAGAAAAGCACTTGTTTCTCGCGACTTCGAATAAATCAAAATCCATAAACGAAAATTCGGAATCCATATTTACTGCAAATACCAGCCCGCAATAATTTCCGACTGCCTCGCGAGTAGCGCATATTGTGAACTGTTTGATTCTGTTTATCTATAGATTAAAAAAAACTATGATAACGATTCATATCTGTTTTGGTTTTAGATATAATCCCGGCCTTATGTTACACTGATTAGTTTTAAAGTGCGATGTAGGTATATCAATTATCATCACCTATATTTTTGCTTGTCTTTATAAGCAGAAAGGAATGACAGGTGATTTGCAGCGGAACTATGTATTTAGTGCAGTGGATCTGGGGAGAAAAATGGGTGTAAACCAGACAACTCAAATTTAAACATTTTTTCCCTAATCTATCAAATACATTTCAAATGTTTTTAATGCATACAGTTCCTCGTTTTACTTTTACCTTGAAAGTACTCCTATTTAGTTTTTGATTATATTTGTATTTTTGATTATACATTTTATTTTATTGGCAAAGAAATTCCTGTTTATTTTATGAAAACATGTTTGTTTATTTAATTTGACACTATAAAGTTTTTAATTTGTCACTATTTTAATTTATCACAAATAAATAATGCTTTCAATCAAAACTTTTTAAACTTTTTTTGCCACATTGTGTACTTATTTTTGCAAAGTAATGTGCTTTTTAAGTGTTTTTTTTAATATAAAATGTGCTTATTTTTCCGGTCTTTATTTATGATAAATATTTTTATTCTAGGCCATGCGATCGTAACGTGAAAGATGTGGAGTTGATTTGCGCTCGACTCCGGCGAGTTGACCAACTATGCAGGCTTCCAAATTCTATTCTACAGCAATTGGCTCTCTGTGGATTTTACGAGGACTTGGAGAAGGGAGTAACACGTAAGTGGTTTCATAAAACTACGTTTATAATCTAGTCGAATTAGACATAATAAAAAAAATTCGGCCCAGTGCAGTTTTTTTTGTGGAAGTCGTTTATAATAAACAAGCACAGAAAACTACACTCTGCTACACCATGTGCGTCCCCTATTTTTAGGGGTTGTAATTTGGAATTTTACTTAGCTGCCAATATCACCCCTCTGGGTTCGGGGCCACAATTGTAGAATAGACCCAGGGTACCTGCTGCCTGTCGTAAGAGGCGACTAAGGTGACTGAATGGGACCGCCTAGCCGCTTAGACTTGACCGGTAAGATCTTCAAACTTATGCTGGGCGGGCGTTGGTGGCACTTGGATGGGTGACCTAGGCAGGCTTGGGCCCGGACTATGGCATCTGCCCGAGACCTGGGAACACTCAACACATCTGCCGCGGACGCGTGGTCCCAGATAAATGGTAATGAGTAATTAAACTCGGTAACTCAGAACCATACTATCATACATACAAATTGTAGAGACTTTGCCACCAGGCCACCCGTAATAAATAGGATGGTTTGAAGAAAAGTATTCAAGTAAAAAGGAGGAATGCACAAAGGGCCTAAAGAGGCCTAAGTCATGTGGTGGTAGTGTTACACTCCCAGTGTAACACTACCTTCCACTACACTCCGACCCATATACATACATACATATATTATATATTTTCCCCCTATTGTCCGAAGCATTCTTTAACAAGTTACACTTTTTGAAGACTCATCCCTCCTCTACATAATGTATATCACACATTAGCCGTAGAGCAAACGGTTTTAGCTGTACGAGTCCGGAAAGGTAGTTCCAATCTAAAATATTATGTATACTAATATCTTTTTGGAGGGATGATGATTTGTGAAAACTTTCATCGAATACCGTGCGGTTTCCATGTGTTGAAATTTTGAAAACCCCCTTTTTTAAAAAAATTTGAAATAACTTTTTTTCGCTATTTTTTTTAAGTATGCAGGATCCTAATATAAGGAAATCTACGTTGGTTTCATCATCAGGCCTTCATTGGTTTAGGAGCTGAACAGTAAAATATGCCAAAAATGGCTATTTTGGCTGTTATTGTTACATTAAAAAACCAAAACTAGTATAATTCTGGAAAATGTTTTTGCTTATCCTAAAAGACCAATTATTCATTGCGCATAGACAACATGTATTTGCATATAAAGCGGATCAACACTTATTGTGTAATAACGATTTTATATAAATCATTATTACACTTATAAAAATTTAAACGGCCTCACGGCCTTTTTGCCGAGCTAGTACAGATCTTATTCAATTGCATCCTACGTAATTTTTCCTTCCCGTCTTATTGGAAAAAAACATATATTTGCCCAATACCAAAAAAAGGAAATCAAAAATGAGGTATCAAATTATAGATGCATTTCACTACTGTGTAATTTCTCTAAAATCTTTGAAACCATACTGTATAGTAAACTTTACTACTCCACCAGGCAGCTTATTTCGTCACGCGTCACGCCAACATGGGTTCATACAAAGGAGGTCAACAATATATAATTTAGCGGTTTTTACTCAATATGTTTCTGAGGTTTTGGATAATAGAGGACAGGTCGATGTTGTCTACACGGACTTCCAAAAAACATTTGATCAGATTAACCATAACATACTCCTTTTGAAACTAGAAAGTATTGGTTTTTCTAAAGCATTGATTAAATTATTCACCTCCTACTTAAGCGATAGACACTTTTTGGTCAGATATCAAAATTTCAATTCAATATGATTTTCTCCAACTTCGGGAGTTCCACAAGGTTCCAATCTGGGCCCCATATTGTTTTTATTCTTTATTAATGATCATCGTGAAGTCATTACTTGTGAGCATTTGTTATTTGCCGATGATTTTAAACTCTACTCTGAAATTAAACATTCTACAGATTCCATCCATCTTCAAGACTGCATTAACACGACGTCATGGTGTGAGACAAATCATCTTAAACTAAATATAGCTAAATGTAACGTAATGACATACTCGCAAAACTACATTTTATACTCACAACTACTTCATTTGGAATAACATCAGCCGAGTTGATTCAAAGATCTGGATATTTATTTTGACAGCAAACTCACTTTTGTTGAACATATTATTATAAACCATATTGCCAATACATATTACCAACATATAAACCATATTCAAATCTCTGTTTTATGCTCTGGTGAGGTCAAAACTAGAATACGGGTCGATTATATGGTATCCGGTTCATTGTCAACATTTAGAATCAATCCAAAGAAAGTTCTTGAAGTTTTTGATCTTTTTGCAAAATGGATCTTATCCTCCTAGAGGTCCGGATCAAAATTATTTACTTGCGAGATTTAATTTTGACTCTTTAGAAACCAGACGCAATATCATGCTAATTAGATTCTAATTTAATATCTTGAATGGCAAGCTTGATTGCCCTGATCTTTTAAATAAAATATATTTTCTGATACCTCGCCTAAATTCTAGACAGCAAACTTTATTTTACTGTGTTGCTACACAGTAAAATCAAATACTTTAAAAGGAAGTCCCCAATATCTCTGATATGTGAACTGTTCAATCGTATCGCTTCTGATTATGATATTCACGGTGATAATTTGAAGAGTATATGTAACTGGGTAGCTCGGTTAGCTTAAGTATTAGGTACTTGTTTGATTTGTTGTAGTAAATTATATTTTGTTTGTTGGTTTTATTTTGCCATATATGCATATTTAGTTTGGCTAATAGGTATTACGTCTTATGTATTGTATTGCTGTTTTGTATTATTTTACTTCTACTTATATTGTTATATTTTAATTATTACTTGTATTGCTTTTATTCCTGTAATTGGGTTTTTTGCCTGTTGGAATAAATAAATATTATTATGATTATTATTATTATTAAAATCCGATTTTCCTCGTAAACAATCGTAGGCGTTCCTCACTGCAATTAATTTTTAAAGTTTACAACCTTGCCGTGTACCATCGTAATAGTTAGCACGACATTGTTTTTATATGCATCGTAAATGAGACGACTTATTAAATCAGCATCTTCCTTTTTCAAGACTTTTTCAGGGCCAGCGTATTTTCTTATCTTCAGTGGTTGAACACCATTTATGACAATTTTTCTTACTGTGGATGGTGGAACTTTCGTCATTCGAGAAACTTTTGCAATGGCCCCACTTTCTCCTTCCTCATGTTTAATGTAATCGAATACATTCAAAATTAATTGTATGCACTCGACAGGCAAATGTACACGGGATCGCAAATTGTTGTCTTCTTCCGGGAACTGCACAAGATGTTCGTCTTCTTGATCCACCTGCACTTCTTCAAAATCACCATTTACTTCCCACGGTCTGAATATTTTATAGTGGTCTGGAAAAGTGGGGCGCACTTTTTCCACTTTTCTCAATAGCACCAAGTTGTATGGCACAACCGTATGGCACGAAGTCTAGTAACTAACTACGGCCATAATCCGAAATATCCTTTTAAATAGGTAAGTAATTGTCTCCACATCAACATCAAATTTGAACGACTTCCAGGAAAGACCTAGGTATAATGTGTTTCGGTTACCTACATACTACAGATGAACGGAAAAAGTTTAATACGGTCCATAGTTGTACGGCCCAAGTTTTATTGCGGTAGACCGCAGATAATGCTAACGATGTTGTAAACGGCTTAAGAAAGCAAAGCCATAAACGCACTAAATCGATTGGAGTACTATAACAGCCTTTAATCCCTTTATTACTTAATAACTATAAAAAATTACGATATTACTTAAATGTGGCATTAAAGTTATGCCTCTCAATCTGAACAATAAATCTTGGGTGGCGCTGGGTAGCCATCTCATCTAAGTTTAAAATTCTCCTCCCTGCATGCCCACCCTGACAGGCAATATCTAGAATAATTTTAGTTTATTAAGTTCAGTCTATTGGAAATGCAGGAAATTTGAATTATTCATAAGTTGAACAGCCCCAGATTTTAAATTTAAGATTTACAACTAAAATCTAAGGGTAAAAGCATCAGAGAGGCACCACCTACTAACATCAATTCTGGGTAATACCGTCAATTATAATTTTTTGAACTAGGCCATTTACACCAGGAAATTACGTGGTTATAATTCCGCTGTTGACACTGCCTTCCGTGACCGTGATTAAATTAAATTCAGTTTAATCAAATGCGTTTTCTGTTGCGTTTAGATGTGGTGCAAGTAAAACCTGTTTATTTTTTGACAGAAAATTGACAAAATCACGGTCTCCTTAGTTACCGTTTTTTCTTTAATAAAAATTGAATTTGTTTATGAAAAATTCCAAAAACTGGCATACTCTAAGATACTGTTATTACCTACCGACTGCAATAATTTCCATCAAGACTGGTCAGCGCAGCTGGCCTTTTATATGAAATAAATGCTAGCATGCATTTGTTGCGTCGGGTCGGTATTTTGTGCCTTTATTCTGACACGTAGGTAACATATCCATTAGTTTATGTTACGAAATGTGAACAAGGTTAAGATAATTATAATTTATAAAGTATACAATGTCACAACTCGCGTATCTCGGTCATTGTAACTTTTTAATGGCGCTCTGTATACGTTAAGATCTTTCATTCAAGCCCTATGTCAACGGGTTCCGTTTATAGTCCAAATCAAAACCTCTGATACCACTACTAGACTGATTATTTTGAATATTTTCTTAGTAGATACTTTTCTTAGTAGTAATTTTGTAATTATTGTCGCTTTTGGATATTTGTATGTTTTATTATTTTTTAGAATACATTTTGAGATGTTCCATCGACGCGGGTTTCGCCTGAAATGTTGCCCTAAATAACAGAACAAACTGATAGTAATCTTCTTGACTGGCGACGGAATATCGGTCACCTCTTACGATTCCATCTTTACCTACTAGGTACTTGATCATCAATTCTTTTTAACGAGCAATAAAACCGTAAAAAAAGTAATAACGTATTATTTTTTTTACAACTGGCGGAACGAATTAACGCTAAATATTCTCTTTTAATTGTTCTCTCATTAAATTTAATTATCGCGGGTCTCCATTTCATAATGCCCGTATAGAGATACATCCTCGTTAATCATTAATTGTCCAATTTCTAATTCGGCTGGATATTACCTTCATTGTAACCACACAGATTTCAGCAGGCTTCCGTCAAAAGGCCACATTATTTCATGCTAGCGATAGATAAGGCGAGAGACAGATAAATCAATATTTTTTTATAAACACTTATTTTTAAGAGGTACTAGTACCATTTGAGTCAGATTTGGCTACAAATTTTCCGAGTTAAATTTAAAATAGACCACGGGCAAAAATATAGCATATATAAAAGCATTAGGCATACATTCATCTACATGTTAATCTTTAAAATGCGGCGTAAAGTCTTGTAGAATGTATTAAAACAACTACTTTTCCTAGCTATATGATAAAAATATTAAATTACATATATAATAGAATTCATAAGCATTTAAAAAGGAAGTGATGCAGTGAAGTTATTTTTAACCTTAATTATTTTTATAATAAAGAATTTCCTATCGAGCTATCAGCAAATCAGTGACAAAAAATCAACTTTGATAAATTATTATAAAGTATCTGAATCTTCAGCATACCTGATAATTGTCTTGAGTCATCATGCCTTATAGTCCAAGAGGTAGCTCACATTTCATATAACCGGAAAGATCTAATAAAGTTACGTATACTACCCAAGTCGGGAGCTAGAATGAGATAGAAATCTGGCGGTCTGGCAGTCCAAAGTGGCCGGACGTTAAATTTGCGGCGTTTCTAATTTCGAAAAAAAAATACCTCAATTTAACCGGGAAGATCTATTTTTGTTACAAAGTTTACTTGTTAGATTACTACCTCCTGAATAAATTCGAGCTGGTCTGCCATTCAAAATCGGTCGCAAAATCCAAACCAGACCAGTCCAAACCAGACCAATCCAAAGTTGAACAAAATTGAGGTCAATTTAACCGAAAGTAAGTATAGTATGTTTATTTTCGAACCAAATTACAGCTCACTGAAAGGCTTTTACGAATTGTTAAGTCTTGCAATCAAAAGCAGCCGGATATTGGGTGCCAATCCAAGTATTAAAGACGCAGAAAGGCAAAGGAGAGTGCAATATCTAGAGCAAGAAGTTTATGCAATATACACGGGGCCGATCAAATCAAACCCACAAATTTTATAAACTGCCTAAGAAGCAACGAATTTAAAGAAAATTTCGTCAAATTTATTATTAACCACCGGCAGAACCCTTCTCTATTTCCTTTTATTTTTATAGCTATTTCCGATGACTATTCTTGCAATCACGAAGAAGCGGATACGAGAATATTGTATGTAATATCTAAATTCCAGTCTCCACATAATGTTGTAGTGCGATGAAGATACCGATTCTGATTTCCCTTCGGAAGATGACGGGGAAGAAGACGATGAACAACGAAAATACTCGTGACGTGGTAGAGAACACAAAATATTACAAAAATAGGATTTAGAATTGGATTTTATAGCATCACTGACAAATCTATGAGCGTGAGATTCAAGATTTTAATTAAATGTCAAAAATAATGTTCATAAAAAACTTATAATTCTTTCCATACAATAAAATTACATTTCCATCCATTTTTTTATATACCATCAACCGAAAAATAATGTAGCTCACTCGTAATCGACGATTAACAAGCTTTGCTACCTTACAAAAACCGATCTGGCATCTTGGATCCGGCTGTTTTTCACTGCCAGATCGAGCAATTCGTAAAAGCCACACACCGACCTGTAATTTGGTTGAAAAAACTAAAACTAGATACTTTCGGTAAAAATACATCAATTTTTTTAAAGTGTAAATTGATCTGGCCGCCATTTTTCGACGGATTTCGAATGGCAGACCAGTTAAAATTAATTTAGGAGTTATTAATCTAACAAGTAAACTCTGAAACAAAAATAGATCTTCCCGGTTAAATTGTAGTATTTTTTCCGATGTCAGATGGGTCGCCATTTTAATGTCCGACCGTTTTGGAGTGCCATGATTTATATTTCATGTGGATAATACTCGAAACTGTAATATTAAACAGAATTAGATCTCTCCGGTTAAATCAGATGGGAGTCAGCTCTCAGTCTATAACCCCTGCCTCTACGCTCGTGTGTGTACCCTTGTATTCTTGCATTTATGTGTAGTCGGAATTAGAGTCGATAATACAAATTTTATCCCAAGTGCTTTTCTTGCTTAGAATCTCTTCCTTAAGTATTACGGATTTTATTGCCTTACCTATTAGGGACAGAAGGGGGCGGGCAAACGCAGCAAACACTCACGGCTGGCCGCAGTGACGCCATCCAATACTAATTCAAAATAGTCCTATATATCGAATTATACATTTTTTTATCCAGTTATAATCCACCTAATTCGACCTCAAACACGATAATGACATTAACAAGCACGACAGAGTCTGCAAGAAAACTCGAATCGTAGAATATTGTCATGAGATAAGGGATGCAAGAATCATAACTCTTTGGCTAGACAACTGCTCGCATAAGAGCTCCGTCAAGAGTTTTATTGCATATTTTCTAAAAATTGTTTCAAGTCTTTATTGTTGTATACAAATTTAAGGTGCTCAGTATATTTTTCTTGTGCAGTAATTGGTCTAATGAATTTTAATTTATAATGGATATATAATATTCAAGTATATTATAAGTAATATTTTATTTTGTATTATTTTTTCTAAATATTAAATCTATCTATACTCAATGGTAATTGTTTCATTTCAAGTAAGTACTTATAATTTTCTTAATAAGAATAGCAAATTTTTAATAGATTAATAATAATAAATTTTTAATAGATTTTGATAATTTTACATTTCTTAATTGTGTTTTAAACTTAATTTTTTGGATTAGAATATTATAAAACAGAAATACTGCATAACGACATAATGGAAACCATATGCATCCTAAAATATATTAATAAAAGAGATGTTAGATTATTTTGCAATAAGTATATATATATATATATATATATATATATATATATATATATATATATATATATATATATATATATATATATATATATATATATATATATATATATATATATATATATATATATATATATATATATATTATTATTATACATCATAACCAACATATCAAAAATTATACAAGAAAATATTTATAAGTAAATGGTCTTGCTAGTTCTTTTGAAACTCGGTATTTGAAGTATTTGACAAATTTTACATCGAATAATGTAAATGGCTCTCTCATTTGAAGCAATTGACGTTCTCCATCTGCTTGTTCTTCAGCATCGTGCAAGTCACCCAATACCACAACTGCTTCCAACATTTCATCAAGGTCCATGACCGTAAAATTGGCCTGATATTGCCTATCAATTATTATAATAATGTCAAATGTTAAGAAATATATTAAAAATATTATTACATACCTGTAAATTGAAATACCTATTTATATAATTCTCACAATTTACCCAGTTCAATTTATTTCTCTCAAGATGACATTAATTTTTAATCAATACGTTCTATAAGTTGGGTTAGAAACTAAATTTTCTCAGGAGAACTTATACTTCTCCTATAAAATACCATGAGAATCAGGTTCTCTTACAAATCTGTGAAGTGAATATTTCGTGGTTTTCATTGTTTTCAAAATTTTTTCCTGTAATCTTGCACATATAATGAATCATTCTGCCAAGTTTCAAATTCAGATTCTTATTTTATTTTATTTGCCCAATTTTTGGAAGGGCTTGTGAAAGTCTAGGTGCGTGGCAAATTGGCAGAAAATATTTTTTCGGCAATCGTCAGGTCTCCAAGATGCCGTAAAATCCTTTTCTGTCATTTCGTAGCAAACTTTTGAATTTTCGGGGCATTTTTCGTTAAGAGCGCCACAGCATCGTGCATTGACATGCTGGACCCCTACTACCCGATTCGAATTTGTAAATCAGACTAAATATTAAAGCAAGGATTTCTTCCACCGTTCAACAGCCTTTTATTGTCGCCATCTACATAGTTAGAGAACTGTGTGCATGGGCGGCCGCTTTGTTTTGCCGACTTTTTACGTTTTTTGCGGGTTCAATTGAGATCGTATGCACTTTACCAATTTTCAACTCTATGCGAATTATAGAAAATTTACCACTTTTTTGTTGTTGCCAAAATTTCCTTAAAAGTACGTTTTTATTTTTATACGAGTAACAAATTAATTCAGAGACGCCTACAAAATCACTTCACGCCCAGAAGAGCGAGGACGCGATCGTCAATGCCTCGCGTTTCAGTACGTAGTAGGGAGTTAGCATTGTATATATTTGCGGGGTAAATTATGGTATTGTTAGAAGGTAACACTTCTCTAACTTGTTTAAGTCCCGCTAATATTACACTCCGTTGGTCACAATCTCGTTAAGTAGGGAAGTGTTTCACCTAAAACTTTGGCACAGCGCCAACGTCAGCCTTTGAAAATATTCTATATTATACAACGATATGCCCCAGGGGTGTATGTGTGTGCGCGTGCTATAAATATAAATAGATCGCTTTTTTAAGTTTGGTTCATCTAGCATTGAACTTAATTCTTATACAGCCTGTCTGTAAGAATTTAGTGGCATTTATTTGATAACTATTGGAGAAAAAAAACCACCCCCCGTAAGCCACAATAGCCTTCAGTGGGGGCGGAAACTGACCATCCGATCGCGTACGAGTTTATTTTCAAATTGGTAATGATATTATGCACTCGAGTGTATATGTCATTGAAGCGGTGTTATATTTATCTGCGACACTGGAAATACCGATACCGAGTCGATATGGAAAATAAATGACGAAAACGTTCGTTATCTCGGAGCCGCCATCTTGAATATTTAATTTGACTTCAGTCACCTTGAGCTGTAATCCTCGATATTTATTTTTCCCAAAAAATCGTGACCTGGGACCCACAAAATTCCCGAGATCCTAATTTCAAGTCGTATATACGCCATATATGCAAAAAATGTCAGCCATATTTGATCCGCCATGTTGAATACTCTAGAAAATATTGAATTGCATATACAGTAGAATTCTCAGGCATTTAGAGAGGGAATGATACAGAAATTGCTTGCTTAACTACTTCTGTAGCATATAACTAGGAAAAGTAGTTGTTTTAATATATTCTACAAGATTTTATGCATTCTAAAGTTTAACATCTTCTGGATATCTGTATGCCTAATGCTTTTATATATAATATGTTCAAATACAACAAATATAAATAGTAGAATAGGTTCGTGTTTTCTATGAATTTCAGTTCCGTCAAAACTAATGTTACAAAATGTCACTGAAAGTGTTGGAGTATCAATATTTTAAATTCAAGTATAAATGATCATTAAAGCAAATCCTACGTCACTCTGAAAATCCTGAAGCTGAAAGAACTTGTACGACTTCTAAGTGGTTCGTTTCCGTATATATTTCCAGATATACAACTGGTAAGTATGTATGTAAACAAAACAAAAGATCATCATGTAAATAGATGGACACAAGTGGATGGATAGTGTCCACTGTCAAAAAATTCATTACAATTGAGATTTGGCCCCTTTCCTATAGTCCTTAAAATGTAAACTGACGTATGTTTAATCCCGAAAACAAAAGATGATTATGTAAATAGATAGATACTATTGTGTCCACTGTTAAAAAAATAAAATGCATTATATTTCCTCGGGAGTCATGGGACCACTATTATTAAAGCCGCCATGTAAGTTTTGTGCATAATGTATGAAGCTAAAGCACTTAATTAAATTCATCAGAATTTACAAGTCGGCACTAAGGATATAAACTTCGAGGTGGGTATGTTGACTTTATCTTATTTCATGAATAATTTTGTAGTTATGTTAAATCACTTATCTTGGCAGAATTACTAATTTAGTACTCGTGATGTAATTGGAACTAGCTAGTTTAACAATTTATTCACAATAATTGTGTTTCATCCAACATTGCATTTAGTTATCGAAAATAATTGCCATAGGGGCCAAATTTGTTACACATACATGTATCTATATTTTCCGTCGATTATGTTGTTATGAATGATGTCTTACGTTGGTTATACCGTAATGCTATTTTAATAGATATAATATTAACTATACATATAATGTGCACCACGTTTGTGCTACTATTGTGACAGTAATATTTTATTATTTATTGTTCCCTTAAATTTGGATTAAGATAATATTTGATAATTAATATATTTATTTATTATTACATTTATATTTCTAAATTTTTGTTGTTAATAGAGAACATTTTATGGATTGATCTGCTTAGTATGTTTATAGATAGATTAGAAATGTACTTACTTTACTTACTTATGTAATATGCAGAAATTACAAATATGGGCGCCAATCCACACTTCTGAATATAGGTACTAAATATCAAAATATTTACTGTCACTTTTATATGATTTCATATATATATTGAAAATTAAATTATCATGACATTTCTTGATCTCAAGGTAGAGTGCATAATAGATTAGTACCCTGCTTCTGTATGATTTTAAAGTACCAAATTTTTTATGTTGTAAAATTTTAACACAAAGATTGTTGACTCTGAACTTGCTTTAATTTTAATATGGAAGAAAAAGAAGTTGGCAATTAATTAGCACATATTTATTTTCAGAGGCAGATATTTGTTTAAATGATGGATAAATACTAATTTTAAACAATGCCCGGTATATAAATTACTATCCGGTAATTTTAAAAATATGGCAATGTGTTTCCCCATTGCTCCAAATTTTTTAATGCCAATTCTCTGTGAATGACATTGTGCATTTTGGAATTTAAAAAATAATATCGATTGCGATGTATCCCTAGGACGAAGATTTAAATACTTCTTAACTATAGTATAAAAATTTCCAGTAATAGTAAATTTTCTGGCGATTTTTGTTTTGTATTAGGTACGCTGACGATAATAATAGATCCATGATCTTCTAAATATGTAATTTGCATAGAGTGTAATTCTACAGCGCGACAAGCACCCATAATTCCCATTATTAAAGCGACTTACAATAAGTTAGATAATTCAATAAACGATAATAATGTTCGAATTAATATAAAAACAATTACCTTTGTTGACAGATATTTGTCATCAGGAGCTTCATTAATGAAATTATTAAGTTGTTCGGGTGTAAATGCTTTTGCCTTTTTAGCTATATGCCTCTCGGATTTGCGTTTATGAAACCCACGTAATTTTAAATAATTCTCTATATTAATCCCATTGTTCATATTGAGTGTACTTCTGAGCATTGAGTAGAAAGTCCAGAGAAATGATGATTTATATTTATTGCTTATTTCAGTAAAATATGCAAGCAGGGTTGGAATAAGTCATGAATTTTATAAAAAAGTCAAAAAAGTCCGACTTTTTGAATTAATTCGGACTTTTTTGAATTAATTCTAACTGAATAAAAACTGAGCTTTTATTTTCTTCTTGAAGCATAACAAAACCAAACAAGAAATTTTTGCAAAACAAACTGAAACTATTGATTAAATAAATAATAAAAACATAGTATTTACTTATTAAGAAACTTCATTAGAAAAGTTAGTTTTCCGGCTTCTGCTGTCACGAGTTGTTTAATGCTACTTTGTGCTGCAGGATCTATCTCTGTTAGTGAAAATGTTGACATCCACCAGAGCCTTGCATCAGCACCTCATTATAAGGGGACAACTTTCCATGGAATCGTAACAATACCGGTAATAGGTTTGGAAATTCTGAAGCTGCCCATTCCAAAGCCATTTGCTTTTCCTCTTCGGTTAAACTTACATTTTCCTTAATATTTGTTGGACTTAGCATGTGCGCAATACAGTGGTACCTACCAACAGCTTCTGTATACCTGGAAATAACTTTTTTCTCGGCGCTGCCGTTGTCTAGACCCTCATTTATATCGTTTATTAATTTCTTCCAAATAACAACAGATCTAGCGATTATGCAGTTCTCTTTTTGCATTAAATCCAGTGCGCACGATACTTATAGGTTTTAGTCGAGCCATCAAATATTCAGCATTACGTTTAATGGCTATGTTAGAGACCAACTTATTTATCTCATTATCAATATTATTGCCATGTTCTTCGCAAATTTTAACGAGTGTATACCAGTTTGTCAAATATGCCTCAAGTGTGTCGCATGCGCTGTTCCAGCGTACCTCAATTGGCAATGGAAGTGATGATCCACCTTACCAGATCCAGATCCAGAAGATAATACGGCTTTTGCTAAATGGTTATTTCTAAAATACTTTATGATCCGCACGATATTGTTCATAACCCCTTCAACATTTAAATCCTTGGCTAGTAGATTTAATAAATGGGCCGAACAGCCATATATAATAACATTTACATCATCAGTTTTTTCTTGTATTTGCAGTCGCATTCTTGCAATATTAGCAGCATTGTCCGTTACTACACTTCTACTACTACTACTCGGTTCCCGTTGCCTGTTGCCATAATGCCATCGAATATTTCAGTTTGAACGTTTGAAGTTGATATATAATGCAATTTGTTCCCATTGGAAAACAGTTGAAATAATTCGTCTTTTTTAAAAAAAAGTCATTTGAAATAATTCGCGAATTAAGTCGTTGACTTAATTCATATGAATTAATTCGTGCCAACCCTGTATGCAAGCAGTACATTTTCTGTAAACGATTTGACGTTCTTGTCGCTACTCCAATCCATAAAATATTTGTTCTGCGATTTTTCGGGTAATAAATTATTTATTGTATCATTCGCTACTTGCCTTAATTCTGGCGGTGTACATAATAGTTCATCGTCACTAACCGAATTCATCATTTTTGGCACAATTATTTTACTTAATTTTCAAACGTCGAAACTATTCAAAAATGCCAAATCACCTTCCTCCCCTCAATAATAATGGACCGTTCTATTTCACCGTATCGGAAAAGAATTTTGCTCGAGCGAATCCTTCAATCAACGATCGAGCAAAGTCACCCTAGCGTCGCGCGTAGTGATTTACAATAACTCACGAGTGAGTTATTATAACTCACGCTATTTGTTTATGGATACTATTAATTGTTCAAAAGCAGTTCAATAATTAACATATAACCTAATAAGAGTAGATTAAAGTGTTTTAAACGTAAACGTATTATGGAATAATTAAAATCATTGATCAGTACATTGTTATGGTGGAAGGAAGTATTTTTGTTTTGTAACAGTGCTTCAGTAGGTATGTACAACAACTATGCAGAAAACGTATGTAGCATTAAACGAGACAGCTGCGTGTAAAACTTTGTAAGAATAAATAATAAGTAATTTAAAGTAAAATTGCTTAAAATCCTAAAAGTAGTGTACCAAAGTAACAACTAGTTAGTAAAATAATGTTAGATTATAAAATTTAAAGAAGATTATTAACAATAGTGCAAATATAATTGTCAGAAGGTATCTAGGAAGTCCTAGGTAAGCTTCGAGGTGTGTGTCTTCCTATCCGTGTAGGATAAATCAAATATTTGAACAAGAAAAAACAGTCAGAACGAGGTTACCAGTTTCCAGAGTGGCGAAATTAGGTAAATATTGCACCTAAAGTAGTTTGGAGTAAATAGACGCCATTGCCGAGCGAGAGTTGCAGCAATACACCGATAGGGGTATTTCGGCATCATATATATAATAATAATAATAATAATAATAATAATAATAATAATAATGTTTATTTGCATAAATAGTAGATTATAAAATATGAACAATGTATATATGTATATAAATGTTAGACAGTATTATTAAATAGCTAAATCTCAAAACAAACAATTTTAATTCATAATAATACGCAACAATAATAAAGTACACTAAATACTTATAAACACATAAAATTACAAATAAACAAATATACTCAATAAGTGACTTAACACTTGTTTTGAGGTAAGATAAAATAACTAAGATAAAATAGAACTAGGATAAATAATATAATATGATACCACTAGTATGAATTACAATATAGAGTCACGAGTATTTACAATTTACGAGTGGTTAGGAGTAGTACGAGTATGTACGAGTAGTAGTACAAAAATCTCAACGTTTCAGTTATAAAGATTATAAGGTAGGTAGGTTATTTAAGAAAAGTAATTGTGAAATATGATTCTTGACTGTTGAAATATATAATGTTTAAGTTTTTTTTGTATGATGTAATATTAACTGTATTTTTAATTTCGACAGGAACTGTGTTATAGATTTTAGGAGCTAGATATTCATAGGATCGTTGTCCAATAGATGTTAACATCAAAGGTATGGTATGGAGGTGGCTTTGTCTAGTATTGTAGGTATGACCCGGCAATGATATGTTATTTTTTACCCGGTGATACTTTATGTTGAGATTGTAATAGTACAATTGTCTAATATCAAAAACTTGTACCTCTTTATATAATAGATTACTAGGGTGTGTTAAGTCTTTATGTAGTAATATTCTCAGGAATCTTTTCTGAATAATTTCCAGAGGACGTAAATGAGTTTTAAGTGCACTGCCCCACGCTAATATACTATAGCGCAAATTTCTTTCCACCAAGGCAAAATAAAGTATTCTTAATTGTTGTATGTTAAAGATATTTCGTAAGTATTTAAATCTATAGAGTATCGTCTGTAGTTTCCTTATAGTATATTTACCATGTTTATCCCATCGTAAGTGCCTGTCAATGACAACTCCTAAATATTTAATTTCTGTTGAAGGCATGATGATATGTTCTTTCTTATGAATTTCAATTTTTATTTGTGAAAATGGAGGAAGACCAGAAGCGTAGCAGCTAAATTGTAAGTAGTTAGTTTTTTCGAAATTTATTGTTAGTAGCTTGTGATCGCACCAGTTTTTATTTTAATATCCGTTAAGTCCTTTTCAACATTTATTTTTAATTCTTCCCATGAGTTGGCTTTGAAAAATATTGCAGTGTCATCCGCGAATCCTATAATGTCTGCTCTACACAAGGATAGAGAAAATAGATCATTTATATAGATAGAGAACAAAACCGGACCCAACACTGTACCTTGTGGCACTCCATATTCTACAGGTAGTGTATCACCTATTACATTATTTACTTTCACGCTCTGATGTCTGTTGGTTAGGTAACTTTGAAACAGTTTTAAACTATTCCGTCTGATACCAATGTCATCAAGTGATTGTAAAAGTAAGGAATGACTAACTGTATCAAACGCTTTTGATAAGTCAATAAACGTACAGAGACAGGGTTTTGATTGATTTAGTGCAGAGTGGATTTTTGTTGTTAAAGCTACTATTGCATCTTCAGTCGACACATTCTCTTTAAATCCAAATTGGTTTTCAGAAATTATGTTATATCTTGTAATATAAGCATTTAGTCTCTTTTTTACAATTTTTTCAAAAACTTTGGTTACATTTGTTATAAGAGATATGGGTCGATAGTTACTGCCGTCCTCTTTATCTCATTTTTTATAGATAGGGACAATAATGGATTCCTTAAAAGTTGTTGGCCAGTGACCAATTTCCATACATCGGTTGAAGATGAATACCAGGGGTGTCAAGATCTATTGGCTTATTAGTTTCAGAGTTTCAGCATTAATATTGTCCACTCCAGGTGATGTCTTATTTTTTAATTCTGATATTATTACATGTTTGATTTCATTAGCATCTGTAGGAACTAAGACAAAAGAATTTGGCCTAATATTTCTTCTTATTATGAAATTGGGGTTTTTGGAAATTTTATTAGTTAATGTTTTGCCCATGCTTGAAAATAATTTGTTAAATTCATTTGAAATTTCTTTGGCACAATTTAATGTGCTTCCATCTTCACTTTTTAAGCGTGAAATATTACGGGATTTATTTTTGTTGTTAGTAATTTCTTGTACTATATTCCACAGTTTTTTTTGTGTTTAGTTGATTTTCATTTATTTTATTTTTATAGTAATCATATTTTCTTTTTTTTATTAAGGAGGTTAATTTATTTTTATAATTTATATATTGTGTTCTTAGTTCTATATTATTGGGATATCTCTTTACTGTGGTGAACATATCATTCTTTTTGTTAATAGAAGTTACTAAAGCATTAGTTATCCATGTTGATTTCTTTGTATATTTTCTTTTATTTTTAATGACTGTAGTACATTTGTCAATAGTTTCCATTGTTATATTAATAAATTTATTTGTTGCAATGTCAATGTCTGGTTCATTATAAACTGGTTCCCAAGAGATTTCTTGAAAACGTTTCTGCAAGTTTGTATAGTTAATAGTACTACTTAATTGATAAATATTTTCTGGCTCTTTAATTTTTTGTAAAACTATTTGTAATATTATAGGATAGTGATCAGTGATATCTGTTTCTATTATCAATGGTAAGGTAAAATCTTTGTTACTTATTTCTTTACATTTAATAAATATATGATCTAGACATAATTTGGTATTTTCTTGTACTCTGGTGAAGTTATTGATTGTAGATATATAGCCAAACTCATTGAGGATGTTTAAGTACTCAATTGCATAGTCGAAATCCTGAAGAATATCAATATTTAGGTCACCCACAAACAAATTATAGTTTTCATCATTTTTATTCTCGACTTGCAAGTAATTTTGCAGGTGATTGTTGAATACATTGGGATCTAACGATGGAGATCGGTAGAGAGCTGTTATGATAATGTTATTGTCTCCTTTTATCTGTATTTTAATTCTGAGAGCTTTAGTTTCACCTATAGGAATAACACGGCATGTATATTGTAGATTCGATTTAATATATGCAACAACACCATCGTTCTGATTTATATCTCCCCGATTGTATATCATATCATATTCATCTAGGTTATATAAAGTTGTATCTTTTATGTTCCATGTTTCTGTCAAAATAATATAGTCAAATTTTGTACCTATGCTCTTTAGAAATATTTTGAACTCATCGAGATTTTTATTTATGCTTCGTATGTTATTATGTATTATTTTAAAGTTTTATATGTTGTTGTTTATAGTTAAGATTTCTTTACATTCTTTGTAATTTTGTAAATTGAAAGTTTCTATATTAGTTGTTTTAAAGTCCCTTATGTACTGATCCATTTGTATAAGATAAAAAAAATGACAATATATAAAGTCTGTTGATATTATGTTAAATGGTGTAATGCCACCATAAATTTTGAGAATAGATATATTTTAACTAATATTAAATAATAGGTTATTAAATAAGTTTTCTATTAATATATAGAATAGTTTACTATTCTTTTTCTGTCGAAACTGATTTAGATGTTTTCTCAATATTTTATTTTCTTGTCTTTTCTCAGGTGTTAGATCATGTGTTATAGTAATACGTGTTCCTTCTAGTTTGTAACACTTTTCTATGACTTTAATTTTATTTAAGTAACTTGAAAATTCCACCTTTATGGGACTGTTATCTAGATTACCTAGGCGATATATATTGTTAAAGTCTGTTTCTTTTAAGTTAACATTCAATAATTCTTTCAGCGGCTGGGAAATGGACTAAGGTGTGGTAACTTTATCTGTTTTCTATCCAAATATTACAATGTTGTTTTTTCTGCTCCTTTGGTCTTGTGCTTCTATTCGTTTTTTAAGATGATAGTTTTCAGTTTCCAAAGTATTTATTTTATGGTTTAATTCTTCTATCTTCAACTGTAGACGGGTTTCGCTAGCTTCAATGGTACGTTTAAAGTCTTTACGATTTTGTAGAATCTCATTAAGTAGTTGCTGATTTGATATTTCCTGTACTTCATTCATTTTATTCAGATGCTATTATTTGTTTTCAAGTAATTTTAGATTTAATTATAATTTAGATTAGATGCACTTGTTCGCGGCGGTGTCAAGGTTATATAATGTGACCTACTTTAAAGACTTCTGTTTAAGTGTTTCCATTTCGTTATTATTTTTATTATACACACTTGCACTTTTCACGGCGATATCGATGTTATAATATAACCTACTTTAGAAACTGCTGTTTAAATGTTTACATTTCACTATTGTTTTTATTATACACATATGGAGCTCGACACACGTCTATACCCAACGAAATATAACGAAATATATATATATATATATATATATATATATATATATATATATATATATATATATATATATATATATATATATACATATACATGATATGTGTTATTAGCAAGTTAGTATGCTTATACACTCCGCATGATCATTTTATGTTATTAAATCCTTTGCAACGCAGGATGCTAACCTAAATGCGTAGTCCGCGGGTTTTCCCACTGGTACCGTTAATTAAGTCTTGTTCGCAATTCCTCCAGGCAGAGGGTGTATGAGTATATAGTCCCCAGTTTTGCTTCACGCTGAAAAATGTAATATTTTTTCGTTTAACTACATGTTACATTGATGTACATTAATACACAATCGTTGTAAATTGTCCCGAGTTAACGTGTTGAATGAAACTTTAAACCTTATATTGAAATATAAAAAGAGAAGTATGCGGTTTTAAAATTTTACTGTCTTACAAATTCAGTACAGTGTATTCTGCAGCGTATTATGGTATTGTCTAACATTAAAATGGTTCTGACATTTTACTAGGCTTTTGTAGCTTCGAAATTAATTTGTTCCACAGTGGTTAAAATACTTTTCTAATTTTTACATTTAAAGTGACCCTTTTCAAACCCCTTTGACGTTAGGAAGCGTCTTGCTTTTCACAACCAGTAACGAAAAGGAAATTTTATTTCTTTTGTATTTAATCCTGCCTTCTCTGCTGCTTCTTAAGTTTATTCCGAAAGTTAATTTTTTCCTACTGGAGTGTTTTTGTACCATCCACTTGATTGTTCTTTGTTCCATGATGGGTTTACTGTTAAGAATAATCTATCAGTTGTTATTCTAGATGAACGTTTAACCATTAGAATTTTAAAAAGACGGACTGGGGTCTTCGTGTTGGGGACCAGCCATTTTTTTTCTCCACCCTGGGCCGTTTTATTGAAGAGGGGATTAAATTTTACACTTCCTGAAAAGTAGGATTTTTGAAAATCAGTTATTTAAAAAAATATGTAATTATGTTATCTACCTGTTTAATCCCAGAATTATCCCTACTAGGCTTCCCTACTAGGCTTACAGATAATATCTTTAAATGGATCAAACATTATTTTCCACTTCATAAAATATATCTCTTGCATTTCTTTTGCAACGGTGTTCCACATTGCTTTCACAACTAGTTCTTTATAATTTTCACCGGTTTCTTTCTTCATATTCCACGCCCAATCTTTAAGGATGCGGTTTAGTTGCTCTAAACTTGTAGTTTTCAAAAGCTCGTATGTCTTTGCCTTGCAGAATTCCGTAAACTGTCTCCATATTGACGTATGGGTTTTAACGGTATTGTACGGTTCACTTTTCTCAATCGCCAGATCAATATTAATCATAGAATCACTTCCAAAGCGACTCATTTTCACTACATAAGCTGACTAGCACTGTTTAAAAACAATATTACAAAATGTATTGACAATAAAAACAGAAAAATTGTTTAGCGTCGTTTTCTGGTGTTCTAGGAGACCATAATTACTTGTTATCAAAGGCACAGAAGAGAGAGCTTATACAGAAGCGAAGGTAAGGCTTCCCTCCAAAACCAAATTTCAGTGCGCATGCGTTAAACAAGTTGTATAGTTGTCAACCTCACTTTTCTGATACGAACGTGTGGCTATATTTTCGTTTAACTTTCGTTTGTGTTTGAACTGTATTTTTTGGGTGTTTTTGTTACAATAGTTGGAAACATTATTGAGTTAGATACTTTGTGTTCTCTTACATCATTTGTGCTCTGTGTAGTAGTCATGGCTCGTAAAGGAGGATAAGAGATCCTATAAGGTAGGTAATGGATAAATTTAATTTACATTAAATTACAAGCATTTTATAACATTACAAGTTAACACCCGAGAGTAGCAAAAGAGATAACTGAAGTAACTATGAGGTAGGGGTTTCGAGGTTGCATCTCAAATCATTTGCTTAGTAACTTGCAGTAATTGCTTATTTGGTATGTAAACTTCACTAGCGAGTACCTTGAAACCTACGCCCCAAGCCACCCAGTTTTCAAACTCAAAAAATTAATTTCGTTTTTATGTAACTTAAATACCTATATGTTATACATAATATATATGTACTATGTAGATAGTTAGAATGTGCACACTATTAAATCATTTACTTTTTAGAGCGCAAATGTGGTTGAGGGCAAGTAACAGGGAGGATCCTTGATTTGAGTGTTGATGACCTGCATAAGAACTATCGGTTATGTGGAAAACATTTTGAAGGAAAGTATATGACCGAAGGTAACCGAAAAACTTTGTTTGTGGAAGCAGTACCAACTATATTTAGTCACACACTTAAACGTGAAAGAATTCCTGGAGACCAAGAGTCTGAAGAAGCACCTGAAAAAGTGACTATTCTTTCAGGTAAGTTCTGGATTATGTATTCATTATTAAATCGACATCCAAGTTTGACTTAATAATTGCAATATCTTTTGTAGTTTTGTGCTATCATAAAGCCAATAATTAGTTTCTATGCATGGTGTTATTCTTCGCAACTCATTTGCTATAAAGTTATTATTTAAAATACTAGTACCTCAATTTGTAAATTGTTTAAAATAAATTACTTACACTAAGATTTACAGAAATTTATTTTATTTGTGCGTATAATTAGTGGATACTAACAATAAACAAAATTTCAGATATCCGTATTCGATCATCTGCCTACGAAGAACAGGAGATTACATCTGATGCCAAAGCTGCGGTTCATGCCATTTTAGAGTGCTCTTCGAACACAGCAGGTATGAGTTTTATTAATCTTTGTGTGTTTTTATGAAATATTGCACTTGCTGTACGTTATTTTCACAATTGTTCAGATATATTTATTAAATCGACAAATGAAACCCAAATTATAAGTATATAAACACAGCTCTTTTTAACCACAACAAAATTTCAGATCGCCCTCTAGAAGAAAGTACTGAAGCTACTGTTGTTTCTGCTTCTCGATCTTTTTCACCCATGGCAGGTAATACGTCTGTTGGTTTTATATTACTTATATATCAGTTTTAATAAACCTATAGCATTGATATTTATTTACATTAATGTGACATATTTTCATTTTAGGCCCAAGTGACACCTCTATAAGGAAGTCGCCATTGCTGACTCCATCATCTTCATGTGCGACCCAACCATATGCCAGCTTAAGCTCCACCAGTCCAGGGAAAAAGAAGTTAAGACAGAAGGTTAAATCTCTGAGGAAGAGGCAATTAGAGGTACTTGTAACAGAACAGTCGAATGCCGAGGACTTCTGATACTCTGTGATAAATATCTTAAAATCCCTATATGTGTATTAAAATGCCTATATGTATCTTAAAATCGCTATATGTGTATTATAATAAATATATACGTAGGTACCTATTTGTTATTTAAAACGTTAGGTTTTCACTGAATATGCAACTTGTTCTATATTACTCATTTAATTATAAAGGTATTGTTCCATTCAATACAAATATTTGTATAGACCGATCTCATGTTTTTTATAATAAAAATTTACCTAGTATTTTTGTGATGTGGAACATTCTATATTTTTTTGATGTAATGCTCATCACTACATTTACGAATGCACTCGTTCTGTTTGTTGTTTCTAATAGTTTAAATTTGTAATAAGATCATATCTGGAAATTTTGAAACTTTCATATACGAGTACACTTTAAGGATTTTTCTTTTACTTAAAATATAATGAATTCCTAATAAATATGTTATGTAGGTATATATGTTAATTGACATGTCTCCAGTATATTTTTAAAAAGAAATTTATGACTATTTGTAATTTGTTTAAATATTTTCCTCTCCTTTTGATTAACCCTTATAAATATGAAATTGAAACGTATTTATTTGCTTGTTTGTAAAAGGTACTGAAAACCACAATGGGGTATTTCCACTCATTCAAAATGGAAGTGGAAATATGTATATTTTCAATTTTTAAAATAGTTAAATACTATTACCAAATATGGAAAAACAGATATCACTTACATGATATTTTATTTAATTTTTAAAATGTAACGACGTCGCAAGCAAAATTTAGGAAATCCACCAGAAACCCATGTTGTTCAAGGTCCCTGAAAACGGCCCCTCCAACATGAAAGGGACCGCCGTTACCTTCGCTTCTGTATAAGCTCTCTGTTCTGTGTCAAAGGTATTGTAATTCTTGGTGACAACAGCTGTCAAGTTTTGCCGCGGGTAAACTCGAAAAAACTGCTGACATACAGTTTTTCCATCTAGACACCATTTGTAATTCAAAATTGCGCGTTTGTGATTGGTGGAAATTAAGACGAGGGAAATAGTCAGTGTATTATCCTGTTGCATAGGCTGAGGTGAAAAACGTTGAGTTAAATTGTCAGTGAAGTATATTTTATTTGTCTATGGCTTTGTAGGAAATCGATCAGTCGACGTATATCTATTTACCTCCGTTAGCTGTATCTTACGGAATACAGAACATAAATTGATGCCGTTTACACCGAAGATTATCGTGATTAATCTCACCAGACATATTAATCACTATAATCTTCATTCGAGGCTTGCTTAGGTTGCTGTATCTGGTAATCTCTTAAGATCGTAGCCGTAACTTTGCAAATTGATTCAAGTCTGCAATAGGGAACTAAATACCTATTCGCGTGCTCTTTCTACTATATCAGATACAGAAACAAAACACCTTCCGAAACGGTTGGGTGTGTCAAGTGTATAACGATATAAAATTTACTATTAATAAAGATACTCATAAATATTCAAACATCACAAAAAAAATATAAGATTTTACCGAAATTTTATTTTCTCTAATTCTCTTTTGTTATTTAAAATAAATTGACCATTATTTTCATTCCAAAACATTAATTTTCATATAATATATTGTTAATTTTAAAAAAATACATACATGCGTTTTTTACGCTTTTATGGGAAAAATATTGGGAAAATCTAAATTATTCATAGAAGTAATTTAGTAGAAAATTTGATCTTCTTTGAGATGACTACGCGAGAAAGCAGCAGTGCGGCATTTTTTACGTTTTCTGGCAAAAGATCAACGATACCATATCGGCATTCGATAATTGACTCACGCACTTAAGTCAGCCGCATCACGTTTGAGCCCTTTTGAGCCCTTGATTGATTAAAGGTGCAACTGATTCCGGTAGATTTTTCCAGCGGTGGAACGATCGCAGTGGGGATCATGTTAATCGGTCTCAAATCGGAAAATCCCGTTTCTTACTGTATTCTGACAGTTCCACATTTAACTTATTCAAGTAGTGTATTTTGATGAATGTGCCCTGCTTGGCAGACGAGACGGTATAATTACTGTCATTTTGTCAATCTTTAGATGGTCCAACAAAGTGTCCCTCGAAAATTAAACAAAATGCACACTTAATAAGCCATACTTTGTTGACGTCTGTTTGTTAAAAATTCACGTTTCCTTTTCATGCATTCGCATCGTGTCAAATAATTTTTAAGTACAACTTCTAACGATTTCTAATTGGTCGCATTGGCGCCTTCGCCAGAATATGTGTGATATTACAATTTTTACTGCAAATTTCCTCCTCTTGTTAAACTTTTTCTTCCTAGATTTCTAGCATTTCTTCCTAGAATTTTCACTACATATGTATTGTAGTAATATAAGAGCTATTCGATGTTCTAACATCCAACTGAGGAATATTTTATTCTCTCCATCTAAGATGAGAAATAAAGGAAGCCTCCGATGCTATACGGTTAATACTCATAAAAACCTCTATATATTGTATATTACGTCATGCCGTGATGGGACCAGAATTGTGAGGTCACAAATTCTTGTCCCCGGTCTGTCTTATGGAGGTCTCGGAGTAATCAATTAACATAATTTCTGTTTGGAATCAATGAAATGAATCATGAAATCAATTTTTCTGATTGGAATATCATAATTACTTAATTTAAAAGAATATTGCATTAAAAAATCGAGTCGCCTGAGAACTAATTTTAGTGTGTATATTGAAGCTGAAGCTAGCTGTAAATGGCCATAATCTGAGACCAGCGTGGTTTAATATTTGGCGGGATTTACTAGCGTCCGTGCTGCGTTTCTCTTTCTACTTGGCATTCTACAAATCTCGGGATATAAAGACACCTACTATAAAAGAATTCCGTTGGTTTTTATCTATTTTTTATCCTTTTTAAAGGAACTCAGCTCTCAGGACCCTCACATTGTCTAGAAATCGTCTAAGCGTCTCCAGAACGTCAATATTGTAAGCTGTTGCTTCTCGCTGGCTTTATTGACGAAAGCCGTTAAAAGGACGTAATCGATTACGTGACGTTTCCTTAATTGCTAGCTTTTAAAATAAAATTACTGTAATTAATAGGCCAGATGCGAGCCTAATCAGCGGTTGATATAAGTGGTGGTAAATACACAGTGTAGGATATTAAAATATAAATAGTTGGAGAGTTGGAGAGAGACTAACATCACGTAGCTAGAAGAGAATAGAAAATAGTAAAATATATTATTATTTAATAAAACATTGTTATGGGCTTAATTTAATCGGACATTGTATATTTTGTGGTGATTATATATTGTACCATTGAAGTTACTTAATATAATAATTGAGATAATTTTATTACACTTAATATATATTGAAATGATTATTAATTCTGAGTTAAAGTTAATTTTTGAATTTAGATTTTTTTATTTTGTATTTATTTTTATTTAAAACTTATTATACTTATTATAAGATATTTATTTTTTATGGAGTACCTATACCTACTACTGCCGTGGCATCTAGACCGTGAGCTGAGCGGCAAATAATATGCCTCATAGGGTACAAAAGGTTTGAAATTTTTGAGTGAAAGAACTTTACACAGGTAGTAAATAACCGGCCGTCTGCCAGCGCCGAGTGGTCAACTTTTCGAATTACAGCCTCTCAAATTTGGGTAAAACTTTCGTACATTTACCTCACAAGGTACAGGATTAAAATTGTACAGGCACATTTGCAAAAGTACTATTAAGTAGGAAATGTGCGGCAGACGTCTCCACCTGGACGCGTTCTTAGAGCAGACGCCCGAAAGTACGGCAAAAATCAGACGCAACTTACCTCATAAGGTACATGCATGATTTTCGGCTTAAATGAGAGTTTTTTTAATGTAGATTTGAGATAAATTTCGAAAACGCCGACAGACGGCCAACTAACAGCAGCAGACGCATCCGAATTTTCAAATTTGAAAAAAGTCATGTCTATTTTTCTCATGTGGTACATGTTTTCGATGTTGGTGCTGCATCTGGAGCACTAACACTAAGTTAAAAACGTATTATAGACCATTGTCGTTAGACATATTTTTGAAACAGACGCCCTCAAAATAAGACAAAATCAGACGTAACTTACCTTATAGGGTACATGCATGATTTTCAGGTCAAATTAAAGCTTTTTTAATGTAGATTTGAGATAAATTTCGAAAACGCCGACAGACGGCCAACTAACAGCAGCAGACGCATCCGAATTTTCAAACTTGAAAAAAGTCATGTCTACTTTCCTCATGTGGTACATGTTTTCGATGTTCGTGGTGCATCTGGAGCACCAACACTAAGTTAAAAACGTATTACAGAACATTGTCATTAGAAATATTTTTGTAACAGACGCCCCAAAATAAGACAAAATCAGACGTAACTTACCTTATAAGGTACATGCATGATTTTCAGGTCAAATTAAAGCTTTTTTAATGTAGTCATAATAAATTTCGAAAAAACCGGCAGACCGTCAACAATTATTATGTTATTTTTTCTCACATAATGTGATTTTTCTTCCAAAGAATATGTGATTTTAATTTACAAAATGTTATGTACGTTGATGTTATTATTAAAGTTTATTTATAACTGTGGTGTTTTTTGTAAACCCATATTACATATTATGAAATATATAATGTTAAAAACAAGAAACTTAACAATAATTCTGAAATAATACTGAAATAAAATTCGCATTTATACGTATATAAGATCACATTATGTATTTCATCAATCATCGGCTTCATCTTCAGATGAAACATAAATATCTATTTCTTCACTTTCTATATCAGGTTCCACATGGGGATCTTTTAAAATTTAAAAATCTTTTAGAATTTCGGTTCCTTCTCGGTTGCGTAGTTCCAGACAGCACAAATTTGATTGACTCTTTTCATCTTCGAAAGAAGTACATCACTACATGGAGGTAACATAATAATGGAGTAACACAAATGGAGTATTACTTGCCTTCGGACTGCAGTTTGAAATAAATAGATCAAATCTAGCTTCATTTACGTTTCGCAGATTAAGCTTTCCATAAATGGCACAATTCAAATTTTCCACGCATACTGTCTGCTCACAGGAGAGCTTTTCACTCTCGCCAAATGTACTAAATATTTGTTGAGCGTTATCGTCTTTTCTCAGCAGTGCAAATAGTTTTACTTCGCTCTTTCTTGGTTTGTCAACACAAAGGTCAACACAAAGGAAATACAATCCATCTCGTTTTTTATAAGTTTCTTACTCCACCAATTAAAGATTTAGAGCGTGATAAACAAGCAAATATTTTTGAAATTTTTTTGATTCAAGGTCCCGAACAACGACGACCATCCGATTTGACGAAAGCTCTTCGAAATTATAATTTCGAATCGAAATAAGATATCGTTAGTAAAATTTTTCTGCGAATTATGGAACAGTGATTTGTTTACAGAAATATTAAACATAAAAATTCTACTTTACATTCCTGTTTTCCTGAATCTTTGACAAGTGATAAACAATACGACTGTCTGCCTCTTCGTGGCTGCAGCTCATGTCATTGCTAGTTTCTCGTTGTATATGTCCATTTGCGCAAGTATATTTAAAGCAAATATCTTCGCAATTTACATATAGAATTTTTATGTTTAATATTTCTGTAAACAAATCACTGTTCCATAATTCGCACAGAAATTTTACTAACGATATCTTGAAATTATCATTTAGAAGAGCTTTCGTCAAATCGGATGGTCGTCGTTGTTCGGGACCTTGAATCAAAAATTCAGTACATCTCTCAAAAATATTATCAGAATTATTTTTTTGTTTCTTGTTTTTAACATTATATATTTCATAATATGTAATGTATATAATATACATAATATTATTATGTTATTTTTTCTCACATAATGTGATTTTTGTTCCAAAGAATATGTGATTTTAATTTACAAAATGTTATGTACGTTGATGTTATTATTAAAGTTTATTTATAACTGTGGTGTTTTTGTAAACCCTGAATTTTAGATGGATATTTCTCATTAGTTTCATTAGTCAGTTTTTTCGAAATTTATTATGACTACATTAAAAAAGTTTTAATTTGACCTGAAAATCATGCATATACCTTATAAGGTAAGTTACGTCTGATTATGTCTTATTTTGGGGCGAAACCATGTACCACAAGAGGAAAATAGATATGACTTTTTTCAAGTTTGAAAATTCGGTTGCGTCTGCTGCTGTTAGTTGGCCGTCTGTCGGCGTTTTCGAAATTTATCTCAAATCTACATTAAAAAAGCTTTAATTTAACCTGAAAATCATGCATGTACCCTATAAGGTAAGTTACGTCTGACTTTGTCTTATTTTGAGGGCGTCTGTTTCAAAAATATTCCTAATGACAATGGTCTGTAATACGTTTTTAACTTAGTGTTAGTGCTCCAGATGCACCACGAACATCGAAAACATGTACCACATGAGGAAAATAGATATGACTTTTTTCAAGTTTGAAAATTCGGAAGCGTCTGCTGCTGTTAGTTGGCCGTCTGTCGGCGTTTTCGAAATTTATCTCAAATCTACATTAAAAAAGCTTTAATTTAACCTGAAAATCATACATGTACCCTATAAGGTAAGTTACGCCTGTCTTTGTCTTATTTTGAGGGCGTCTGTTTCAAAAATATTCCTAATGACAATGGTCTGTAATACGTTGTTAACTTAGTGTTAGTGCTCCAGATGCACTACCAACATCGAAAACATGTACCACACGAGGAAAATAGACATGACTTTTTTCAAATTTGAAAATTCGGATGCGTCTGCTGCTGTTAGTTGGCCGTCTGTCGGCGTTTTCGAAATTTATCTCAAATCTACATTAAGAAAGCTTTCATTTAAGCCGAAAATCATGCATGTACCTTATGAGGTAAGTTGCGTCTGATTTTTGTCGTACTTTCGGGCGTCTGCCCTAAGAACGCGTCCAGGTGGAGACGTCTGCCGCACATTTCCTACTTAACAGTACTTTTGCAAATGTGCCTGTACAATTTTAAGCATGTACCTTGTGAGGTAAATGTACGAAAGTTTTTCCCAAATTTGAGAGGCTGTAATTCGAAAAGTTGACCACTCGGCGCTGGCAGACGGCCGGTTATTTACTACCTATGTAAAGTTCTTTCACTCAAAAATTTCAAACCTTTTGTACCCTATGAGGCATATTATTTGCCGCTTAGCTCACGGTCTAATCCTTTCCACTTACAGCGTATGAAGCTTTTTAATTGTCAGACGAAATTACGCTAAAATTTCTTGCTGTTGATATTATTTTACTTAACTGTTCTGTAAATGAAATTTCACTTTCATTATTCGGGTAAAAATATACTTTATAAAGGGCTTCAACGTTATACTTATTCCATGCAATACTCCTTTCCCAGTTATGAGGCTTTATGATAAATTTTTCTACGTTACTTATATAAAATCTCCGTTTCATTCTTTGCTCTGCTTTCTACTCTGGGGATTATATAGAGATGGAGTGATAATATAAAAATATAGTGTGCTATTAACACAGAGGCAGCCCTCTTTAAAACACCCGGCAGAAAAGTATTTATTCTAAAGTAACTGTAAAGAAGTGCAAAATTTAATTTAAAAAAAATGTAATTTAAAAAAAAACATGTTCTTTATTGGGGGAATATAAATAAAGATAGGATGAAGACCCGTGGATCCCTTTTGAAAAACTACCCCAAAACCCCCCAAAGGTAATTTATTACTTATAATTTATTATTTATATTTAATTAAGGTACCTTAACTTTGTTTATTTTTTTATTGTCGATTGTTTTTTTTATTGTCGATTCAGTATGCTTCTACTTTTAGATTTTCTGCTCTTACGAAGATCTGGAACAATTAACAGGATCGCCTTTCTCTACCTGGGTTCTCTGGAACTCGGCAATGCTGTACTGCCCCCTATGATCGATTATCAATATATTATTCTCCTACTTTCAAAATCCGTTTTTTATCTTCAATTTGTTTTCTTTCTTCATTTGTCTTCAGTCTCGAGATTTATTTTTATCATATGGTCTATACTATGCACCATTTCTCACTTCATTTATTGAGTTGATTTGCGTAGCACCTCACAGATTCACTATACCTTCTTATATTTAAAATTTACAATCTTCTTTTTTATTAACTATCTTCTATCATTTTCTTTTATATATAATTTAATCAATGTCTGTTTCAGTCGTGGTATATTATTATTGACATCATGCTAAGTCACCTTTGCAATATCACATTTAATGACATTTTGAAAATTTGACATAACCTGGATATTATAATTGGTAATTTCATTGATAATTTTATTGATATTTTTTTTTAGTTTTTAACTACTTTCTCAGAGACTATAACTTTTTTGGAAAAATATCCATAGTCCTAATTTAAAGAGAATAAAATTTTCTATCGATCGGTGAATAACATGTTTATTTTTTACAAAAAATAAATCCTAAAACAACCCCACAACTATTGCACTAATACTTCGCGCTCTACAATTTCCTAATTTATTCAAAATTTTCAGCCTTGAACAGATGAAACGTTATCAGTCCAATACGTAATTAATCTGTACAGTCTTGAGTATGTTAGATAGCAAAAAGGCAAACTAAAAAAATACGAAATATTGAAAAAAAAATATAAAACTTTACAATTGACTTCTTAATATAGAGCCCTTTTGTATTTTCCGGTGACAAGATATCTCATTTATACACTGGTTCAAACCTTTTGAATCTCCGATGTAAATTTTAACAAAAAAGGTTCCACATTAGTGGGATATTATAACTTTTAACGTTGAGGTAAGCCATTTTGTAAGCCTTTGGAACCACCTTTGTCAGCCTTTGGAACCACCTTTAGGACCAGCTTGCTGAAGACCATCGATATCACATTTTTCGTAATTTTGAATTACTTTTGTTATGTATCACCATTTTTAAATTTACAATTGTAAAGGAAACCTAGTAGTAAGTATTACTGTCTGTATTATTTTCCTTTTCTCAAAACATTACAGAAAGTGCCAGAGTGTAATCGATACTCAGGATAATTTGGGGACTAACGGACTTAGTTGCGCATGGTCAGTGGCGTCCACGGAAATTTTATTTTTATATTTATTATTATAAGAGGTGAGCAAGCCTAAGCAAACTTTTGATTGCCCACTTTAAATCGCTGTTGAATGTACTCCGAGGGGGTAATAATCTAATCTGGTTATACATCCAAAGAAAAGGGCGAAAATAAGCGTTTGTCGACCGTGATTTTACTCCACCAAAACGTGAATAAATTATAACCGTGTAAACTTCTAAATTCTAAAGCTACCTAATTGCCAAACATAGGCTCGTGATGACAAGACAAGTATTGAGCTCAAAATTCGAAATTTCCTGCATTTATAAATTTCAATATGGCCGCCTTAGTATAGAACGCTCTTGATGCGAAACATCTTAAGAAAATTAAGGGTCGAAATTGCATTACATAAAAATTGAAATTAACATTTAAATTGTGTTATCTCATAAAACGAAACTCTCAATTACTATAGTAAACAGACGCAGCGGTATATTTTTTGCGGAATAATTTTAATTGCATAAATAATAAAAAAATTATTAACGTTGTTTTGAATTAATTTTCTTAGAATTATATACCCGAGTCTCTCTAATTAATTGCATCACAGTTAGTAGCAGCATATGATTCAGTATTATTATTAATAATAATAATAAATCATTTATTTCACGATTTTCATGCAGATACAATAAAATGTAGTTACCCTAAAAATTTATAAAAGGTCAACATTCAACAAGGAAATAGTTTATCACATTACGGTATACATTTGGTAGTCAACAATTGAGATGAGGTCAGTTGCATACATATTAAAGAGTGGAGGTTCCAGAAGGGAGCTCTGCGGAACCCCTTGTACAGCGTCACGGGTATCACTGCTGACTCTATTATTAAGTATGATAACATGGGTCCTATTTTTTAGATAGGATGCTAAAAAATCTAGAGGTGTACCTCTAATCCCGTATCTATATAACTTCGCTGCCGTCTTTCTAATAAGTATGTGTAGTTGACTGACCGCGTATAGGAAAAAGCGCAGTTGCCACATTTGCATTTCTCATTCCCATTTTTACATTTATTTTCGTCTAATTTAATTATGGCAATTTCGTAAATATTTATTTTTATAGTTAAAAGCGGCAAAGCCGCTCTATTGTAGGCCCAAGGCCGGATATGCCAGCAGTATATCTCTTTTTAACTTATGGAATGACGCGCCGTCTGTGTTTAGTTAAAACAGTCGCAAACCTTCGCCTTTCTTGCATGGGCGGGTTTGCGTGAATTTCGTGCGTATTCTGTAATCTGTAACAGTCATTCCCGTATATATATATATATATATATATATATATATATATATATATATATATATATATATATATATATATATATATATATATATATATACTCTATCCAACGAGAGAATGGACTTGCTTTGCGCATCGGCGACTAAAGAGGAGGGGCTCTGTAACGAGCTACGCAGGTCCGTCATTAGTTGAAATAAATTCGTTTTGTAAGTAGGTGTAGGTTGGTTCCGTTACCTGACCGGTTCTATTATATTTTTTCATTGTAGTTTTTCCAATGCCCGTTTGCTTGGTTAGTGTTAAAACTGTCTCTTCGTACGACATTTGCGGATTGTCTTCCTTTAATTTCTTATATAAATTTATTATAATTAATTTTTGACTTTGATGCACGACCTAAAATTAAAAACAAAAATAAATCATTGACCACGGTTACTGGTGGTGAATACCTAGTATGCGTATTAAATAAAACATATTTATTATTATATTTCTTTACCTGGCCTCTTTTATTCTTCTTAATTGGCGATAATGGTGGATTTATCTCGTCTCTGGCTGCTGCCATTCTTATAATAGATTTAAAACTTATTTCACAACCGTAAACAACACAACTAAAATAACCGTACTTGCGAGACTACAAATACAAACTGTGAATAGGTAGGAAGTAGTAGGTACTTTATATAATTAGGTACCAGGTAGGTATCGGACCCAGGCGCCGGCCCTGGCTACCTGCTGAGCCAATTAAGACGCTGCGGGCGTTGAACTAATGTTCTAAGGGGCGGAGATCTGACCAAAACAGACGAATTTTCGCTCGAGTGCAAGTCCATTCTCTCGTTAGATACAGTATAGTGCTGTATTAATGTGATTGTGATACAATATAATATCGGCGAACGATGGAAAATATTCCAAAACTGCCAATCGCTAGGTGAGAAGAAAATTATTTTTTGTACAACTGTAAAAAAAACTTGACATTTTTGCATCTCTATTGATGCGTAAATGTTTATTTTTTTTCACCGGGAAAGAAAGACTTTTTTTCACTGCCAAAATAATTCACAAAATAAACATGAAATGTTACTTTTTAAAGGATTTATTTTTAACAGAGTCAATTATTAATTGATTATTCATCATAAAACAATTTCATTTATTGGAATAATAATTGATAGTAAAGTTTGAACAATTACTTCCAACATAAAATCCCGAAGATGTTCCATGTTGCTGCTGATCAGAAACGTTAGATATTTCTTGAAGAGTTGGTTCCAAAATTTTATTAGATATTTTAATTTGTTTGGAAGAAAATGGAAAATTCAATATTTTGTTAGAAATCTCAATTTTGTTATTCAAACTATCTTCTATATATGCTTCTGCTACGGAGGCAGATTTCCAGCCACGGTGACGTTTTATGGATGTAATGTTTCCCCTTGCATTGGCCAGAAGAGTTATAGAGCGTCTCTTGAAACAGTGACCTGTGTAGCTCTTATAAATGTCTTTTCCAAGCCATTTTGCAGTCAAGCTGGGAATTTCTCCTATTTTTTTTATCCCCTCATGTTGGTTAATACATTTTCCTCTCGAATATTTCAAAAATAATCTGTTACTTTTTGTATGAGGCGGCCGTATGCTCTATACTTGCAGTATATCTCAATATAACCAGAATTTGAAACAGTAAACGTTCTTGCGCAATAGGTCTTCCTATCAGGTATTTTAACAATCAATATAGATCCAGCATCTTCAATGGCATCAATAGTTATATGTAATAATTCTTCACGGCGACATGCACCGCTGATACCCAAAATGAGGACAACCTACAAATATAAAATCTACTACTAATCTACTACTAATCTTACAAAATTATGATTATATCTGTACTTTATAAAGTAAATTTGTTTCGTTATCAGCATCGAATAAATTTATTGATATCATCCCTTGATAAAACTTTAGATTTCTTTCCTCGGTATCCGACGCTTTTGTTCTTAATGAGCGGGATCAATTTGGAAACTTCCTTATATCAATATTTTCCTTAACATTCAATGTACTTTTCAACATTGAGTAGACACTCCATAACGTAGGAGGTTTTATAATTTTTGATTTTTCCTCAAAATAGCATATACGCATATTTTCAGAAACCTTTTTTACATGTTTCTTGTCGCACCATTCACGAAATTGGTCATATGTTTTCTCATATACTAACTTGTGTTTCGCCGGTAACATATTAGATACTGTTGCATTTGCTTTCTCAGATATATCTGATGAGGTATCACTGCCACTATCATAATCAACATTCATCTTCTTGAAAATAACTTGAAATTGAAGCAACTACGAGCAAACACAGTCAAACAGTCAAACACGCGGCGTGCCAACAAACCGTTTCTATAGTAACGACACAGATGCTGTGAAATTGTATTGGAAGTATTGATAACATTAAGGATAATATGTATGGAAAAGAGAAGTATTATTTAGTAATTTTGGACTTATTTTTTTCAGACAGGAAAAATTTTTGAATACGATTTTACTGCAAACATTGTATTTATTTTGCATTGTATATATTTCAGACTACATTGTATATATTTCAGACGATGTAAATTCACATTAACAGTAGTACAAAAAAATGTTGTTTTAAAATTTAATTTAATTTGTTGTTGGAAAATTTATTACAGTGACGAAACATGGGTCAACGAAGGACATACTGTGAAGAGTCTGGCAGGATAGAAACGTGAAAAATGCACGGCAAGCTGCGATTGAAGACTCAACATTGTCTCACATTGCTGAGATTACCTCCTTATCACTGCGAATTGAACACCATTGAATTGATCTGGGCGCTAGTAAAAGTGGAAGTGGCGATAGTGAATCGGACTTTTAAATTAGCTGACGTAGAGAGACATCTTCGAGGGGACCAGGGGGAATGGAAAATGTCACAGCAGAAAATTGGCAGGTGTATTAATCATGTGATGAAAGAGGAACAGATAATGTGGGATGTGGATTTGGCGGTTGATCAAGCCATAGAAGTATATATAAATAAAAAAAGAATAAATATCAATCAAATATTAACTAGCCAGCTGTTCATATTTGCAAATAATTGTAGGTTTTATTATTTTACATTGTTTAATATAAGAGTAGTAATATCAATAAATATGAAATATATGGCCCTGCTGCAAAGAAAGCGGGAATAGCGCCAGTTTACTACTATTCCCTCAATTCCCAAGCACATAAAGTCTTTTACTCCCTCATAATATCACATAGCAAATATTGACTTATACCCAGCTGTACACGGCTGAAATTGAATTTTATTCATTTCATTTATAACACTTTTCTCATGAGAAACGTTCAGATGTATAAAAGGCAATGGAAAGCATAATATTCCTTGGATTTGACTGGTCGCTAGATGTGAGGTGTAACGAGAATGAGCTGTCGACCAGCTGTGTTTATTAATTACATTTCATTTTGTTATGTGGTTGTTATTCAAACTTGCATTAGATATTAAATATAATATCTAATGCATTTTAAAATTGAATTAGATACTATTAAGTGGTATGAAAAAATGACATTATGAGAAATCTAAATATCTTTATAGTACCTCAAAGCTATCAACTATAATAATCATTTGGCAAAAAACCACTTTTTTCTAATTTGGACCAGGGCACTGATGAAAACTGGTTTTCTTCAGTTAAAACCAGTGGTCAAAATCTTGTTACATATCGTTCGATAGCGTGGGATATCGGCTTTCATCGTGCGTTGGCGTTAAATAATGTGTTGATAGTTGATATAGGACATCGACAGGACGTTGATATAGGACGTTGCCGAGAATCATCTAAATTAGAGCGAGGATTAGAGGTATGTATTGTGACAAGTCTATATTTGAGTGCACGTAATCTTGGAAACATTTGTTTAATTGTTATAATTTTCGGTAACATTTTTTTTATTACAATAAATATAAACTATATGTAATGAAATGAATGAGATATAATCATTAATTAGTAATATCAACATTTTAATGTGCAGGGCAATTATTATTATATTAAGAAAAAGGACATTAGGTGCAAAACAAAAGAATAACATTTTATTCATTTCAGCAAATGAAATGAATACAAATAAAAGGCAGGGAGGCACAAAGATCCAGTATGGTCCTATTTTAATGAAATTACAGAAAATGGTAAAATAATTGGGCAGAAATGAAATGTAAGGTTTGTGACAATGTTATTAGCAGCAAAGCCTTAAGACTAAAAAAACATTTAATTAAATGCAAAATAAGTAATAAAGAAAATTATGGTAGTGCAAGTAAAAAAAGGAGATCGAATACGGACTCTTCTTCTAGTTCAGAAACGGAGAATGACACTACATTAGAATCTACATTTGTAGATTCTAGCTTTGGTAAATCAACGCAGCACTAATCCGGACATCGCTAAAAAAATTGACGAAGCGGTAGCTGCTTATTTTTTTGCGAGGAATGTCACATTTAGCCACGTAGAAGACAATTATTTTAACGCGATGGTAAATATTTTTAGACCTGGTTACGTGTTGCCTAACAGAAAATCATTGGCAGGTAGGTGCTTTATTAAATACTATGGAAGCCAAGGCTACACTTGACATAATGAAAAATAATTTAAAAAATCAGACTGTGACGTTAATCCAAGATGGATGGTGCAACATTCACAATCAGCCTGTTATTTATTGCGATCTGTTTGTCTGATGGAAAAAATGTGTCTTGTCAGCTATAGATACAGGCACTAATCAAAAAACAGCTTCATATTGCACGGAAATTGCAATGTCGGCAATTGAAGAGGCAAATGAAAAATACATGTGTAGAGTTAAGGCATTTGTAAGTGATAACGAAAATAAAATGAAAAGAATGAGGGAAGATTTGGCTAGTGAAATGAAAACATGAGAAGAGTTCTTTATAGCATATGGATGTGCTGCTCACTATTTAAATCTTCTTGGAGTAGATATTTGCAAGAAGAAACATATTTCTATTATTTTAGGTCACATAACACAGCTGGCAAAATATTTTAGGAACCACCATATAGCAAATTAATTTTTACTGAGCCAAAATGGATCAAGAAAATCTCAACTACCTGCAGACACAAGATGGAACAAGATGCAGATACAAGATGGAAGTTGATTGTATTGATACATTTTTAAAGAACAGGCAGCATTACACTCAAATGGTTTTGGACAATTAAGATGATATTGATCCAAAATACGAAATATTATAACAAATGTGGCACTATTTATTGACGCTAAACATTTGCACACACAATTAAAAATATATATATATATATATATATATATATATATATATATATATATATATATATATATATATATATATATATATAGCACTTGATGCAGTTCAAAAGGATAATGCTAATATTGCTGACGCTACATATCAGTTCTTAAAACTACTCCAAGAAGAGTCTTTGGCAATTTACTCTGTGGAAATAAAAAAAATTAAAGAATGTATAACACCAGCACATAAGTTAGCATATATGTTACATCCTAAATATAATGGAAATAATTTAGATGACGATATTGAGGAAGCTCGTACATGGGCTGAAGAAAATTCAAATAGTACTTTTTTACCATTAATAACACTTTTTTCAATTAAAGAGAAACCATTTCCGAAATCCTTTTATAATGACGTTATGATAAATTTAAGTTCAGTACTGTGGTGGCAAGGAATCAAAAATATATAAACATTGATCTGAAGTATTTTATAGAATTTGTTATTATTTTACACAAGTCAGTAGCTTCTTCTGCCGGAATTGAGCGAATGTTTTCAAATTTGTCATTCGTTCAGTCCAAACTAAGAAATAAGTTACGTTTAGAAAGAAGTAGTAAACTTGTATCTGTCTACAGAATGTTAAATTGTAAAGTTCCGCTGGCAGTATCAGAAGACGAATCATCATAGCTATTTTACTCGATCTTATTTATAAAATCGAGTAAAATAGAGAAATAAAATAATAAACTAAAAGATATCATTTTTAATTTTATGTACCTACCTATGTGTCATTTGTTTTTTTTTGTAGTTTGTGCATAGTTTTCTATTATGTTAAAAATGTTATTTAAACATTATTTATATTTATATTTTATTATTACATTATTTATATTTATAGAAAAATTCGTTCCAAATTAAATAGTCGTTTCACTTGAACTAGAAAACTATAAAATAATGAAAAATTCCATTTTTAGATGTATTAGTAATTAAAAATAGTGACAATAGGTTAGAATTTGATATATATAGAAAAGATACCAGTACGATCAGATATATCCCTAATGACTCTCACCACTGCTATCAACATAAAATGGCAAGTTTTAATTTTCTTGTCCATCGTTTACTAAGTTTCCCTCTCAGTAATGAGAGGTTCGAAAAAGAAAAAGTATTAATTAAAGATATAGCTGTGAGTAATGGTTATCCGAGGGATATAGTTGAAAAACTAATTAGGAAGCGTAAATTTAAGTACACACTTCATAATTCTACGACCTTTCAAAAGGATATAGAGACTCCAAAATATGTATCCATCCCATACGAACCCCGGTTTACTCGTGGTTTGAGTAAGGTCTTCAAAAATGTGGGTATAACAGCGATTCATTCATCGAGTAATAAATTACAACAACTTTTAGACAATCCAAAGGATAAAATTGTTCCAAATGAAAGGTCTGGGATTTACGAAATTAGTTGTAATGATTGTGATCGAAAATATGTTGGACAAACGAGACGATCAATTAACACCAGATTTAAATAGTAGTGATTTAAGATTAGTCAGAAATGTGACCAATAATAGACAATTGGATGCATTTGAGAGCATAGAAATTGTAAAATGTAAAAATAGTATGAATAGCGACAAGGGACCTATACCGTACAGCCCGCTTTACGCGTTGATTAGCAACTAATCATTGAAGCGCGACTAATGATTTCACCATAAATAGTATAAATATGGTAGATTTTTAGTTTTAATCGTAGTAAGATTAGTTTTAATCGTCTCCGGATGATGCCAACTTGGTTGGCGAAACGCGCGTCGAGCGAAGTGAAAGTGTTTTGGTGTTTGTGGAAACTACTCCGAGTGTTGTTGTTATTTTTTTTTATATTAAAAAATTATTTACATAAAAAGAAAGTAAACAAAAGGAAACATATTTAGAAATTTAATTATAACAATTAACATAAAGAAATTCTAACTCTTAATTTGAAAATTTAAAGTTCTAAAGTTGAACTTCAAAGGTTCTCTTCTACAATTTATAATTTAACTATATAATTTATAATAATATGTTCTCGTAAAAATGCCATTCTCTTACTTGCGATGTGAAGTTGCTCACAAAGGAAAAGTGTGTTATTTTTCTCTGTAAAAGAGACTCGTATCCGAAACATCTAAAATAGCATATAGATATTTGCATTCGCAACTCTCGGATGGACGGAAAATAATGGTAACATGGGTCCATTATTTTCTTTTTCGCTCTTAAAGTATTCTAGGAGGTTTACTATGAATTGTCGACTCTGTTTTTCAATAGTACAGATAACATTATTGAAAATATATTAATATGTAGAATTGTCAATGTGACTTTAAATTTGACTTTTAAAATAATATGTTTTCTAACATTTTTACTGACACTTTCCGAAAAATATAAGTAAGACATACGTTAGTGCTTAACATGGCCGTTATTCTATTGTATTCTATGAGACGTCAGCCGTTTATTGCATCAACATACGTCGCGTGCTGTCGCGTTGCTCCTATAAATTGACCAAAAATAAAACAAACGTAATGCGTAAATTACATTACTATTTAAAAAATCTCCGGTACTGGATGGAATCAGTATTATTATTATCATTATTATTATTACTGTTGTTATTATTATTTAAAGCAAACAATAAGAAAATTATTAAATCTATAACAAGAGTCGTAGATCGTAGAGTAGGGATCGATGTGGAGCACCTTTCTCTATTCCGACAATGGCCCAGAGTTTGTTAATTCCGTTCTAGTATAACTAGAGGCGATATGGTTATAGGTAAAAATTGTTCATGGGAAACCTACATGCAGCCAGAGTCAAGGATCGGTTGAGTGTGCTAACAGAAATATTGAGGAAACTATTATTACTGTTTTATATTATTATAATTCCTATTATTATATTATATAATATTCAGAATACTACAAACTTTGAATGAATGCGAAATGAATATTTGGAATAGGTATATGGCAAAATTCAGAATTGAAACAGTTACTATTTGGGTAATTACTACTTGCCACGCACCCATGTTACGATCAAACGGGGCTAGACGTATGAATCCGCTGTCAAGTAGAAGTAGAAATGCCTCCTCCAACTATAAGAACTAGATTAATATTTCTACATGAATAGTTCTGCATTGCGGCACAGATAAAGGATGTGTTGGAGACGTTGATGTATTGAAATGGTCTAAAATGAAAGCAGCAATTTAAGAATACATTCTTAATAAAACAAAAATATACCTTTTCAGAAAAAAATGTGAAAATTTACTAAATCCCTACCGTATAACACCCACCTCGGAATTAATTACTTACTATAAATGTGTATTTGCAGAAAAACTAGAAGCACTTAATCTTGTAAATGTTTTCTGAAAGTGCAAAGAAGAAAAATCAATTTCTAAACAAAACGACTCTAGTATAAAAAGCATTAATCAGCACTCCGCAGAATGAGAAATGGGAAAAGAAAAGGCAATTGTCACATTGGAGCCAACGCACATTTATCAGAGGGAATTGGGTTACGTGAATTCTGTTGATCTGGATTTAGGTATGCTGTTTTAAAGGGAAACATCGAAAGTTCACAAACATGATGGAGACAATTTCCCTAAAAAATAGTTAATACAATAGGCACTGAAGCATTATTATGAGTATTAATGTAAAAAAATATGTTTTATGTTTGACCTCAAAATAAATAATAATGACTATTTCCCTCGTCTTAATTTCCACAAAATTACAATCAATCTCAAATCGCAAACGCGCAATTTTGAATTACAAATCGTTTCTAGATGGAAAAACTGTATGACAGCACCTGTCAGCAGTTTTTCGAGTTTACCCGCTGCAAAACTTGACAGCTGTTAATTGAACACCAAAAATTACAATACCTTTGCTAACAAGTAATTATGGTCTCCTAGGATACCAGAAAATGACGCTAAACAATTTTTCTGATTTTATTCTGAAATTTATTGACAATAAATAAATTTTATAATATTGTTTTTAAACAGTGCTAGTCAGCTTATGTAGTAAAAATTAGTCGTTTTGGAAGTGATTCTATGACTAATATTGATCAGGCGATTGAGAAAAGTGTACCGTACAATACCGTTAAAACCCATACGTTAAAACCCATCCGTTAAAACCCATTCGCATTACGAATCTCGTAATGCGAAATGAAGGAATTTGCAGATATGCATCAATAAAAGGAAATCGAGCTCTGCTTCATTAAAATTGGAAGAATATTACGCAATGGTTTTATTATGGGACGAAGACACTCCGGCGGGACTCCAAAATTACGAAACTTTTACCATTACGAAAATTTTACCATATCGCTTGCCTGGAGAGGTGGAGAAGCAGTCAATTGCAGAGTTCATTAGTGGATAATTCTGGGATTAAAACAGGTACCTAGGTAGATAACATAATTATTTTTTTTTAAATAACTGATTTTCAAAAATCCTACTTTTTAGGAAGAGTAGAATATAATCCCCTCTTCAATAAAACGGCCCAGGGTGAGGAAAAAAATGGCAGATAGTAAATGGACGGTCCCCAACACGAAGAATTCTACCATTTGTCCACTCCGTCTTTTTAAATTTCTAATGGTTAAGCGTTCATCTAGAATAACAACTGATAGGTATATTATTCTTAACAGTAATACCATCATGGAACAAAGAACAATCAAGTGGATGGTACAAGTTCGGTTTTTCCCACTGGAGTGTGTGAAAAAACGAACTTTAGAAATGGACTAAAGAAGCAGCAGAGGAGGCTGGATTAAATACAAAAGAAATAAAAACAACAAACCACTCTATGCGGTCGACAGCAGTCAGTAACCTGGCTAAATGAGGAGTGGGTAAACAACAATTAATTAAAATTACTGGCCATAGTTCAGCCAACTCAATTAAGCCTTAGCTGCAAATGGATAATGAGCATTATTCCAATATCATAAACACCCTTAGAAGTGACGCCTCAGAACCTCCAGCTAAAAACAGAAAACAGAAGATCCTGCAGCCACTTCTCGGATTTTTGTTGCCACTAGCACTCATGCTCTATATTTATGTTTAATCATGCTCATAAACTGCTGGCCAATAGGCTGGAATAATTGTTTTTTGACTAAAAAAAAGTGCGTATTTTTTTGTTCCTTTTAAATAATAGTCCAAAATTTATATAAGTACTATTAAATATGTTTTACTGTAATAATTTTTCGAATTTGTAGGTAACGAAAACAAATGACTGGTATTTATTGCAGAAGAGGGTTTTGTTGTTTTAAGCAGACTTTAGGATCAGAAAAAATATAAATATATACCTATAACAAAAAAAGAAAATCTTGCACTTATTTTTTAATTTGAATACTTACAATTAATTAATAATATGACGGTCAGGAGTGTTAAAACTTTTTTCAAACAAGCGCCATATCCGAAAATTTGGTAAACCGCAGGTGAACAAAACATGCATGAGAACATAAACTTGTTAAACCGATAATTATTGTTTTTAGGAAATAACTGTGGTCATAAAACTACTTAACACTTGCAAAATAACTATTATTTTAAAAACAACCTGCATTTAATAATACGATGTTACTTAAAACTTAAACTTACCTTCTTGGAGTTAAAAAGTCTTTTGCTTGTTTCTAAATAGCGGCACTTCAAAGGCTTTGTAGTTAAAAGGCGGCATTTGTCAACAGTTTTTTTTGTCGTTTGCTGCCTTTTAACCTCAACTTCTTACTCGCATAATTACAAAAGACGAAACAAGGAAGAATTAACCATTTTTTAAACAAAACATAAGTTATGTCTTAAAGTACATATAAATAATTAAGTTCAGTATTTTCAATTAATGCTGAACCTAAAAAAAATAACGTATATATCTTTATTAGTGAAGGACAACATTGTAAAGTTTTTGCCGTTTTTCTCAAAACCGGTTTTGTCTCTGGCCGCCTTTTAACTTCTTACGGCAGAGTGTACGTCGATTTTCTGATAAAGATGCCACAGAGCCAGTAACCCAACACAAATAACGTCTTTTTCGAAAATCAAGGCGATAAATACCCTCGGAAATAATTTAACCTCAACTAGTGACAGTGTTGTATAAACTTCGATTGTTGTAGAATTGTAGATAATACGCGAAAGTGGTACAAGTAAGTTATCCCTATCGGACGATTATGAGAGTTCAGTTATGACGTTTTAGAGTTGAAATACGCGACAAAAAAAATGGCAAACTTTGAGTTGTGTCACTTTATATGTTTGTGTATGTGTGCGCGAAGTATTATATTAACTATATTATTCGATATTTCAGTTTCAATATCTGATACCGTGTATCCGTTTTGTAACTTGCGCGGCATCGTTTATTAACGTAGGTATATCCCACTAAATTACATGAGATGGAAATTAGTAAGTAACACGCCGTGTGGCAGGCCCCTAATATTAATGGCTCGAAGAGTGGATGCCTCTGCTGAGTCACTAGTTAATTAAGTTTCTTAGGAGGAAGTTATCGGAGCAGCATTTGCGGCAATTTGGGTTACCTCGGAGTCCGTCGAAGTCGAAGGATCGCAATAACTCAACCTTCGTATCATTTCAAATTGATATAAGATACAGTGATGGCTTATCATCTTAAAAAGGGTCCTCTTGTCATCCGTAATAGCGACCAAAAGGCGGGTAAAGAAGGTATTGTCTCCAAACTTGGATAATTTGGAAAATGCTGATAGCCCAGTCGAGTTAGTAAATTATACTTAAAAAAACTAAAAACACGCTTTAAATGGAAACCGATCTAAAAAGTAAAAAATAATGTTTAGCTATTAAGATATTGTAAAAAAAAGTCCATTTAATTGATTACATCCACTCTACATTTTTATACAAAATCTTAATAGTTAAAACATTATTTTTAACTTTTTCGTTTGGTTTCACTTTAAAGAGTTTTTTTAAACTATAATTTATTTTTTACTTTTTAGGTCGGTTTTCTATAAAAGCGTGTTTTTTAGTTTTTAGGGTTCCGTACCAAAGTGTAAAACGGGACCCTATTACTAAGACTCCGCTGTCCGTCTGTCCGTCTATCCGTCTGTCACCAGGCTGTATCTCATGAACCCTGATAGACAGTTGAAATTTTCACAGATGATGTATTTTTGTTGCCATTCTAATGACATGCTAATAAATGCCGGAGTCGCCGGTCAGACGAAATTAATTAAAAGCTTGTGTGATTTTATAGATAATGGTACGGACCGGTTCATGCGACTCGCACTTGTTATTTTTTTACTTTTTAGTTCGGTTTCACTTTAAAAGGGCCGGTTTAATAATCACGGGTTATCTACTGGGTAAGGAATAGGTGTGTCACAGTATTTGGTTAACCGTCAAAGTTTTAGTTAGCTATGGTAAAAGTTAACAGAAGGCGAAGTGATAGTTAACTAGAGGGTTCAACTTAGCCGAAACTATTTAACCTCACAAACATTTCTATTTTGTCAGGAATATAATGGTCACCACGAATTGTCACCAAGAACTAAATACATTTGAGGAATCTTACACATTCAATTACATATTATTTTAACTTTATTACAACTTTGAAATAGAGCTTTGAAATAGAGCAGCGGACGATGCTTTAAAACTAACTACCCTGTTGTATGCGGGATTCGTTGATTTGCGTCTGATCTTACTTACTCTATCTAACATACGCATTCTGTATTTCACTATCCTACCATATCGATAAATACGTAGGGAATAATTTTTAATTAAGCTAATCTCAATTTCGCATTCTTATATTAATAGATTAATCAAGTAGGTATCTGTTAAGGTTATTTTTACATTGATTGGCACGGATTCCAAAAATAACTGAGTATAAATTATTGTAAATAGGTATATAAGTATCAATAATTTCATTGTCTTTAATGCTCTTTGCTGTGAAGTAATTAAAATATTATTTTCTACTTTCTAGTTAAAGTTTGTACATGTAGGTATAGTCTTGAAATCGGTTTTTGTTTGCTTTACATGTTACTTTACATCGTCGGTTTCCTCTTCGCAGAACTCCTGACATTTAACAGTGATGTTCGATGTTGATTGGGTAGGATTCTCGACGATATCATTATCTTCGCCCTCATCAAGTACGCTGGTCGCTCGAGTCTTATCAGATTTTGCCATAGGAATAGAACCCATGACAAATTTGAAAATGGCCGAGATATTGAGCAAAAACGATTCCTCGTCAAATTCAATATGGCGGTTAAAACATTGGCGGAATTTGGTCGCTATTATGAATTTAGACTTCCCTCTAAAGGTTAGAGCAATAAAGTTGCTGACGGGAATTTTTGCAAGGTCATATGCTAACCCGACTATGAAAGATGCGGCTATAATATACCTAAACAGTTCAAGTGGCTAAATTACTTCAATTATTGGTATTCACATAAAGGGTTAAATAAAAGCAACTGCGGATTTACATATATCTAACGAAAAGTGATATGGGGGAGCACGAACAAACTAATTAATATTACTGGACACGTTCACAACTTCTCAGTTAAGCCTTTGACAGTGCTTCGGTTATTTTTACGTAAAATTAATGTGTACCCTAAATACTCAACTGAAAAATATGAGTAAAACCGTTTTCCCAGAATTACAATATACGTATATAAAATTAATATCCACACTTTGTATTCTATAATAGCATAGCATTTATTGAAAATGTTCAACTAAACCTATTATTAACTAAAAATAATAATTTGTTTAATTTTTTTAAAAACTAAATTCAAAATTACTACTCGTAAACAAAAAAATGAAATAAAATTATATCATGAATACAAGCGAACGAATATAAATGAAAAATTAATACTGATACTACAATATATCAACATTTAAGAAGTAGAGAATCCTACAAAAAACATTCAAACTAAAAATAATAATTTATTTAAATTTTTCTTTAAAATAAGTTTATAATTACTATTCTTAAACAAAAAAAGTAAATAAAATTATATCATGAATTGAACCGAATATAAATAAAAAATTAATACTAAACTCAATGATACTACAATACATCAAGCGTTAAGAAATAGGTAATCCTACAAAAAAAATAATCAAACTAAAAATAATAATTTGTTTAATTTTTTTTTAAAACTAAATTCAAAATTACTATTCGTAAACAAAAAAATGAAATAAAATTATATCATGAATACAAGCGAATATAAATAAAAAATTAATACTAATCTAAATTGTACTACAATATATCAACATTTAAGAAATAGATCAGATAATCCTACAAAAAAAATCAAACTAAAAACAATAATTTATTTTAATTTTTCTTTAAAATAAATTCAAAATTACTATTCCTAAACAAGAAAATTAAATAAAATTATATTATGAATTAATGCGAATATAAATAAAAGATTAATATTAATCTAAATGATACTATCTAATGATATATACAATATATCAACCTTTAAGAAATAGATAATCCCACAAAAGAAATTCAAACTAAAAATAATAATTTGTTTACATTTTTTTTTAAATAAATTCAAAACTGCTATTCGTAAACAAGAAAACTAAATAAAATTATAACATGAATACAAGCAAATATAAATAAAAAATTAATATTAATCTAAATGATTAACTAATCTAAATGACTTACTACAATATATCAACCTTTAAGATATAATCTTACAAAAAAATTATAACTAATAGATAATTTTTAAAAAAAATGGGAAATCAAAAAATATATCATCTTTATAGGTAGCTAGTAATAATTATCTTGCTCCAATGTTTCTGTTTTTGCAAATAGTCAAAACTGAATTATTATGGTAAATATATAAATAGACAACTGCATATAGACATACAAAATTATTAACATACAAAAGAAATATGTATACAAAAAATATACAATCTCGATGTCTCCAAACGTTCGATATAGTCGTTAGATATATAGTGGTATGAATCAGAAACGCCAGGAAAGGATTACCGGAAAGAAAATTTCATTTTGGAACTAACACAAATAATTAAAAATGGTTATTTTTTAAAAACAATATTAATTTCAATTCTATTAAGTTAAAATATGCCTAATCCTTTCTAAGTCCACAAGAGCCGATTTTTTATAACATCAAGCCTACATAGTAATTTTATTCCGTAAATAGCAACTTTAATTCAAGAGGCAATTGCTCAAACAAAAAGTAAATAACCGAATAAATGACAGAATGCTTTAACTTTGATCCCATCTGGTGAAATCTTTTAGGAGAGCGCTTAACTTGTATTAATCTAAATGTAGACTCTTATTCTTAATTTAAATTAAATTTTCTGTAGCATGTAATTGTCTTAGCGAGTCTCAGAATACAATTTATTTAGAAAAGACGAGAGGCCGTATACTCATAAATATGCCGAAAATATTTGTTATGGCAATTCATATATTATTACTACAGAAATAATTCAAAATATTGTTTGCCTTCATAATGTACCGTAGAGTTGCAGATATTATGAATAAAATACCCGGTCCTGACGAATATGTAAGCGAGGCATAAAGAAGCGTGGAAACACGCGAGAGTAAAATCTGAATTAGGTCATAATGCCAAATTTTTATATTTCCGCTTTTATTTCAGTTTTCCGGCAAGGCGACAAGGGAAAATGCTGGTACGCCGTGATGTCTGGCACACTGGAGGTTCGAATTTCCCAGTTCGACGCTGACGCAAAGGTATGTAAATTTCTAATATAACCTAACTTATTATATGGTCCTGACTGTCAGCCTCATGCTAATAGGCTATGTACTAAAAAATAGGGTAATAAAATAGGGTAAACCAACCCCATAAGTTTTCTATGATTTAAGTCAGGGGAAATAGCTGGCCATTCAAAAACTGAAAAGCTTGAATGCGTCCTAAAGATAAAGTTCTGCCACGTCCCATATTAATGTCAAACGCTTTTACCACGTGCAAATTATTATCAATTATTGTCAATCCCCTGACAAGTGATATGCTTTTGTTTTTTGTACGTACCTAGCCATTTAGGATCTCAAAACGTTAATGAGAGTAATCAAGCAATAATCATGGCATTATAAATTACAATATTTGCTATCAAAAAATTTCCACAATTGTAGAATTTGAAAGTGTTAAACAAAATGTTGAACAAATATTCTTAAAATGTTTAATTTAATGCTATATGTAGCTTACTAATCAAAATTAAAGAAAATTAGACCAAATTACTAGGTGAGAGTAAGTAAGTGTCGCGCACTGTACTTTATATGAAACTTTTTGTAGAAAATTGATTAAATGAGAATTGAATTTATAAAAAATTTCAAAAAAAAATTGTTCTGACGAAAATGTTGAAACAAAATGAAAAAAAAGCCCAAAATTCCACTTTTTGAATTTCTTATTTTGATAAAAAAAGATGTGCGCAACCGCACAAACCTCCTTTGTGCGCCTCTGTATAATATTTTTTGATAATACTTATTTATCCGTGATTATTTAGTACTTTAACAACCCCTTACTATAAAAAATTTAAATTTTGAAAAAAAATCTAAATTCAAAAATTCATAACTCCGCCACTGCAAACACATAAATTTTCGGAGTAGACTTTTTTGCTGCAAAATTTTCAGCTCTTCAACTATTCCCTCTTAGCATTTCTCCTACATTGCTTCATTTTCCAGTTATAAAAAAAAGTAAAAAAAGGCCATTTTTACCACCAATAATTTGGTACTACTGGATGTCATTTGCAGTGGCGGCTCGTGGTATGGTACTTGCTAAATATCGTAACTTCTTCTTTAAAACTTCCTTCTTTATAACTTCCCCGATTAAAAGATTCATCATGACCACGAAAGGCTAAATCTTGCGATGCAAAAATATTGTCTATTCGTCGTTTTATGTTATTACGGTTTTCCCTCATCTGATTATTATATGCGAGTATGGCATTTTTGTGCATCTATAACAGTTGCAATATTTTGTTTGCCAAATAATAACTTAATCTTACATGACGCAGAAATGTGTTCTTTGGATTTTGCATGCCCCTCAATACACCGTGGCAAATTTTCTTAAATCAGCATATACTATCTACGAACCTAACCGTGTATTTAGTTTTTGTTGAAAAAAGTAAACACGGCAAGTAAAAAAAAATTTCTCGCTTGTGGCTGGCAGGATCTCGCTAGGCATTCACGGCATTCACACTTATCCTACCATGCATTATTAAATCCTCGATTTTGTCTTTTTTCGACAGATTTTAATGGTATTAATTATTAAAGATGAACGTGGTTTCGTTGACGTTTTCGTGATGTAAAATTTTGTGTCATGACTCAGCATACTAAATGGGTTACTTTACTTACCACTCTTACCAGTCAGTCTACTATATCATCGCTCTGCTTAATATCTTCTAGTTTATTCATATTTAAATATAGCAGCACATCAATCGAAACACAACAAGAAAAAAGAAAATATACAATTTACAATTCACTTTTACTTGTATCGTGCTGTACTTGACCTACTTGCGTCCCGCCCGTCGTCTTTAACTGTCTCGACTGTTCCGAAGGTCGAAGAAACACGATTACCCCGCGATATTCCTCGATTAGCAAAGCAGGCTAGCCTAAAACTACGTCATAAATCGCCGAGTTGGACTCGCCATCACACAGAGCGCTGACGATGACGTACTGACGATGATTTATGTTTCATGGTAATTCCAACGTAATATCGAATAAGGGATCGTGGGCCGAGCTATGATTTCAGACTTATACACAATAGGCGCTGTTCACGCCACAAGTATTTTTTATTCTAATAAATTATTGAAAATAGGCGCTCATCTTTTTAAGAACATAATGAATATTAAAATTAAAATTTTATATCCTAGGAAAGTGAATGGGGAGGCTTAGCCTCCCTTACTTCCTCTGAGGAGCCTCCACTGGTCATTTGCTATAAAAAAGGGTAAATTTTATGATTTATTTACGAATATACAATATACTAATATCTTTTTATATTTTCTGTAATAGCGATATGAATGGTGTTTTCCAGATTCTTAAAATGCCTGTCAATTCAACGATATCACTACGGTGTCCTATTTTTATACATAAAGCATCATTTTATCGAGCAATTGTGTGGGTTTCCGTGTCATAATTCATATCGGAACCAATTCTTATATAATATAGGAACATATTTCACAGTCGAGCTGCCTGAATACTCAATCAATGAAAGTAGGCACTCAATTTTAAAGTATTTGTGCTATTCAATGGTCTTCGCCATATACGAGCATAATATAATAGCCGAATCCTTCCGATCATTTAAAATTACCGCCTCATTATCGATCGAAATTACGGTTTCAATTATTAGAACGGATTCCCATTGAAAATTCAAGTGATTGAATTGCTTTATTGCATTTTAATGGCATTTGATTCAGACATTTACTCAGTTTATAATTATTAGCCTCAATTCAAATAAGAACCAATAACCAAGGGCATACCTAACGCATCATATTATCCAGTACATATTACATATTACAAATAGGAATAGGTTGCTGATATAAAATCTCTAAACGTAATATTTTTTTACTACTCCCATAACTATTGTTAACACTCGAAGTAGTTTCCACAAACACCAAAACACTTTTACTTTGCTCGACGCGCATTTCGCCAGCCAAGTTGGCATCATCCGGAGACGATTAAAACTGATCTTAAACTAAACAATCTACCTTATTTATACTATTTTCATGGTGACGTCATTAGTCACGCTTCAATGATCAGTTGCTAAGCAACGCGTAAAGCGGACTATACGATATAGGTCTATTCTGTGATCGGTATATTCTGTGATCGTTGTCAAAAGCATGTTGTGCAACACTAGACTTATCTGTTCTTCCATATTTTAAATGAGCCATATGCTTTTTAAACCTGGTGTTAATAGATCGTCTCATTTGTCCAACATATTTTTGATCACATTACAACTAATTTCGTGAATCCCAGACCTTTCATTTGGAACAATTTTATCCTTGGATTTTATCCTGGATTGTCTAGTAGTAATTTATTACTCGACCAATGAATTGCTGTTATACCCACGTTTTTGAAGACCTTACTCAAACCACGAGTAAACCGGGGTTCGTACGGGATAGATACATATTTTGGAGCCCCTATATCATTTTGGAAGGTCGTAGAATTACGAAGTGTTATCTTAAATTTACGCTTCCTAATTAGTTTTTCAACTATATCTATAGGATAACCATTACTCACAGCTATATCCTTAATTAATACTTTTTCTTTTTCAAACCTTTCATTACTGAGAGGGTAGCTTAGTAAACGATGGACAAGAAAATTAAAAATCGCCATTTTGTGTTGATAGCAGTGGTGAGAGACATTAGGGATATATCTGACCATACTGGTATCTTTCCTATATAAATATATCACATTCTAACCTATTGTCACTATTTTTAATTACTAATACATCTAAAAATTGAAGTTTTATACATATCAATAATCTAAAAAATTATACATATTAATACATCTAAAAATGGAAGTTATTTTATACTTCATATATAAACTTTACAGAAGTGAAATGACTATTTAATTTGGAAATGAAATTTTCTACATCCGCAATATTAGTATCAAACACGGCAAAAATCTCATCCACGCATCTCAGCCAAATCCTAGGAAAATACTCGATTTCTTCTTTTGCTTCAGTTTCAAATCGACTCGTGAAGACACCAGCAATGAAAGGCGATAAACAGTTACCCATTGCGGTTCCTTCATATTGTTCATAGAACTTGTCATTGCAACAGAAGCAATTTTGTTTCATAAAAAGTTTTGTAAGGTTTACATATTCTTCTATTGCTTCTTTTCTATAGTCGTTTAATTCGAGTAAATACTACTACGTTATACGTTTGTACACAGTGGCTGGCACCAACGTCAAAAATAACAAGAGTTGTAAGTTATTGGTCTAATAAATTGATTATATTCTAAATAAGAATCATTTTTGACTGTTTAGTGCAGTTTTTTAGAATAGTTTTTGTGAAGTCGGTTAAGTACATAAACAGAAATTGCACCCTACAAAATGTAGGAATTGTATTTTCCAGGTCCTAACTTGTATATAGGACGCGCAGTTCTGCTACAATTTTGATTGATGCTGGTGGTGATATAACTTCATTGAAGCGCCACGGTGGATGGAAATCCACATCAGTGGCCGAAAACTACAATGACAAATCGGTTAAAAATAAAGCCAATAAAATTTTTAATTCATTAAATATAACGGAACGAACAATTTAATAAACATTACTCCGTCAACATCAACAATGTCGGCCAGTATTGTAACAAAACTGCCAGCCGTGCCACAGATACATTTTAATAATTCTTATTTAAGAAACCTTGATTTTCTGATATTTCTGTGTTCTATTTATAATATTTTCGATAATATTTACTAAATTTTAATTTATAATTAATTAATTTCAGAAACAAATTGTTAATTTTTATTTTTTATTGTGAGTGGTCGTAGAAAAAATAGTATACCTATGAAACTCACATTTAATGGTTATCAAGACACTCGCATTCATTATGACATTCGCATACGACTCATACTCCTGTCATAATACTCATGCTCCTGTCTTAATAGCCATCATTAAATGGCCGTTGCATAATATATTATTTAAATGACAACAATGAACATTTAAAAAATGCTTGGCTCCAATAAGCTATCAGTGTTGAGGCACAGCAACGACATGAATTTCATACAGATTGTAATCATGGTGTAAAGGAATCTCGATAAAGTGATCTAGGGCAGATGGGGAATTTAATAACAACGGGTGGGAAATACGGTATTTCTACCGGCAGGCATTTCTATTCTGTTAAGAAACCTGGAAAATGTCATTAAAATCATAACAGCGGATAAAGGAAATGCATTGGAATAAAGGGATACTGTTACAAAAGGGCTAGAGGAGGAAAAATACCGACATTTATCAAATAATCCCAACTATCAAATAGAATAAAAAAATCTGTAAATTTCCCTAATCATTAATGAAGGCTTTGAAGATGGCTTGTTAACATTATCACAATTTTTAGATATCACAAAAGCCTTCGACTGTGTGCCACATGAGATATTTGTTAATAAACTAAACTATTCCGATTAGTAACAACAGTGCCAACTTATTAAATTCCCTAACTAATCGTTATGGTAATGTATCCTCGCAAAATATAAACTCAAACCTCATCCCCATAACACATGGAATTCCTCAGGGATCTGTGATAGGCCCGACAATTTCTTTAATCTATGTAAATGCCTTACAAGGAAATACGGCCTTGAATGCAAACTTTGTTTTATTTTCTGACGATACAATTGTAACAAAATCATTTAAATATGTCAAGGATTTAATAACGGAAGTAGATTCCACGCAAAATATGGTACATTGGTTCAGCGGAAAGTATTGTTTTCACACTAAAAAATATAGAAATTAATAAGTTTGGTATAATTAGTGAGGAAATTTTAGTCTATCTTGCCAAAAGTTCACGTGGAAAACACGCATATTAAACGAAACTAAAAATATATATTTGTTTGGCGGTCTCTCATGCAAGTAATAATATTACTTTCTCCATACTACGATTTAGTTCATACCTCGGTTCATGCAGTTATTTGCTAGCAGAGCAGTTTTTGTAGTCAAAGAAAACCAATTAGGACAATTTCTGGCCTTAAGTATGGAGATGATCTGAATTTATTAGCTTTAATACCATAACATTTTTATCTTGCGTGTAAGCAATATCTGACTAATAATGAGTCATTGCATTGTATAATCGAATATGTGGATGTCATTTGAAGACCCGGAACATTATAAAAGTTAAAAAAAACAACAATTCGCCATAATTTTTTTCAAAAAAATGCAAAAGTGGTAACATATCACTGTTGCAGATGTCGGGCTCGACAATAGCACTCTATTTTTTTCGGATAACAAAAGTTTCCTTTGATTTGCCGTATAATCTTTCAATTAAAATTAAAAAAATTGAGTTTTGTAATAAAAAATCGTAAACATTCTTGTATCAGCGTCCTCATGTTCTGTAAACCCCAATTCCGTGGCCACATTAGTATCAAATTTGGAGCACATAATTGTTTCAGTGTTTTCTTTTGCCATGCCAGCTAATACCTTATTGACTGGTCGCAACCGTCAGATAGTCTCCAATTATCATGGGTATCGAACCTAAAAGTTGCCTCATCAGTAAATAAAACATTATTGAAGAAATAGCGAAAGATATATCAAGGACGTTTTGTCTGAGCACCTTGTCCCTTTCGCGCTGTACATTGAGAATATGTTTTCACTAATGCACGATTACGCAAGATCATGTAGCGCGCATCGTCAATAAATATCTACATGAAGTAAATATTTGAACTGTAAATTCCCGATATGAATCCTATTGAGCACTTATGGGATATTATTGGTAGGGCACTGAGACAGCATGAACCCCCTCTTGCCAACCTGCAAGAAGGGCAAATAATGGTTACCGATATTTGGAATGGACTTGACCAAAATCAAATATCCAATTTAATATCGAGTATGCCTCGGCGATATGAAGCAGTTATTAGAAGTAGAGGTAGAAACACGCGCTACTACTCCGTACTTTTTTTTGCTATGTATTGCTAATTGTTGTTAGTGTTGTTATTCTTAGTTTAATGTTTGCAAAATGTTATTTTAATAAAAAAAAACATGTTCTGGTATAAAACTGTGTATTTTCTTTGATATTGCAGATATCAGAGAAATTAAAAAACAAAATGTTCATACATCATGAGGCTACAGTATGATTATATTATGCATCCATTGTTGTTGCTAATGCTCTGCACATGGTGTCTCAAATTTAACGTAATAAACTATTCTCATTTTTGCACCCTACATAAGCCTAAAACTGAAATCTGAATAAAAATTTCTATCACAGTGCAATTAACAAAGAAAAAAGCTGCCGTCCTAAAAAAAAATCGAAATCGATCTATCGGTTCGCGAGAAAATCAACTTTGAAACTGAGCATAATTGAGCCTTATTTTTGCGGCTAAGTGTATTTCCAACCTTGTGTTAAAATTTGAAAACTTTTGGGCTCTTCATCCCTTTTTTGCCTTCAGTGACTAGACTATTATACTGGCAAACTATTGCTACGATTACAACACAATCCGCTTTGCCTCAATGTATATATGTATAATATTAGGATCTAACTTTCCTAGACACAAGTAATATTTCAAAAACCCCTGGAGAGAAATCCACGTAAATATTTAATTAACCGAAATATTCCTGAATCTAGGAAGCTGGTTTATTTTCGCAGTAATTGTTAAATATGAGAATGCCACTTGCCATTAAGAAAACATAACCGGAGGCAGTCCATTATAAAGTTATACGCAAACTTCAGATTACGTTATATATACAAGTAGAACAAGTAGTCTGAACTTTTAATAGACTTCTTAGATGTCGGCAACCTCTATTTATGTATTGTTTTGGAAATACTGTCTATTCTACCCATGTGTATTTGGAAATTAAAGAGAGCAATAAAATTTCACTCAAAACGCATATCCTCAATAAATTTTGTCCGGGTGACAGTTATAAGTAAATTGCAGTTATAAGTAAATTCTTCAGTTTAAGCAAGTTTACTACCCGTATTATGGAAATGTTATACCTGCTTGAGTGAAACCATTGTGATCTGTCATTGTCTAATGCATTTTAAAGTATCGCCCCAGCTCTCTCTTGCCAATCGTCATCAGGCCGATGACAAGAAGTATCAAATTCAACTTCAAGTAACACAAAAAGATGCCATAAGTGAAATTGAGACCAGTTTGATTGTTCTTGTTGAAATGAAATTCCTAGTTTTTTTACGTTATTCTGGCATAAATATTGTCGCTGGTATTCTCTGTTGCCTCTCATTTGACATAAACATTGTCAGTGTAATGACATTAGGAAACGTCTTACTTTTCACAATTAGTTACGACAAGTAAAATATTACGCAACTGGTTGTTTAATAGTTATTTAACGAACTAGTGTATTAATGACAGCGATTAATAATCGAGATATTTTAGGGCGAGCGTAGCGATCGCGTTAATTGTTGAGATTATTAATCGCGTTTTAATATACGAGTTAGTTAAAAAAAAAATCCGTCGACTGTACTTTGAATAAAGTGGAGAAAATCTTATTTTAAATTTTTATTTAAGAAAACTAAGTACAAATTCAATTATTCATTAATTATTATAAAGTATCACAAATCTGATTTGGGTTTGTATAGATAAATGATCAGTTTTATGATAAGTATTCTGAATATAAATTTACGTTTATGTCGTTATCTTGGATGATTGTTTCGGCGCTGGTAGAACTAGTATGAGGAGTTTTTATGAGTTTCACAGAAGATTTTTTTAGCTATGACAACTTTATTTTGTAGTGAATTTTCAATATATCCTTCTGCAACAGCAGTGGATTTCCAACCACCCAGTCGTTTAATGGCTAAAAAGTCTGCACCATTTTCAGAAAGTATGGAGACAGAAGAAGGTGTTTTACAAAATTATATTTCAAATATTAAGCTTGACATTACTGACAGTGACAGATTAATGACACGGCATCTTGATTTGGAAATTTAAATTTATTCGTATGTTTCACTAAAATCGTTTATTAATAGAAAATCATGCAATAATAGGGGTCATTAATAAACGATTTTGTATACATTAATTAACCTCGTTAATACACGGGCGACGGAAAAGTTCATTACATAGTAGGTTATTTAGACACGACAAGCTATGAAAGTGACGAGCTGTCACACCGTTACAACCTACTGGATTGTTTTTAAACGTATAAAATTCATAGTTTTCTTCTCATAAAACATAAAATTGGTGAAAATTAGAAAAAATCTTGTGTGAAACACGTTGGGAAACACTATTTTGTGTAACTCGCATCCTTTTGCGGAACTGGCAAGCGCTCGTTCCACAGAAATGTACCCGTTACACGAAATAGTACTTTTCCCAACTGGTTATATAAATAGCTATTACTTAATCGGGCATCGAAACTCCGGTAAAAAAATTTCTTTTGATATTTTACTGCACGTAATGATCAAAATATAGTTTTCGGTGCGTTATCTTCTAATTTTTATATTTTGTTGTAGGAATTGGGATATGAAACATGGTATATTTCAGTGAGCAAAATGTATTATTATTTTTTTTAGATTATAGATCATTAACTTAATATTAATAATTAGTAAAAAAAAATAGGTTTGCTATGTAACTCAGTATTGACTTATTTTCTAACATTTTCTTCTTATCCGTCCTCGATTCTTTTATCCTTCATTTTACCACTGGAGCACATAAGCTATGACGTTTCGTGAAAAGTTTCAAAGCTGCAGTTTTCCCTTTATGAAAAAGTGCCATATCCAGTAAAAGCGTGTATGAAGAGAAGAATATCCCTGATATTGTTCCCTGGTATTTATTGAAAATCCGAAAGGAGTAGATCGTTCGCGGAACTTTTCCTTTGTCCGACCTGAGAAAGTTGATCTCTTCATCAATCGGAGCGCGACCTACCAAAATTACCAAAAGGTCTGCATCTTCTACCCAACCACGAAACTTAATCTGTTGGTTCATTCTATCGATAAACTTTATATCACTTTTTTTGTAGATAATTTTCCGTTCTTTCTTCTTTATAAGTACACTTCATAGCATCCATTGGAACGAAGATATTCGCGAAAACCGAAAAAAATCACGTTTTGATAATGTTCACAGATTGTTTGAGGAGCCGAAAGATGATCTCATTTTTCGTCTAAAGTCCCTGCAGTATATTCCTTTTGTTGTTTCTCTATTTGTTTAGTTCATTTTGGAACATAACGAGTCAGTTTTATTTGAAAACGTAGCATATTATTATTTATATATTTTAAATTTAATTATATATTATATATTTACTTTTAACCCAAAATTACCTACATAGTATCTGTTCGTACAGTATTTGTTCGTACAAATAGCAAGGCGAACTATGGGAATTATATACAATCTACTGAAATCAAATAAGTCCAACTTTATCACTATCAATATTTGAGTGTAGAGATAAGCAGAGCGAGATAAACATTTGGAGCTCAGTGTCTGTAATAGCAAATTATTTGAACTGCGATTTTCTCCTACGGACGCTATCCTTATGTGTGCCTGCTTGTTCGTGACTGAGACTGAATTAACGAAAATATTAATTAGTGAAGTTATGGAATGCCTTAATATGTGGTGCCAAAAGGGCGTTGACAAATTAAAGCCCCACCCGAAGGTACGTTTAATTTACTTCCAAGGACGTCTACATACCAGTCAAAGGTATTTTCCTTTCCAAAGAAAGATTCCTTTCCAAACAGAATAACAATAGATTTTGTAAGGTTAAGCTTAAGTAATTATGTTTTAGATAAATATGTCAATATTTATAGGTCTTTGGTATAATTTTTCGAGTTGTTTCAGGCAAGATAAGAAAAAACTTTTTTGAAAATTTTTTAAATATTTATTATTTATCGATATATCGATTATTCGAGAAAAATATGCTCTTTAAGTTCGCTATATCTACTCATGCTCTAGCACCAGCTAGAGCATTTTATTTCCATTAAGAATATCAATTATCTTCAAAACCAACGACACCTAGGATTCATATTATCACGGTATGCATTACAATGACAGACTTCATGCTTTGCGCATTTTAAATGTTTTCAGATCAGTTACTTATAGGAGTGAATCAAAAACTCGAAAATATAAAATTTTAATATAAAAGATACCAAAATATTTCGCTCAAAGTTGGCATACGGGCGTAAAATGTCATTAGGAACATAATTTATTAGTGACATTTTTCGAAATAATAACAATCAAGATCATTTTCTAAAGATTTTTTTGGGAAATCACAAATTTGACAATTGCCGGATGTCAACTTTGCATTGGTGCATTTTAAGTTATTTTGGAAGCAGAAGTGATTCCCAATAAAAATTTGTTTCAAACTATAATATTAAAAAAAATCTCATATGGTTCAAAATTTATGGCGGTATATACACTTGCCTATATATATATATATATATATATATATATATATATATATATATATATATATATATATATATATATATATATATATATATATATATATATATATATATATATATATATATATATATATATATATATATATATATATACACACAGCCACACTCCTAAATGTCATGAAAATTTGTTAGAAAATAATTGTGAACTTAAAATAATAATTGTCTAGAAGCAGAAAAACTGCATGAATAAGTGTTTTCGTCGTTTTTTTAGTAGTTTAGTCGTTTAAGTAAGAAGGGAAGAAGTTTGGTAGCGTCACAGCCCAGTAAAAAAATTTGCAGTCAATATCAAACAATAAAAGGAAACAATCTTTCACGGCGATTAAAGTGATAGCAGATTAAAAATTACAGCAGCAGCAAGCTGCTGCCAGTGCAGCGACATCCCGCTAGATGACACCCCCACCAAAGCCCAGCAGCATTTGTTAGTTCGTGTACCAGTGAAACCAAAATGTGATAAGTGTTGTGCAAGTTGATAAAAGGATTAATATATTTTTACAAGGTAATAAACAATTCAAAATTCTCTAATATTAAGAAATATTGTGCCAGAGGCCTTGGTCCTATGTAATAGATTTAAGTTACTTAGGTTTTTTGTCGCAGGATATGAATAAGGTTCTAAGATTTTGTTTATTATTATTAACCATATCTGATAATAAACAGTCATATGCAATCAACTTCTTCTTCTTTTTTCTTGTTTTGAAAATTTTGGTCCGTTAGAGGAAGTTCAATTAGGTTCTCAATTTTTAAAGACTATTGTGCTTGACCATTGAAATTATACGGAATGGTAAATGGATATAATAATCTTAGTGTGAAATATTTAAACGCGGTAATACTTATAACTATGGAATATTTGATATGTGAGAGATAAAACATAAGCTGAATACACAGAGAAGTATTTATTATTAAATCATGGTTATCCAGAAGCAACAACACAGGTCGTTCTCTAGAACATCTAACATGATAGATGAAATGTTTAATAAATTTCACAAAATGGTCCTCCTTCATCCAACCTGAAGGATTTGCATCTCCGATACTTCCTACAGGAGCATCTCTTACAAAATGGTCACGATAGTTGACGCGAGGAAATATAAAAAATGGAGGAACTGAGTTTCCACTTGCAGAAACTGCCACAGTTAGAGTTACAAGTGTTCCCCTTTCGGCTGATGTAACTTTACCTATTTGCTTCAATCCCCGCCTTGCTACTACCCTATCTGGCCTTTGGACTGTTGTTATACCAGTCTCATCGACGTTCCATATATCTGCCGCTTCCAAATTCAGACGCTTGTAGATGGTAGTCAAATTAGAAAAAAACATCTGGACATTAGTTTTATTAAAAGCGGTAGCTCTTGCCAGACTTGTGGCCTCTGGAGATCTTAAGGATAGACTTTTGTTTCTTTTAATGAACTGTGTATACCAATCCGGTCCCGCCATTTTATTTTCTGTCCAGTTAGAAGGAATTCGTAGCTTATTAGCAATGGCATATTGAAATGCAAACTTCCGAAGCTGTTTTGGTGTCAAACCAAAATAGATATCAGATGCTCGCTTCAAGTATTCAGACAGTAAAGTTTCGTGTTCGTTGGAGAAAACTTGTCGACCATTAAAATAACCAACATGTCCCAGGACAACCTTACCATGATTTTCTTTTTTTAATTTTGCTTTTACAACATAACGATGAAGAGTTTTTTTTGGAATATTAAAATCTTTAGCGACACTATTAACACTTCTTTCTTCATTTAATACGATTGAAACAGCTCGATTCATAATATTAGCAGGGGTTTTGCCTTTATCTGATTTTCGTTTGTACGTTCGCATGTTCTTACCTAAAACAAATAGGCATAATGAAGCTTAATTGATTTTTAATAAGAACTACAGGTATGTAAAACAGGTTTTTCGTCTAGATTGTTGTTGTTTAAATGTCGAAATAAGTTGAGAAATACACTTGGGGTTAGTTGACTAATAAGTCATTTAACCCCGATGGAGCTAGGTCAAGAAACCCCGTCCAGCCATTTTGAATTCGCGAAGGTCCTACATCCACAGTTGATGCGTAGTATTAGAAATAAACATAGACAATTAAAGCTAAAAAGCAATACTTTTACAAAAATACTAGTGTACATGCATAGACAATAATTATTCATACAGTATAAAATAAATAAACAGAATTAAAATACTTTCTTACCGCCGATGATTTAAGATTAATTCTTCTCACAAGAACAGTATGTCAAATACATCTATGGCGTCTCGTGTACTAAGAAGTCTAACGCGTCGATGCATGGATATCCTGCCCAGTCTGCCATCTATCAAATAATAGAGGAACTATTTGCAATTAGTTAACTAGCCCCGGCCTCCCCTATATATATATATATATATATATATATATATATATATATATATATATATATATATATATATATATATATATATATATATATATATATATATATATATATATATATATATATATATATATATATATATATATATATATATATATATATATATATATATATATATATATATATATATATATATATATATATATTGTGAAAAGTAATCTTGGGTTTGTAGCTACAAACCCAAGATTACTTTTCACAAAATAAATATGAATAGCAAAGAATTTCAAAGCTAATATATATATATATATATATATATATATATATATATATATATATATATATATATATATATATATATATATATATATATATATATATATATATATATATATATATATATATATATATATATATATATATATATATATATATATATATATATATATATATATATATATATATATATATATATATATATATATATATGTACAGGGTGTTTCTGAATTGATGCGAAAGATTTTAGGGGGTGATTTTTAGGGAGGGCGAGGGGAGCAAAAATTAAAGTGAATCTTTCCCATAATTTTTTTTCTAAAACCTTTTCCCCTCCAAGTTGGGAAGAAAAATATGGAAGAATTGAAATTTGGCGGACAACTTGCACTAATACATTTACAGTTTACGATATTTTTGGTAACCCTGAGATATTATTACAAGGGGGTAAAAAAAGCAACCCCTAAAATATTTCTCTTCAGACATTTTTAGCGCGTCGGCATTTCTTTATTAAAAAAGTAAGGTAATTAATGATATGCAAGGTGGCTTCAATCTTCAACCTTTTTGTCTTTTGAGCTTTCTTGGAGAAATTGATTGTTTGCAAAAAAAAATCACTCACATTGCCTTTCAAATAAATTCACAGAGGGGTCTCCATTTAATCTCATCGGAAGAAAAGATGGGCCAATTAAATAATCAGCAAAAAGAGTTACTGAAAAGTTGCGCTATCATCCTGTTGAACAGTTATATCGATTTGTTTTATTTTAAGGGTCAAAATTAATCTGAAAACATTGCACCTTTTTTGACGTGTTTGAATTGACAACCTCCTTCTTTATTGAATTTATTGAAGTCGGTTAAATAAATAGTGTATGCAACTCATATTTAATGGCCATGAAGACACTCGCATTCATTGTGACATACATTCGCCTACGGATTATGCTCGTGTCTTAATAGCCACAATTAAATGGCTGTTGCATAATATTTTCGTATTTCGGATGTATCGAAACGTAAAGGTATGTTAAAATGAAGAAATCGATTTTTGCATGAATCTACCAATTAATATAGTTATTAATTATTAATTACTTTAGAAATATAGGTAATAATGATCCTACTTGCCAGCAGTGGGAAGCATAACACTTCTATCTGGCGATGATTTTAACATGTTTATTCACATCGATAGAAATCTCGGTTCCCAAAACAGTTTAATTTATAGGGTTACCCAATGTTTAGGACGGGCTCAGTTAGTGATTAGAATATTAAACAATCCCAACTAGTCCCAGGTTTTCAATTTACGTAATTCCACCTGCGTGGAGGGTATTTATAATATTAAACAATTAACATTCTACAATCTATTTTTTATTAAATAGGTATTGACTTAAAATAAAAGAATTATATTTTCATTTCAAATTTGAGATTGTCAAGGATTTAATGAGCATAAAATTTATAAGAAAATGCAGATTTTTTTGAACACCACTTTTAAGCTTTTTTCACACAGGACCTGTATTATGTATCTATCAAGATTTACCACTCATTGTTCTGCATTTTTTTACAGTGGCAGCTCATTGCTCGCGACACATATTTAAGCAAATGATTTTCCTCCACATTCCCGAGTACCTACCTACTAATATAAAACTGGAATTTCTATATTAAAATTCTTGGGAAGCTTCTCTTTATTATCGCATATTATTTCGGATCAGCCGTTTCGTTTTGCTGCAGATTGACAATATATTTTTGTGATAAAAAACTCCTGAGACTGAGACCTGACGTTCATTTGAATGGACATCTAGGTTTTATTTCATATTCTCCTATGAACCAAAATTATAGCGCTTCTAGTACCTTCAGTACTAGACATATAATGATATATGTGAAAGTAATTGAAATATTACCATGCAAATATTATAATTGGATCCAGGTTATGTAAAATTTCAATAAATGTCATATTGCAAAGGTGACTTGATGATTTTAATAATAATGTACCATACCTAAAACCGACACTGATTAAATTATATATAAAATAAAATGATAGAAGATATTTAATAAGCAAGAAGATTGTAAACTTAAAAGATATAGTTATAGGAGATAATAAGAAGGTATGGTGAATCTGTGAGGTGCTACGCAAATAAACTCAACAAATGAAGTGAGAAATGGTGCGTGGTATAGACCTTATGTTAAAAACAAATCTAGAGACTGAAAACAAATTGGAAAGGATTTAAAAAAATCTGGTAACGGATTCTGAAAAAAAGAACCTGATAAAAGGAGTAAAATTTTTATTTCTGTTTGAAAGTAGGAGAAAATTATATTGATAATCGATAATAAAGTTGAAACATTACCGAGTTCTAGAGAGCCCAGTTAGAGAAAGGGGCTCCTGTGACTTGTTCCAGATCATCGTAAGAGCAGAAAATGTGGAAAGCATATCGAATCGACAATAAAACAATTAAAGGTACCTTAATTAAATATGTCATTACTTACCTATAAAATATACAATAGATTTTTTACGTATTATGATCTATAATATCCTACCTGTATAGGAATATTTTTAAAAGAGCTCAGATATATGTAACTTTTATTGAGGGCCAATTCAAAGATATTCGTTTATTCTCAAAATTTTCATGTTTATTAATTAACGTCTGAAATGTCAATTTTTAATATAGGTTAAGTTAGATATAGGACGGAGATCATAGAACATACTTCTATAGACCAGAATAATAGAAACATGATTACTTGTATTAAGTCACGAGTCACGAACAGTTAGAACTATTTTCTCTGGTACAAATACATAAAATTCTATAATTTTCTTATAAGTTCACAAGGTAAGCAATTTCTTTCTTGGTGTTTATGTGATAGATGGTTTTCACAGCTTCTTTCTAGATCCCACCACTGAGATATATAATAATATTCATTTAGTGAACTGCCAATACAGGTCTTTAGTAACTTTTATATATCAGATTTATATACGTGAAATGAGCATAGCCTGGGTATACAAGGAAAAGGTAAATAAATTTTATAAAATAAAATAAATTAATAGAAATATAAACAAAATTAAATATACCACTATTCAATAATCATTACAATATATTGTAATAATATAGTTTAGTATTAATTATTTTGCATTTTTTAAAATTTTAGATACTAAATTTCGTATATTAATTATTTATTATTTTTATTGTTATTATTATCTCACTTTTTGGAATTTTATTTGAAATATATATATATATATATATATATATATATATATATATATATATATATATATATATATATATATATATATATATATATATATATATATATATATATATATATATATATATATATATATATATATATATATATATATATATATATATATATATATATATATATATATATATATATAAAAGGCAGAGGGCAATGGGGGTGTTGCGGGAAAGGGGGTGGTATTGGGAGGCTGATTTTTTTTTCTTGTAGGTAATGTAGGTAATGGTTATCGGAAATTCGGCCCAGGCCGAAATTTTTTTGAGATTGCTCAATTAGGGAAGGGATGGGAGGGGAGAGGGTGAAGAAGGGTTAAATGGGTGTATCCCCGGCCCTGATGAACCGATTTAAAAAAATAAAAATGGATTTTTTTAATTTTTTTATAAGGAATCTAGGACAGCTTGAAAAAAAGACTCAAAAACACGGGCGTGGGGGGTAAAAATAAAAACGTTATTTTTTTGTTTATTTTTTTTTTGTTATGGGAAGGAGGGGGGAGGGGCGCCTATCATATTGAAAAAGTTGGGCAATTGTATAAACTTTACTGAAAAAAAAATTTACCGATTTCGTTCATTAGGGATGTCAGGGTGTCGAATCTAGGTTAAAGCCCTGTAGAAGGGCGAGGAGATGTCCTACGCCCTTAAGCCAGGGCTCATTCTCAAGGTGAAGGTTTCCCCTATTAATTAAAAAAAAATCCCGATCGCACCAATAGTTTTCAAACGCGCGCGAGTTGGGTTGCTGGGAAATTTTATTTTCTCTCGCCAGTATCTCTAGCGGCAGAAGAGTGGGCGTGGACTCTACCCTCTCTTCCCGCGCGCTATCCCGACACACACAGAGAGATTCCTTGCGATTCCTTACAGATCAAGAATAAACACGCAGTACTTACAGCAGCTTCAGTAAATTAATGTACAGGCGATAACGGGATTTTTTCTGTATTTATTTTCCACTCAAACAGAATGATGCAGTCTGAAGAGATAACCTTCTTGCTGCACTGCACCCGTCGGAAAAGTTGAGAAAATGTCACTAATGTCAGGCTTACCATCTTGAGCCCCGATTTCATTCCCCTCCTCACCTTGCCGTCATCCCCCGCGCGAGAAGAGAGGGTAGAGTCCACGCACACTCTTCTGCCGCTGGAGATACTGGCGAGAGAAAATAAAATATCCCAACTCGCGCGCATATGAAAACTATTGGTGCGATCGGGAATTATTTTTCATTAATTAATAGGGGAAACCTTCACCTTGAGAATGAGACCTGGCTTAAGGGCGTAGGACGTCTTCTCGCCCTTCTACAGGGCTTTAACCTAGATTCGACGCCCTGACGGCCCTAATGAACGAAATCGGTAATTTTTTTTTCATTAAAGTTTATACAATTGCCCAACTTTTTCAATATGATAGGCGCCCCTCCCACCTCCTTCCCATAACAAAAAAATAAACAAAAAAATAACGTTCTTATTTTCACCCCCCACGCCCGTGGTTTTGAGTTTCGTTTTTTTTCAAGCTGTTCTCGATTCCTCAAAAAAAACAAAAAAAATCGGTTTTTATTTTTTTGAATCGGTTCATCAGGGCCGGAGATACACCCGTTTAACCCTTTTTCACCCTCTCCCCTCCCCATCCTTCCATAATTGATAAATCTCAAAAAAATTTCGGCCTGGGCTTCCGATAACCATTACCTACAAGAGAAAATAAAAACCAGCCTCCCAATACCACCCCCTTTCCCGCAACACCCCCATTACTCACTCCATTTTTCTTGTCCCCCCTAAAAAACAAGACCGCTGTATCTTCGGTTTTAATGGACCGATTTTGACGAGTCCAAAACCAGATTACGCGTATCGAGAAGACCTATTTTTCTTGTTTAAAATATTTTTCTATCCGTCTCCTCGATTACGCGTAATCTAAAAAAAACTGTTTTTACAATATTTGAAGGGCCGCGCGCGCCCCCTGATGGACAACAATTACCGGAAAAAGGTACCAGGGGGCAGGGGGGAACATTATTAACAAGTTTGAAAAAAAATTTTTTCAAAAAAGTCACTTCCGTTTGAAACTTAGATCCGCTCCACTATTAATTCAGATAAATATCTTATTTTCTCAGATACCTTTATTTCTACCCGCTTTATAATATGAAATATGTCACAATTTGCTTCATAATTATAGTTACTCTGTCAAATATGAGTAGGTTGCATTTAGTGGTAAATATACAATGTTTGATTGCATATTGTTATACCTAACATGTTGGTCATATTTTTATCGATGAATAGCAACTAATTTTAATTAATGATTAGATCGAAAAAAAATTATGGAACACTTTTTTACTTAAAATTAGTCCCTCTATCTATTTCCGGGGTTATTTTGAGTGAAAACATTTTGACCCCCGAGAAGGTTTGGCATACATCCTCCGCGTAAAAGCACATACAGGCGGTATGTAACTTTGGCTCCTTGAGCCATCTGTTCAAATATCAGGTCCATCGGTCAAGATTCAAAGAGTCGGAGCGGACAACCTCCATGGACTTATACAGAGTACCGCATTCGTTTGAACCGACAAATGCCGACGCGGCGGCCATATTTACTCCAAAATTAACGCCATAATAGCTTATGAAAAAAGGCTCAGAGAAATAGTATTTTAAAACAACGGATCAAAGACAAAGAGATTTTCAAATCGTAAATACTGTAGAGTAATACGTTTCAGCTGTGCCATCAGTATGCGATGGAGTAATAATGGCGGACGGCCATAACTATGCGGTACTCTGTCTATCCACAGCTCTGTATTAAACGGGGTTAAATATCTGGGAGCTAAACCTAGCGTCTTTAATTAATTGCTATAAATAATTTTTATTTTTATTATCATTATTTTAAATAAGTTTAAATCCAAAAAAAACATTTATATTTTTTGATAGTTATAGAAATATAGATATAGTTATAGTTTTATATAAGAGCGTTTATTCTCGCAACTATTATAAGCATGTACCAGTGAGAGCTGTCTTCAATTTGCCAAAGCAATTCTTTCCACTATCAGTAAATACTTGTAAGAGTGCTCTAAACGAAGGATTCTGGAGGATACGAGCGGTGCCTTGAAATACACACTGGTAGGCAGTACTCAATTTACCCGATCGCCCGCATTTAGTCACTTTTGCAGCTAAATTTTGTAGAGTCTTCAAATGGATTCCAGCCTCCTTTAGTTTTTCATCAGTAACACATTCTGGCTTCTTTTCTGGTAGTTTCAGCAGTTCTATAATTTTGGCCATGCACTCCGCGACTCCATATTTATTTTCATTCGCACACATGGCCGTCTAAAATAAAAAGAATGTCTATTAAAATACACTATTGCAATCTATGATTTAAGGCTTTTTATTTAATATTTTACAACTCTATGATAATAATAACTACCAATAAATTAATAGCAAAATACATTTTTATTTTCAACCACATAAGTAATAATGACATTCCTGAATTTTTAAAATTTTGGAAGTGTCACATTACTGTTTTCTACTTCCCGTCCCGACTTCCCTGCTCGATTTCCTATATTCTATATCAGTCCTATAATAAACGATCTACAGTTAACTTTATTCTATTACTCTCACAATTCCTCCCTTATTTCCACTGAAAAACTCAACAGGTTATGGGTTTTAGGGCTGTAACAAGGGGTGTAGTTTGTGATTGACGAAAGGTGTTATCAGTGAATGCGACTAGTTTTATTTGTGGTGCATTCAAAGATTTATAAAAGTGTTAAAAATGGAAATTGACAAACCAAAAATCGAGAAACTTGATGCCGGAATTTGCAACAGTGGCAGTTCGTTATCAGTACGTTGCGGGACAGTGAAAGGTTCTGGAGGTCTCTGACGGTGGGTTTGTGAAACCAGAAAGTGCAGACGAGAACTCTGACCAACAGCTTCGTAAGTGGACCGAGGGCAAGACAATAAGAATCTGCACAGATAGTAGACAATCACTACTGGCCCTGAAAAATGATAAAATAACTAAAGGGTCAACATGGGAATGTCACCAAGCACTTGTGAGAGCATGTCAGATGAATAACATCTGCCTGTGCTGGGTCAAAGGACACTCACAATGCAACGGCAATATAGAAGCTGACAAACTGGCCAAGAAGGCAGCCAGTCTGAGAATCCTTGGGCCTGGTCCTTCAAATACACTACCAGTTGCAGCGAAACTCCAATTAATAAAGGAAAACACCCATAAAAAAATTAAGACGTTGTGGGATGAAACAAGTAGGTAGCTGTCAGCTGGCCAGAAATCTCCCAGCGAAGAGACGGCAAGGAACTAACTGGGCCTAAGTGCAGCGGATCTCTGATCCGCACTCCGGACGAATTTCAGATTCCAGATTCCAGAAGTGGACCAAGGCTGATCGTCGTGCGAGGAAGATCATTGTGACGACGGTGGAATCAAAACCGTTACAGTTGTTGATGAACTGTGAAAATGGTCGAGATATGTGGGAAAAGCTACACAGTGTATATGATCTGAAGTCCGATGAAAGTCTAGGGTTAATTCAGCAACAACTTTTTGAATTAAAGTGGGACTTCATTGAATGTAGCAGCGTATATTTCAAAGTTGGAGCTGATGGCCAGTAAAATAAAAAATCTTGATGGAGCAATACCGTATTCAATGCTCATGTCCATAATATTTCAATTCTACCTCCAACATATAACTATTTCCACAGTGCCTGGGATTCCACAGAGGTATCGAAACGTAATATCGAGTCGATGACAACTCGTTTAATGACCGAAGAGCTACGTGTTCAGAAAGATGAGTCTGAAATTGAGGAACTAGCCACAGCATCAGTTTCGAAGGCGAAGTTTCAACACAAGAATTTCCAGAATTGTGAATTTGAAGAGTTTTCGGAACCTTTAATGATACTTGTCGCGGATGGGGAGAAAATCGCCGCTTACGGAAGTGGAAAAATAAATGTCGAAACGTATGAAAACGGTGTGTGGTTACCTGGAACACATGATGTTCTATACGCACCTAAAATGGTTCGAAATTTATTTTCAATAAAACGTGCCGCTCGAAGAGGTGAAAACGCCGAAAATAGACTATCTCAGAGTTTTTGGTACAGAATGTTTCGTCCACATTCCTAAGGAGAAAAGACAAAATTGGACAAGAAATCGCATCATGGGTACCTCGTTGGATATACAGAAAATGTAAAAGGTTATCGAGTTTGGATACCTGAGTTACATGATGTAGCGGTGAGTCGTGACGTCATCTTCAAAAATGAAGAGTTATCACCGACAGAGACGAGTGTCGATAAAATTATGGAAAAATCTGAAGAAATTGTTCAAGATGAACTTTTCGAAAGTTTAAAAGCTACTGTAGATGATTCTTGCAAAAATGGTTCGATTAACGACAGAAAGTTGAGAGGCAGGACCAAATTAAAACCACCAGATTTTTTTGGGGTACCTGTTGCCACATGGTCGAAGAACCAGAGAATTTTAAAGCTGCAATATCTTGGCAGAGCAGGAGACAACAATGCGTCATCATCTACATCTGAAGCGGAATACGTGAGTGCAGCTAGTGTGGTAAAATACCTTATATCGTTGGTTATCTTATATGGCGAATTTTAAAAGAAATTAATGCAAGTGCTTCAAAATGCGAGAAAGTGTCTTTGTGCATCGACAATCAAAGTTCGATAAGGCTAATTAAAAATCCCGAGTACCATAAACGCACCAAACACATAGATATAAGATTTCATTTTATACGTACTTGTACGAAAAAATCGGATGAGGACATCGGAATTCACAGATCTTGTATCTTACGCAAGTACTGCAGGCGTATTGAAAATACCAGACACAACTGGTTAAAAATTTCTCAAGTGAATTGATTAAAAATAAAACGCAGTTGTGTTACGATTTTTTGTTCGTTTGACCCTGAAAGTCTTGTCGTTTTAAACGGGTTATCTTGCATGTGATATTCAGTCAGGTTTGCGATTCCTTAGCCGTGCATTTAACAAATATTTTTTCGATTAGTAAGTTGATCGTACCTGCCGTGTACCGAGATCGTTGATGCCATTGCGATGAATTTGGCCCGTCTCATTTTTGAAAACCATTTGCCGCAGGGATATGCTTTAGTATTAAGGGAGCACTTGACAATGGTAACTGATAAAAGTAAAAAAGCACGGAACGGTTTCTTACAAAAATCAGGCCATACTTCGAGTAAACGTAAACGGGGTCGGGGAAATTTGCTGACATTTATCAAATAACAGAATATGTCTTATTATTCGAACAATTTCATCATTAATTAAAAATAGCCTAGTAACGGAAATCAGAAGATACTAGAAATAGAAATAGAACTGAGGCAAATATGTTTTCTGTGGAACTTGACACCACGCAAGATTTATCAGTTAAAGATCAATATTCGATAATTATCCGGTATGTGTTAGATGATGATATTAAAGAATGCCTGCTTGCTGTAGAATGCAGCGATGATTCTTCAGGACAAGGCTTTATGAATTTACTTGCAAACGTCTTAGGTAACAATAATTTAGATGTTGAGAATTACATAAGAAATGCTACCAGCAGCAGCAAATATGAAATGGCTTTACGGCTTAAGTGAAAATTCTCCTGGACAAGTTAATGTATGATGTTACAGCCATGTATTAAATTTGGTATTAAGTGATTGCACTGCGTTTTTCAATCTGTTAAATAGTTTAGCAGTTTTCTTTAAAGAATCTTATAAGGGAATGGATATATGGCGTGATCGGAAAACAATTGAACCCATCAAGAGATTGCAAACAATTGGAGAAACTAGATGGTGGTCAAAAAACAAAGCTTTAATCTGTGTTTTCAACAAATATTAAGTTCAAACCAAAGGCTTGTACGTTGAAATAATAATAACACTAATCAAAATTGAAGAAACACAAGATATAACTCCCGATGTTAGAGCGAAAGCCAGAAATTTAAAGGAACAATTATTGAAACATGAAACAATTTTGATTGCACAGATTTATTTAGTATTACCGAACCCGTGTCTAAATATTAGACCTCTTAAAACACAAACTTATATATAACTTGTGCGAAACACAACTTATACCTACTCTAATATTTATATTGAAATCAATATTTTACCTGTGTAATAATGATGAAGGTAAAAACGATAAAAAATATTGTCTTGTCCATTTTCCTAGAAGCATTGACTACTCAACTATGTTATATTGGTATGATATAATAGGTACTATTTGTAGCTTTTCCTTGACTCTAATTTAATCGCTTGAGGCTATTAAGCGAAATTACAAGTTATTTGTTTGCCATTATCATTTTTAATAACTACGTTAGCAATTATTTACGTGTTATCGCTATCCAATTAATTATCGGTACCTATTAGAATAATTATTTGTTTTATCAAATATTTTGTAATTTTGGTCTATCAGCAGTATAACCGCAAGCTTTTTTATCGGATAAATTTCTCTTTCTAAAGCAGTAATGTTGTCAATTTTATATTAATTTTAATATGTTAAATACATTACGACTGGGTTGGCTAAAAATTCCTGGCAAGACTATGGTTAATTAAACATTCATGGCAAAAATTCAACCAAAAAACCTGGCACTCATTTGTTTAAGAAACAAATTTTATACCGATCGAAAGTATGAGGCCTATATAATATGCAAACGTTACGTTGTCTATTTTTTTCCTGGCGTAACTGTTGGAGGCAGGTATGAACAAGTAAGGTAAGGGCAGGTAAGTCGATACTAGTAATTTACGCTCATCTGTTTAAGAATTTGCTACCTCCTGGCGAATTGTAGATACTTAAATCGTTCATTTTGGAACTTACACGAAGCGCACTACAAGAAATTAAATTATGTCAGATAACGTCTAATAAATTTTATCAGCACACTTGGCATTTAATTATATACTATTTGATTTTCTTTCAAAATTAACAGCGTTTTTAAAAAACGAATGGTCAAAAATTGCAGCCCTGAGATTTTGACGTATGGTAAAAAATAAAGAAATAAAAACGATATTTCAAATGCGCCCCATATTTATATGTCTTACGAAACGTCAGAATCTCCGGAAGGTCTAAGTTTGTGTGTGTTTGTGTTGTGTCTTTTATATTTTATACTCCTGTATCGAAGACTAACCGTGGCCAAAGTACCTAGTGATGATCGGTCTGCACACATAATACAAGTTGAAAGAATCGGACTTCGGAAAACGTTTCTGCACAACTCAATTAGAAACTCACCCCGTTGTTACCTCGCATAATAAAGTATAATAGCATCCTTTGGCTAAATTCTGAAATATATTCAAGCGTTAATATCGAAGCACTCTTCCTGCTAATAACTGGAGCTCAAGGAACAAACTGTGAGCAAATAGAAGTTGAAACAAAGAATATTAAACCCCCTGAGACCAGAATTAATCAGCATGCAGATTCACTTTTGTATTTAAATGAGTTCATAAATAAAACACTGCCGCCTCCTTTTCAATTTGATTCTGACTAAGCGGATTTTATTTTACGCATATTTAAATATGTTGATCATATCACATGTCACTTGGGTTGGGTCTTCCTAAATAGATGTCGCGCCTTTTAATAGATGCTTTTATGGAGACATGTCTATGTGCTACGACAATAATAATGCTGACCATCTTAAAACCTTAACACTCAACACCTGGAGTCCAAATAAGAAATCAAAACTTCTATTAAATGTTCAAATCGGTAACGTTCCATCTTGTACCCACAGACTACCTCCATCTTCTGAACCAAATTTATCTGACGATTTTCCAACAAGTGAATAATTTACAAAATAATCTGCTGGTGCGTTGCGTAACCCAAATAGCATGTTCATATATTCGTAGTAAGAAACTGTGCTTCCCTGTGGTTTCGAGCAAGGTTTCTAACAGTATTGTTCACATTTTCTTCAACCATGTGTAATATTCCATTTTTTCAACCATGATTTAACTGCCCTTGAAGGTTAATTGAAGTTACTCAGGATCTGCAAATTTGGTATTGTCACCCGCAAATGTACTATTGTAGTTTCTCTATGTTGTTTAGTCGTATGTATAGCGTGCATTTGGTAAGTAGTGTTTCCAGGAAGCTCCCCTGTGATACTCCAACTAGGATTGGAAAATGATTTTTAGGTTTTACTACTGACGTTCACCTGGTGTTCATTTAGATAAGATTTAATGGGTTAAATAGCATCCTGGTACATTTATTTTTATTTTTAGTAGCTCTGGATGCTATTCTTTATCGAAGGCTTGATTTACGTTTAAAAATATTGCATATAAGAGAGTCTTAATAGTTTTTTAATTCCAGTTTCACCAAATAAAGATAATTGATAAGGAGACAGTTCGTATTTAAAATAAGAATCCAAATCCTCTTGTGACTGAATACACACAGAGATGCGTTAATCCACTGCAAAAAGCAGTGTATCATTTTTTTTCTATTTCCCTAAGCAGAGACTATAATGACTGCACTATGACGCATGTTACATTTTTCTGGGTTGATGATTGAGGTTAATATTCTAGTCTTACTATTTTAAAAAAATTTTTGGGTCCATTTTGAGTTTTTTTGGGTCCCTTGCCATTTTTGGACTTGGTGGTACGTTCTAAACGCATTATACCGGGCAGCGTCCTTCGTTGATAGTAAATAAGCAAGATTTAATATATGCTTTTTAAAGTAGATTTGTTGGTAGCGGATTTCTTCCAGAGTTTCCTCTTCCATGTTGCCACCATATAAAGCAACGAGGAACCATGCTCCAGCATCTTCGATGTGCTCTGGTGTTACATCCGGATATTTGTAGATTCCAAAGCTTCTGCAATTACTACAATTATCAATAAACTATCACACCTAATATAAGAAGGGAAAATTTCAATATAATTCTTAAGTGCCCCCACTTTTCTGTCCCACGCGCTGCCCCTGAACACTGTAATTTGAAATAGATATCGCGAAATAAGGTTATATATTATTGCGGTTGGAAAAAACATTATAAATAAGTGTACTTAATTTGTTCTTACTAAATTTACCGTCCAAAATGGGGTTTTACTATTTTTGGGAAAAATGTTTACCTTTCCGCCGCTGTAACTCGTTACATATTAGACTTATAAAAAAATAGGTGGAAAAAAAGGTGAGGCATTTTGTGTTCTTTAACTTTGTATTCTTACATTTTTGTCGTTAGATCAACCGTTGCAGAATTATTGTCAAGGGTCTTTTTTGTGCTATACTGACTGGATTATTGGAGGTGATTATTTTCATACTTGAATAGTACATAAAATAAATTGGTATTTAGTGTTATTAAAATAACTTCGTTGGTTAAGTATGTTTCACTAATTAAAAATATGTTTATGAAATTTTGATTCGAGTTCCTAATCACGGTAATGGCACGGTAACCAACCCAAATGGCATTATGAAATATTCGTAAGAACAAACCCGTGCTGCATGGTGACAATAGCAGTTTATTATTATTTAATGAAGATAGTTCCAACGTTAGGGCATTGTTATCGAAATATTGTTGAGCATTGGCGCTATTAGTATTCCTGTCAAAAATTGGTATTAGATCACTGCAACTCCTTTCAGAACTCAGCGGCGCTCTGCACCTTAGGAGTAGGTGCAACATGTGGAGAATCAATCCTACAGGATCTACCTAGAGACAGTACAGTCGTGACTCAAACTACCTGTGAACTACTACGCGTTGAGCAGCAAGACTTTAAGCTCATCTGGGAGGTAAGAAAAATAATTCTTCTAATTAAATGCAGCCGGCCGCATTATGCCGCGAAAACCTGTAAATATCTAACGTACAATCAAGGCTCATTTCTTTTAGCGTATTCCTACACGCGTAGGTTACTTTCGTTTGATTAAATTACTTCGTCGCAAGTCCCCCAAGTCAGCGACCTTCATTTCAATTGTGCTTGTTGACGATCTCCGTTTAAATTTCCCGAATATATAAATATTTTGTTGGTTTCAGAAAAATAAGGAAATTATGAACGAACTCGTTGCAAACTGCAAGCTGAAAAATGGTAAGTTATACTAGAAAGTAATATATTGGAGGTATGTGGGGGGAAGGGTAGTATAATGTCAAGATGCACGCACACGTGACATTTACTAGAGCGATCATACAGAGGTTAGGTCACCGGGTAGCATCGAAAGCTTACTTTATTTCTCGTCAGGTGGCGTATGGCTTATCTGGATTGACGAATAGATGTTCGCTCGATCGAACGCATTATACAAATATATTTTACCTACCAAACTTATAACGCTATTGAATCGAATATTGATTGATATGATATGACAGTTTCTTGTTTCTAATAAATAACACACTAAGAACTTCGACTTATCTGCGACAAACTAATTAATTTCAAAAACGCTCTGATGAAGATTGATAGCAGAGAGTATCCGCCCTTTCACAACAATAATTTAATTTGTTAGCGGGGCAAACTTCTTTGCTCGGAAAAGTTGCGACGTCGACATTTCGCATGAACTGTTGCGTATAATATTTGCCTACAATATTTAGTAGGTACGCCAACATAACTAATTGTAACTGTATCATTACTTCGCATCAGGAACGGGCAGCTTTTTTTTTGTAAGGGCCCAACAAAGATTTAGTGTGGACCGTGGGCCGGAACAGAAGCAATTGATAATAATAATAAAATTTACTTAAAAAAGATAAGGAACATGTATGTGTCAATCTTTGGTCAATACAATGCCTGCAAGAGTCCAAGCAGTTGTTAAAGATAAGGGCGGTGATGTGACCCCATATTAAATTTAACTTTATTCTCAAGTTGTCCCAACATTTAGTTGTGAGTTAATTTGATCCTTAAGTGACAAAGTTACTCCACTGCTAATACAGATTGCTTTACCAAAGCATAGTAACATTTTTAAATGGTCTAGGATATATTGTTATGTTTGTATTTAAAAGTAGGTAAAAACTAAATAATTCAGTCGTTTGGAAAAGCCGTTGTATTATTTAGCTGGTCTCAACATATAGTTGTTAGGGCGTATTTGCCTCTGCACTTTCTGTAATTGAATTATATAAAGTATAAGTCGTTATTTATGCATTATACAGGGTAAGTTGCCTGTACAAAACCGCACACAAAGTGAATATTGGCATATTCCATGTAAAAATATCTAGGCATTGTCACTTTATAAATCGTTACGAAAAGAAGTATCTAGATGGTATCTAAAATAAGGTGCTAAATTCAAGATAAATATGGGTAGAATCATGGTGAATTTGATTTATTGCTTAAAGGATTTGGCGCCACCGTAATGGGTGCAAAAAGTGGAATACAGTCCGACAAAACTCCAAGGCGATCGATGTCGCCGGACCATCCAAATCCAGCAGAAGCGATTACCGACGCCCCAAGTACGACTATGGGAAGAATCGGGTGGGCCCTAAGGACCCTACTTTTATGTAAGTGAATATGGTTTTAAAGTTTTATTTATTATCAAATATGATCACATAATTTATTAGCAACATTTTGCTTCTCCACTTACCCAGCTCATACAGATATTAGATTATTTTTGTCTGTTTCGTACGCATTGAGATTCTGGAAAATAAATACGACAGTTTTGAATGAAATAAAAACATTGTACTGCTTCTACTGTTCGTTTAATCTTTCGAAAATACGTTTTCAGCCCAAAATACGTGTCTAAAAGATAGGAAAGTATCAGGGCGACTTGTGAGACGCTGTGCTCCAGGGACGGAGCTAGTAGATTGGCTGTTAAATTTGTCACCCAGTGTACACACGAGACCCCAGGCGGCAAGCATGTGGCAGGCGCTGTTAGAGGAAGGTGTGATATCGCATGGTTAGTATCAGCATGTATCAGATATTGTTGGATTACATCTTATTTTATTTTATATCGCATCACAATATATATATATATATATATATATATATATATATATATATATATATATATATATATATATATATATATATATATATATATATATATATATATATATATATATATATATTGTAATAATCTATAGAACACTATTTATTAATGTCCCACGTTTGGGCGACAATATTGTAATATCCGAGAGAGATTATGTTGATTAATGTCAACTTTGGGTTTTTGGCTCCAATTTGTAATATATATTTTATGTAAGAATTTATTTGCTCAACAAATTTTTATTGATTTTAAAGTATTATTATTGTGGACAAAATGATTGAAAACATACAGTGAATGCACAACGGAGAGACACCTGATAAGTTTGCAATATACTTACACTGTCTCTACACTAGTGCCTCTTTTACCTGGGCGTCAATTACATGAACATTTAATTCTTGTAGGTATGGAAGTTCACTGCTGAGCATGAGTTCTCTATGGTCCGTTAGAGGAGGTTCAATTAGGTTCTCAATTTTTAAAGCCTATTGTGCTTGACCATTGAAATTATACGGAATGGTAAATGGATATAATAATCTTAGTGTGAAATATTTAAACGTGATAATATTTATAACGATGGAAGATTTAATATGTGAGAGATAAAACACAAGCTGAATACACAGAGAAGTATTTTTATTATTAAATATGGAATCATTGTATTGCCACGAGGACAATTAATTTAAGCTAAACAACACAGCAAAGAAAAATTTATATCTTCAAATCAAATTGCAGTAGGAAGTGTGATTATCAGCATAGACAATAAAATATATAGAAATGCTCAGATCAACTTAAGATTAACCTACGCCAAAACCTACGTACCTTATGCTATTGACATGGGCCTAAGCCTACAGAAACAATTAATCCTTAAAATTAAAATTATCTTAGATAGTCATTACCTTACTATGTCCTCTAGTTAATCCTTCAAAATGAATCACAAAACAATTTTTTTATAAGCACTTAACAAACACTAGCTTTGTTTACTGTGATCTCTGGAATCACGCCTGCTGCCATCTAGCCGGACCGCTGCTTTCTTTTTTACACTATGGCCAACTTCTTTAGTACACCTGCGGATATCTATCGAAACTATTCCGAACTGGAAAACTGCTTTATTTGATACGTTTGTTATACCTTCTTATTGGATTTTGACCCTTACGGAACTTAATATCTCCAGAATTTCTACTCACTTTCTCGTATTTGAATCTTCTTTTATTTATATAAATCAGCTTGCCACACTCGTAGAATTTTCTTTAACGCTGACTGGAGACGCTACACTTGAAAGTCGTGGATTTTTACCGAATTCACTTAAATTTTTTTTTAAAAAGTGCTTAAGAATTTCCCCGTGAGATTCTGCACACCATAGCACTATTTTAAACACCTCAAACTACTTTTAAACATTAAATTTTATGAATTTTAGCTCACATAAAACCAGCTAGCTTGATTACCACGCTATCACTGTTAAACTCCCTGCATTATTATGCGTCTCTACCGAACTTCTTTCCGGTTAAACAAATGCATTTCCTCCTGTAATCCAGTTTCATGTTTTATCTTTGTTGATAACTCTGGCCAATCATATCAATGCTATTTTTATAAATTATTTAGGTTTAGGTTTAGGTATGCCATAATTTATCATACACCCTGTTTAAATTTCACTTCTAAGCTATAGACTATAATCACATTTATCTTTCGTAATGTAATTTCAATATTCACAATACAGGCGTCATTTTAACGTGACGCTAACGCAATTCTCTTTCTAAATACACATAGTTTATGTGGATGTTATATTACATAAATTTTGTTGAGACTTGTCTATTACGATTATGTGAGTTTTACATTTTTGCGCCGATAAATAACTTTGATATTAATATAAATAGACATTGATCAATCAGATTCATCGTTGCCGGTTGACGTTTGTATTGCTCTTGAAACCCATAGAGATGCGTGCGTGCGCAATGTTACTAGAGTTGGGACTTTTTATTGAACATAAAATTTACATTATTTCATGGTTTGATGTATTTATAATGTTTTAACCTTTGATTTGGGCTATAAATATTCGTTTATCTCAATATATATATATATATATATATATATATATATATATATATATATATATATATATATATATATATATATATATATATATATATATATTGTTGATGTTTTAATTATTTATATTTTTCATCGTTAAGTGTACTATTAATATACTTAGATTTGTAACGAATAATCAATAGTTTAATCAATAGATCCTTCCTTAAACAACTAAATCCTTCTTCTAATCAATAGATTCCAAGTAAGGCCCAATAAAATAGTCGTCCACCTGACATCAATTTTGTAGCCAGAATATCCTTCTCCTCCTACTATTGCCCTAGAGAATAAAGATAAATATACCTACCTTGCAGTTAACAAGGAGCAACCCTTCAAGGATAAATGTTTTCTGTACCGCTTCTGGCAAGACGAAGAAGGGGCGACCGCCCTGCCGCCTTTGGAGGACGTGGCTACGGCTGAAGAACAGATACTGGACTCTTTAGGAATTCTCATTCACAGGGGACCTGACGCTCTGCTTAGGATGATACTTAGAAAGCAGTAAGTACAGCAAGCAATTTCCTGTTCAAAGTAGAATATATAGCGAGTATTATATCAATAATTATGAGTTATGAGATTGCTTCCGTTTTAAAAGGGAAATGTTTCTCAGTAATAACGTTAAGCCGCTGGTTTATGATGCAGATAACAATGTCTGTTGAGACATGAAGGAGTAGCCTGTTAATTGCGAAACTTCTTTTTATTTAAATAAAAATTGAAAATTTCCCAAACATTTGTATACTTAAAATGAAATACATTCAGGACACTTCTTTTGATTCACAGCTGCGAAAATCGAAGCCCATGATCGTACATGCTCATGATGTTAATATTTTTTGTTAGACTTGATAGATGATGACAAATATATTTAAACTTATTTGATTTTAAATCACCTGGAGGAGACCGTGCTTTGCTTCCTTATTCCTATCAATGCCATTAATGATTTACTCTATATTCTAGGACAAAAAAGCCGGAACATCGAAATTTATTGTATTTATTATTGATGTGTTTATTCTCCCACATTGTCTGAATACATCGATAACCTCAAAGAGTTACCGAATAGATTAATAACAGCAGTGACAACTTTCAAATGTTCGAGTATTATTATTATTATAATCCGCTTTAAAACATGCGTCCATGATTCGGTATGCAACAGGCGTAAAAGTATTCAACAGGCGTTTTATATCGCCCGTTTTTATAGGAGCCACGAGAGAACTACGGATGACCTGGAGACGATATACGAGGAACTGCTTCACATTCGTGCGCTCGCCCATCTCTCCAATTCTGTGAAGCGTGAACTGGCCAGCGTCGTTGTATTCGAGGCGCATGCTAAAGCTGGCACTGTCCGTAAGTATTAACTGACAATCCCTCTTGTATTCCAGATCCAATATAAAATGGGTCCCATCCCTGACTGAAATATAAAAGGGGAGGATTAAAAAATATCCGCTATGATATTCACGGGTCGTTCCATTTTTGAACGATCCCTAGGAATATCTGAATAAAACTTTATATGCAAGTACATTTCCCCTTTGTGTATGAAATGTGTTTTAATAAAAAGAACTTTAGATTCAAATGAAACTTTTACTAGGATCAAGTTGATGTTTAATGTCGTCACATTTACGCATAATTATCTTTATCGAGCAAGCGAAAACGTGAAACATGTTCGCATTTATTTATTGCCCAGTTCAGACAAAAGTAAATAGCGCCAACGACGTGTCTCAATAGGTGCAGCATCTGTCTCGACCCGTAACTGAATAGGAGTATTATATGAGCACGTTTTGTTTGCTGTGTTCATATTTTTTCCTAACATTCTCTCCAATATTCGTAAAGAAACTCAATTGCATATCTATGAGAAACTATTACCCACGCTATAAGAATTCCGTTCCTTTGTCAGTGAGAAAGTGTTCGGCGTTCCGACGTGTTATAAACATTAGTATTCAGAACATAATGAATAAATTAAGATGACGAAAAGTGTTTAGTAAGTATCTTATATATCGAAGATAACTAGTGGCAAATCTACATATTTTCTCTTTTACCTCTTGCTCCCAGTGGTTGGTGCGATTGAAGGTATTAGGTAGATACGCTTTACATGAACTTGTGTCTTATCCTGGCGTGGTTTTTGTTAACATTTCTGATATGCTGTTCAAAGTTTAATGTTCTTGGTAAATAATTTTTTCACAAAAATTAATTGTAACATTAATATTGATTATTCTGCAAAATTTCATATCTCTACAAACGAAAACGGGTAAAGTGATCGAATTTTATCTATTGCCCTGCTCAGACAAAAATAAATACGCCTACGACGCCGACGTGTCTCGACAGATGCAGCATTTGCCGTGACTCGCAACCAAATAATGAGTGGTATTATATGAGCACGTTTTGTTTACTTTGTTCATATTTTTTTCTAAAATTTGTGCAGAAATGTATCATTTTCTCCCATATTCGTAAAGAACTATAAGAAAACTAGTCGGATTTCCACGAGAATCTATTCTCCAGACTCAAAGAATTCCGTTCCATTGTCAGTGAGAAAGTGCTCGGGGTTCCGGCGTGTTAAACATTAGCGTTCATAACTTCATAATAACATCATAATAAATAAATTATGATGGCGAAAACACGTTTCTACAAATCATCACAACTCAGACTATAAAACTTCTTAAGCATATTAAAAATTAAAAGGAAGACATAGCATATATTCACAAGTTCAGTTGAGAAATTAGTTGGTTCTAGATTTTATCTGCAAATACTGAAAGGTATGAGAGGATACGCTTTACATGATCTAGTGCCTTATTTAATACTACTAAACCTAAAGTTTTTTGTTGGCATTTCTGATATGCTGATCAAATTTTACTTTTCTTGGTAAATAAATTCTTCACAGATTTTAGCTTCTTGTTTTAAAAGATACGTGTTAAAGTTAAAGTCAATTTCGTCACTTGTTTAATTTTAACAGTATTATTGATTATTCTGCAAACTCCCATATATCTACTATAAAATATTGCTAGTCACCATTTAGGCATTTAAATATTCTGCCGTATGTGCGTAAGTCAGCTGACAAGCATCGAAGCTTTTTTTACTCATGTTTGGTGATGGGCACGAAAGCAGATCGCATCGCAGATCGATAATACTAAAAAGTAAAAGTAACTAACTTATTTGATTGCGTTTGAAATTCCAGTCACATACTACGTTGAATCACGTTTTTTGCTAAGTTTCCTGAAAGTTAAGCCTCAACTCTAAGGAGGTGTCTAACTTCAGTAAATGGTTGTGAATAAGTAAGATATTTTTTTCTATCTTGTAAGGGATTTTGTGTTGTTAGCGTATTATTTTATTCAACGTTAATCCAGTGCGTTGAAAACATTATTATTATTGCGTAGATATATGACATTAGTAACCGATTGCAATCAAATTTTGCATACCTACATGTTTTCCTATTAGTGTATAGTTAGTTAAACATAGTATTTTTTTTAATTTCGACTATACAAGGACATTTTTAAATTGGTTTACCTTTAAATGGACATAACTACATATACGTTATATATGTAACTAAATGTAAACACAAAATATTTAAAGTTGTGTGGGACTATACTGTATCCAACGAGAGAATGGACTTGCACTCGAGCGAAAATTTGTCTCTTTTGGTCAGATCTCCGCCCCTTAGAACATTAGTTCAACGCCCTCAACGTCTTAATTGGCTCAGCAGGTAGCCAGGGCCGACGCCTGGGTCCGATACCTACCTGGTACCTAATTATATAAAGTACCTACTACTGCCTACCTATTCACAGTTTGTATTTGTAGTCTCGCAAGTACGGTTATTTTAGTTGTGTTGTTTACGGTTGTGAAATAAGTTTTAAATCTATTATAAGAATGGCAGCAGCCAGAGACGGGATAAATCCACCATTATCGCCAATTAAGAAGAATAAAAGAGGCCAGGTAAAGAAATATAATAATAAATATGTTTTATTTAATACGCATACTATTCACCACCAGTAACCGTGGTCAATGATTTATTTTTGTTTTTAATTTTAGGTCGTGCATCAAAGTCAAAAAATAATTATAATAAATTTATATAAGAAATTAAAGGAAGACAATCCGCAAATGTCGTACGAAGAGACAGTTTTAACACTAATACATTTATAATAATTTATGTTAAATAAATAAAATGTTTTCATGTTTTCAAAATAAAATTTATTTCACCTACTTACGAATTTATTTCATCGAATTACGGTCCTGCGTAGCTGGTTACAGAGCCCCTCCTCTTTAGTCGCCGATGCGCAAAGCAAGTCCATTCTCTCGTTGGATAGAGTATAGATGTACATATTCTGCTTGTAGGTGATCAAAAGCTATGCACATTTGTTATCGCTGCGAAAGTGGCAAAAATGTAACTGTCTAATAAACTTTTTTATATGGGACTTAATTTATCACTTTAAACAATTATTGTTTTAAACTTGTGACGTTCTTTCCCTGGCGTCGGTAAAGTTTCGGGCGCCAAACTGTGCTTTATCGTGTACAGTTACCATTTTACCCCAAAGACGGCGCAATGGGGGCCTCAGATAGCTTCTAGTTGGAGATCGGAAATGTCCAGAGGTCAACGTGATTCACAAGGAGCAGGACATACTATTTCTAGACAATGAGACAACTCTATTGTTCTAATAAATTTATTCTATTTTACTTCAAATATTCAAAATCATCAAGAAATCTATTATCTAAATACAACAATCTATCTATACATCTTTTATTTACATATATACTATACTACAAATAATTTAATCATAAAAGGCCTCTATAAAAGGCCAAAAACTATAGTTGTCTATATTATTAATAATTATTAAGCATAAAAGACTTCTAGGATACCCCTATAAAAGAAGGCCGAAATCCCTAGTTGTCTATACTACTAATAATTAATCATTAAGGACTTCTAGGCTACCCCTATAAAATTAGGCCTAAAACCTTAGTCGTCTATACTACAAATAATTTAATAATGAAAGACTTCTAGGCTACATCTATAAAACAAGGCCGAAAATCCTAGTTGTCTATACTACTAATAATTAATTATTAAAGACTTCGGCTACCCCTATAAAAGTAGGCCTAAAACCCTAGTTGTCTATACTAGTAATAATTAATCATTAAAGACTTCTAGGCTACCCCTATAAAAGTAAGCCTAAAACCCTAGTTCTCTATAGTACAAATAATTTAATCCTGAAAGACTTCTAGGCTACCTCTATAAAAGTAGGCCTAAAACCCTAGTTGTCTATACTACAAATAATTTAATCATGAAAGACTTCTAGGCTACCTCTATAAAAGAACGCCGAAAACCCTAGTCGTCTATACTACAAGTGACTGTTTAAGTGAAACTTTTTGTTTTCTTTCGATTCTGATTCCCTTTCCTCTTGTATACACTCACTGTTTCGGATTCTATGCGTGAGGAATCAATATGATCTTTACTCTCGGGGCCTGTCAAAGGTAAAAGTATGTTATCAAAATATTTTCAGTCATTGTATCCAGTGGAAATAATAAGTTTTATTCCTTGCGGCTATTTCCAACTTATGGTTGAGATATAATTTCCCAAACATCTGATCATAAAACTCGGAATAATACGATAAGTTCTAAATTTTTATGGAAAATCAGAGTTAAAATAATAATGAAATATTTTCAAAGAATTATTTGTATCAAAATTTCAGCTATGTTTTAATTATATCAAATATTTTAAGTTCTAAATATTTTACAAATATTTTCCTGGTTGCTTATTTGACAATCTTAAAAATGTTGAGGTTCAGAATATTGCAAAAATGTTCAAACAGAAAATAATAACACTAAAACGGTAGAGTCCAGCATATCGGTGAAATACTTCAATCAGAAAATTATAACGAGAAAACGGCAATGGTCAAAATATCGGCAATATATTACTAACAGGGTACGGTCAGAGTGTATCCGATTTCTGCACTGTAGTATAGTTAAAAGCCCTCTCTATCGTGTCATCCCGTTTGCACATTGTTGGTAAAATATAAGACCCACTTTTAATCATTCCTCGCCCCTTCAGAATGCAAAATCGACTGGTCGTCCAAAAATCGTACTGTGCAAGGGGTGCCCTGGGGTAGTTTTTTGAAAAAATAAAAAAAATAATTTTTGCGTTTTTCGCATTGTAATCACCACAACTTGCTTGATATTATTCACAAGCTTGAAACGGAAATATTTTTTTTTAAATTATGAAAATCGCTTTCATAATGATTTTATATGGAGCGCCGTAATAAATAAACGCTCGCCGCGAAACAACATATTTCTGAATTCATATATCACGTCATAACTCGAGAACCTCTCTATCAATTAAAAAAAAACTTATACAAACATTGTACATAGAAGATCGAGGATTAAAATGCTGTCCTCAAATTTTCCATGCAATTGATAGTTTCGTTAAAATCAAATAAAATGTAAACCGATGTTATGACGATCGATGCTCGACCCTAAGATGCGAGCAAGGTCCACATTGCCCAGGCATTGCCACCCAAAAAACAACTCTATGTACCAGAGAGGCATACAAGATCAATTTTCCATATTCTGCTTTATTTGGGTTTGTTTTATTTACGTAGCTGAGTGTTCAGTCTAGAGTCTAGATTAAGTTCTTTAGTTTATTGTATTTTTCTGTTTGTAGTTAGCTGTGTTGTATTATTTATGCAGTTATTTGGAGACTATTTTAAGAAAGGATTATTAATTAAGACTATTAATTATTAGTGAAGTTGACGTTTAATTTATTAACGAGAATACCAAGGGGTAAGTTCATGAAAAAACACTTATGTAGTAATATTTGATAGTTTCTATGCAACACTTGTTACAGATTCATTATTTAACAATGATGGATTTTAGCAGTACTAGTTCTGATAGAGAACTTGAGTCAAAAATAAAATTAAAACGCCGTAAAAAAGGGGCTGATAAAAAGCAAAAGAAAACGTTTAATTATGAAGTATGCGTCATTTGCCAAGAAACCGGAAAATTAAAATCATCAAAAGAAATATCAAGAATGCAGATTAGTACGTATTTTCGCATATTTTGATTTATATGAGGCAATATTTTTGGAACTGGTATACGTTTTGTAACAATTTTTGTGCCATATTAAATAATTTCGCTCTTTTACGTCATTGAAATTTGAAAATATATGCAACATACTGTTATCTGTTCCTTGACAGATATTGAGACGAACTTTAGTCTCAAAAATATTGCCTCATATAAATTAAAATATGCGAAAATAGGTACTAATCTGTTTCAAGCAGTAACATGTCAAAAACGTTTCTTACGGACTGATTTATCATTTAATGTCCTTAAGTGCGTATTTTTCCAGAAACGTTCAAACGATTAAAAACTATGTCATGTCATGACCAAGAACATGGAAGATAAAATTAAAACCATTGCACGCAATAATCCTTTATTTTCTTTGAGAGTAGGCGAAAATGATTTAATTACATATGAAATAAAATATCATGCCTCATGTCTTTCAACAGAATTACGCAATATAAAAGCAAAACCTAGCGCAGTTGCAAAAAGAAAATTGGAAATGACAAATTACGGATTACAACAATTATTTAATGAAATAAAGACAGGTTTAGAAAAGGAAAAATGTTATTCCACTACATCAGTTTGCAAAAGATACCGGGAAATTGGCGGAAACGTAAATTTAAGTGATCGACTTTTAATTAAAAAAAATTAAAAAGCATTTTGGCATTTTGACAAAATTGAATTGGTAAAATCTGTCAGACAGAACTAATCAAGAATGTTTTTGAAAAAAATTTATCCACTACCAGACAAAAAGTAATAAGTTAATATAATTGCAATTTCCTATTTTAATAATTAATATAAATAAGTTAGTTTTAGTTTTTTTTTGTACAGAATAGATTATTCTCTCTTACTTTTTCTAATTATCTAAACCTACCCTGTAATAGAATGTACACAAGATTAACTAATATCATATTTCCCATCACTGCAATATGTATTTATAAGATGCCAGTTGATAGACGTTATTGGCAAAAGGACGCGAATATCAACCTAACATGAGACTCGACTCTAGAACTTCTAGAGTCAAGTATCGCTTAGACGATCTATCAACTACGATCCTTACTCGCACGTACGATGTCGTTGCGTTGAAATATGACATCGCGCTGATATTTTTAATTTTTTGACCACGGTTTTTATCGGATTTATCGGACGCGTTCTAGAGTTATGACGAGAGAGACAAATTCAGAAATATGTTGTTTCAGGGCGAGCGTTTATTAATTACGGCGCTCCATATAAAACCATTGTGAAAATGATATTCAAAATTTAATAAAAAATATTTTCGATTAAAGCTTTTGAATAATATCAAGCCTGATGAAACTTGAGATGGTTACAATACGAATAACGCAAAAAACTAATTTTGCAATTTTTTTAAAAACCACTCCTAGCCACCCCCTGCACAGTACGATTTTTGGACGACTAGTCAATTTTGCATTCTTAAGGGATAGGGATTGATGAAAAGTGGATCTTACATTTTAGCAACATCGTTTCTAGAAGACTTTTTATGCCTAGCTAACTCTACTATAAATAAACATTAATTCACTCTCAAGAATATATCGCCTTCACCGAAACTAAAGTTTCAATGCAATATTTCCAGTGTTCCATCAAGGAGATGAGGGAAGATCGTGGTATATAATAGCGCGTGGATCCGTCGACGTTGTGATTCACGGAAAGGGGACCGTCAACACCTTGCAGGAGGGCGATGATTTTGGTAAATTGGCTCTGATAAATGACGCACCCAGGTAATTGGTTATCATTCAAGCTTTAAGATTCACTTGACAACATTAATTATTATTCTCAAGTGTATTATGCATACTTTTACTGTACATACGTAATCTTACGATCATTTGTTCTCCGAATGAAATTTTAGGGCGGCCACGATAGTGTTAAGGGAAAACAACTGTCACTTCCTGAGAGTCAATAAAGATAACTTCAACCGAATCCTACGAGACGTCGAGGCAAACACTGTCAGGTTGAAAGAACACGGGAAAGATGTATTGATACTGGAAAAAATCCACACAAATACAAAGCAGATATTCTCCTCCCATTTCAAGTAAGATGTTAACAGCATTATATACTTACTCCTTGCGTTCTAAAGTGGTATACTTATAGTCCAAGCATTCTAGGCAAGTAGGGACATAAATTCCTACCTAAGCAAAAAAAAAATAAGGGCGTATAGGAAACTAAATTTAAATATGAGTTTCTATTTCTTTCAACTCGCGCCTGAATGACGAACTTAACCTAAAAAATCGTAGTTGAAAACACACTGTTTTTTGTAAATAACTGAAGAACTATAGCTCCTATCGAGAAAAGTTAAATGAGGACGTTGTAGACATTTAAAAAATCTAACAAAATGCTTCTGTAATAATTTTCGATATTTTTCTACTAAAAATCGGGTTCTCTAGAACTAGAACTTAACTATAACGTTCCCATACTTATACTATTTCCCACAGACACAGTCGGGCTACTTGGCATTAATTTATTTAACACAGTACATTATAAGTACTTACTTGCTTCGACGCATCAATGCCTCAACGCATCAATACATAAATTCTTCTTGTGACCTAATTACACTACTTTATGTAATGTTCGACCTGGTCAGTACAATGTGTACGTGACCGAGTTTTATTTAGTTGTTATAATAATGTTGTTTATTAAGTCGATCTAGACCTTAAATATCATAATTAGTATTTTATTGTTTCATATACCTAACATTGTTTATTCGCTTATGCCGGAATGGGAAACAGAAGAAGAATTAGTTAATTTGAGTATAATAATTCATCACTTCATCACATTCATCACTTGGTTCTTGTGATGTAGGTTCATCAATAACTTTGAAAGGCTTCTAATTCGGTCAATAAGGATTTTGTTCTGAATTGCCAAACACTATATCTTTCACCATTAAACTGTGGAATGTTTATTTTATGCTGCATTAACTCCATGGTATTGTTTTAATAAGTTACACAAATGTTTCAGGAACGTCTCTAACTGAACTGGACTATTATATAATTTACTTTGTTTACTGTTTACACTTGTATTATGGTCACTAACTCGCGGTTACCTGGGCCCATAACCTATTAAAGATATGGGTAAATTAAAACAACTAAATAGGTAGTAGTCTTTTTTCTATCGTGATTCAGAATGAATGAATCACACAGATACAGATTTAAAATCAAACCATGTATATTATTATTTCATGTCAATGACACCATTCATTAAGGCACACGCTGAACGATAAGACCATTACTAATTTTTATTAGTTTGTTTATAGAGGGTTCCCCATAATAGACTACCCATTTTAATATTTGAATTAAAATTTTAGTTAACAAAACAAACTTTTTATTTTACTAAATTACAGCTAACTCTTTGGGATTTATGATAACTTTGGCTTTGATAAATATTTGGCTAATTTAATTCTAACTTTTAAAAATCACGTCTTCTAAATGACCTCCACCAACTTCAACACATTTTTTAATATAGGATAAAAAGTGGTTCATTAACTTCAACTTCTTCACGAATTTTGACTTTCAGTTCCTCGATTGTACCTGGACGACTCGCAAACACTTTGGCTTTTAAATATCCCCACAGGAAAAAATCGGGTGCCGTTAAGTCGGGGGACCTCGAAGACCAAGGCAAATCTCCGAATCGAGAAATGAGTCGGCCATTAAACATTTCTCGCAGGACCCTTATTGAGTTTCTAGCCGTATGAGCTGTTGCCCCATCTTGCTGGAATAGTAAGGCATTGTTTAGTAATCCTCGTCTATTTAATTATGGAATGAGAAATGTCTCTAGCATATTAACGTAGCGCTCGGATGTTCCTGTGACAGCGCGGTTATTTTCGCAAATAAAAATTTGCTTCGTCGGTCATTTGGAGACTGTGAATTGCTCATTGATGTAAATTCAAAAATTCTTGACAAAATGCTAACCTTGCTTCTTTATCTTGATTGCTAAGGTGCTGTACCATTTGGTATTTATAGGGATGAAATTTTAAATCCCTATGAAGAATTCGATCTAAGCTTCCCTTCGATATTCCTAGAATAAGGGTTTGTCGATTAGCAGACCTTACAGGACTTCTCGTAAACGCAATTGTAACTCGTTCAATATTTTCTGGTGTTCGAACTGTTCTTCGACGTCCAGGCTTCTTCAAATATTTTACAAAACCATTTTCACGCCAATGACGAACCCATAACCTAACAGTTTTACGATTTGGCGCGTGACCCCTATTGTTGATATTAATCTGACGCCGGAATGCACGCCTAACTTCTTCTATCGAATTGCTTCTTATGTAAGTTACACAATACACACGTTGTTGGACTGAGTAATCCATGAAAGTTCAATAATTATTGATGAAAACTAACAAACTTCTCGTAGAAAAATGACGTTCCACGAAATTATTAAATTAAAATTTACTTGTGACAGGAGCCTACTTGATTAATAATTTACTTAAATCCCAAAGACTACAGAAAATAATCCCACAGAGAACAACCTATTTAGTTATCTCATAGGGAATTTATTAATAATATAAAATGGGTAGTCTATTATGGGGAACCCAGTACAACGCTAACATTCAGCTCCGTTGCATTTTTGAATATTATATTACTAGAAATATCAACAATTTAAATTCTAACTTGCTGCTTCAACTGTTGAGCTTCACAGGGTATTACAAAATTTAATGGAAAAAACACGTGGTAATTGTTACACCCTGTAATGAATAAAACAAAATTTCTTTGAAAAAACGATTCACATTTTTCAATATAGAGGCTACCATACAAACAAAATATCGCAATTGGACTAGAGGTCTAGATAAAAATTAACCTCAAACATTTGGTTATATTTTGATGATGGGTAAATTTTTTGGAGAAGTACATATACAGGATGCTTGATGCGAGAGATTTTAAGGGGTGATTTTTCAGCAAAAATTAAGGTGGGCTTTTCATATAAATATAAATTTGGCGAAAAAGTTGCAGTAATAAAACGGCAGTTTGTGACAATTTTTATATCCCTGAGGCATTGTTGCAAGGGGGTAAAAAATCCAACCCCTGGAATATTTTTATTGAGAACTTTTTAACGCGTCGATATTTCTTTATTTAAAATCTGATGGCTTCAATCTGCAACTTTCTTGTCTCTTGAGTTTTCTTCGAGAAATTGATTGTTTATTCACAAAAAAATAAAATTATACTGACATTGCCTTTCAAATAAACTGTTTTCCCCAACTTTAGATGGCTGTGATGGACGGTGTGAACTTTAGAAGAAAAAAAATATATAAAAGATTCACTAAGGTGAAAAAATTAAGATTTTTGCTGAAAAATCTCGCACCAATTTAGAAACACCCTGTATAATTCATTAATTTAATATGGTTAACCCTCGTAAGTTTAATATGGTTGTGACAAAGAGACACAAATTGTATATTTAAATTAGTACAATTGTACCAAATTCGTTTTCCCCACGCCATCCTACTTAGATCATCCGTTTTGGTATTCCACGTTAAAACGCGAGGAAAGCATATATATCCAATTTTAAAACATCTGTGCTTTTAGATATACTGTAATGGCGGGTACCCCGCAAAAAATGTTCGAGCATCTCTTAGAAACACGTCTAGACGGACGGGGAGTAATTGGTGGCGGAGATAACGTTATATTAAGCACGGCGCAAGACCCCTTTCTGGACGACTTTCTACTAACACACATAGTCTTCTTCCCAACCCACCAGTTGATCGATGAGCTGGACAGATAATATCCTTTTTATATGATTGTATTACTTATAGTGATCGTAGAAAAAAAATTATAGGTACATAAATAATTTACCTTTTTCCATCCGTTTCTTGTACGGTCTACAGTACATTGTCTGTTTTTTTGAACTTTGGGCTGAATTCAGAAGTTCACAATAGGAAATTTAGGCCATGTCCATTTTAAATTAAATCGGTAAACATTTAATTGGAGATTCCGCAGCGTTTTCCTTAACGAAATCCACTTATAGGATAGATTATACTAACCAAGATAGGGAGTTCGTGCTGGCGTGCAAGCGGCGAGTGATTCACTTCGTCTATAGATGGGTGACGACCATAAGGCAGCCCGTTTTCGAAGACGAGGTTGCAGTTGAGTTCCTAGAGGACCTTGCGAATGAGCTGGAATCCGATATTGTACAGTTAAACGCACTTCAGGAGGAAGCGTCTCTTATGCATCATGTAATGTCGCAGTTAAGAAGGTAAGAATTATGCTCAATACTATTTCGGGTCTAGAGGCACGCCTAGAGATGGGCCTTGGATATCCCTTTCCAACGCTTACTATAATGTGTAACTGTATTTATCAGTTTAGTGTTAACATGAGTTCTTTGTTTGCTTTAATTAAACTAATTCGGTAACACATAGGTATAATTTCAAACTCAGTTCCATTATCTGCGACTATGGATTAGGAACGCCATACATAGAAATACATAATTACCAGTTTTTCAGGCACCTTGTTACCTTCTTAATGTAATCCAAGTTTACCTCTCAGCTTAATAAAAAAATACGCGTGCAACACCGTACCTGTGATAGAAGTGAATACTTCTTTACCGATTCGTTGAGAGTGTGAGAGAGATTTTATGGAGCTTCTGACGTACAAAGGCTTCTTGCTCCGCAGATGTGCATCCAATATAAATATCGCTACATTCCCTATCTGTTTCTCTCTCTCCCTCATATCTGTCATATACTTTATTTCACTTGCGACACGAAAATGTTATAAAATATGTCGTGACGCGACCTTGAAAAATCGCTCTTAAGAAGTATTCACTTAAAAAAAAAAGAAATAAATTAAGGTAACCGGTAAATTAAGGTTACCGGTAATAACACTTTGTTATTTATCTTTCTGCTAGATTAATTCTTTAGAGCGCCATCTAATAGTTGATAGACTGATTAACGTTCACCGCGAAGTTGTCCAGGCTTACTCATCATTGTAATATGCGCAGAAAATGTTTTCTCTGTAGTATTTTTTTTTGGACAGTGCCCTTATTTGGGCCAGTGTTCATATTTGGTCTATGTACCTTAGTAGGTTCGTACGATGAGTATCCAAGCTACTAATTACCCGTGGACTCCACTGACAGTTAGGCAACCACGTCAGATGGTTCCCAACTATACCGGGTATCTAAATTACCCTCAGAATCTTCTTAGGTCAATATATAGGTAGCCTGAGAGGGGTCCAGCTTATATTAATTGAGGTAAAAGATATTTTTTTTAGGATTGTTTTGTATAGTACAAGGAGATAAAACTAACTTTGCGACCTCGACAGCTCTGGGGAGAACCTTTTGGAAAAACCTCGAAATTTTGGCCCTTTTTTCAGTGTTTTGAATATAGCTGATAAACCACACCGAAATCAGAAAATTTTATTGTTTCCGAAATGAAAGTAGGCAAAATTACCTGCAAAATGCAGTGAACCTTAATTTTATGTCATCCTAACCCATTATAATAATAATAATAATGTATTTATTTCATCAAAAATTAAATTACAGGGAGTAAGATGTCTTAATTATTGTATTAATTCACAAAATAAATATAGATTTACATCAATTTTAAGTTAAAAGCAACTTGCGAATGGATGGATACATCTCAATACAATTCAGATAAATTAACTAAAAATTTAAAAAAATAGAAGAAGAGAAGAGAGAAAAAAAGTAATAGTTTTACAAAATTTAGTGTTTTATTGTTTAATTATATCAGTCTTTCAATAAGAGATCTTTCGTTCTCTCTCAACCATTTCTTAACCAATTTCTTAAAAATAAATACATTTACGCTATTTTTAATGTTAGAAGGCAAATGATTATACAATCTCTGTCCAATATAAACAATGTGTCTTTTATCTATATCTTTTTTTGCTACATCTAATTAGATGAGGTCATTTGTTTTTTGGCGAGTGCAGTAAACATGATCTATAGGTTGTAAAAAGTGCTTGTTTTTGTAGAGATATATTAGTATCACTTTAGCGTAGATCTGTCTTAAATCCAGTATTTCTGACTCACGGTATAGTTGATCAGTACAAAATCTGATGTTTTTATTTAAAATTATCTTTATAATTTTTTTATGCAAAGTTTCTAATGGGTTTGAATATATTTTCCTTACACCTCCCCATGCTATTACACCAAACTGAAATATCGACTCAACAAGAGCATAATACATTAATGGCGTAGTGGGTACCAACAATCTCAATTGCTATATGCCCCGTTAAAATTTATTATTATATTTTCGATCTTTGATAATTATGTGATATAATTATTTAAACTCCCTGCCATTATCTACGTGTAGGGATTTAGGAATACCATACATGAGGAAATGAGTAAGGCCTACTTACCATACATTTGCTAAATGAGTACCATACATTTGCTAAATGAGTAAAGGCCAACTTGTAAAATTTCGTATTATATTTTCGATTTTTGATATATCAGTGATATAATTTTTAAATTCAGTTCCAATATCTACGACTATGAATTTAGGAATTCCATGAGAATAATGGACTTTTTTTCGCGGATACATGTATTTTGTTTTATTCTGTGTAAAATAATAAGTAATAAATGAAACCACTTATTTCATATTTATACATCTGTCATTCAGATATACGGAAGACAGAAAAGCGCATGAAGGACAAAAATGGAAACTGCCTCCTTTGGGTCAGCCGATAAGTCTGTTCACTATGGGGAATGATACTAACAGGACAATCATTATGCCGCAAGATGACAGTAAGTTAAGTCCATGCCATCAATGTTGGCGTACACGTGATCAATGACTGCCCGAAGCATGCGATTACGTTTTGATGCATTTTATTTGCATAGATTATAGATAAACCCCTATTTAACGAAATGTCACTGGATAATATATTGTATGGCCTTGAACTGATTTGATTCAGAAAACTCCGTTGATCACGTGCACGTCAACATTGATGGTATGGACTTTATTAGTGATAAGGAAGTATTATTTGCACAAATTGCAAGCCAATAGTTAAATTATAGAAATAATTTGTACTGTGAGAAATATGAGAAGAAATTTGATTTTGCAAAATATTTTCTTTTTCAGTCATATTTCGTGTGTACTGTGCGGACCACACATACTGTACCCTCCGGCTTCCGGTGGACACACCAGCGGAAGCCATAAAACTGGTAGCGGCCGATAAACTAAAGATGAGGACGAGCGACGAATTACTGTTGGTGGAAGTTAAGTCTAACGGAGAACGGGTTACGTTCAAAGACAACGACATTAGCATCCCGACGGCGCTCTCGCTTAATGGAAGGATATTTGTTTCGCCAAAGGACCATTTAGATGCATTGGTATGTAGGTATTCATTATTAATTTTATTCAGCTGCCGAGACATAGGGCTGTAACACAAAATATATAAAGTAGAGACTTGCTTTATAGACCTTGGATGTTATTTAGGATGTTCCTTTTAAGGCAGAAGCCGACAAACAAAACCCTGGATCCTGGATCACAACTGCCTCGTTTAAATAAACGTAAACTCGATAACTTTTGGACTGCCTTTATATCTTCCATTTATATCTTCCTTGGTCTCCCCCTCCAAGAACGTTAAAACTAAAACTGACTGCCGTAACGATCGGCTGGCTCAGATAGACTATTTTCAAGGTTCTGGAAGCTTCTCGATTACTCCATCCCATTCTAGATTTTATACAGACCGTCTCAATAGTTCTACAGGTGGTAGTCCACATGTGCTTATACTGCAACTGCCAGGGGGCGTATTTTTGTTATTTGAAGTTCTAGAGGGTTGAGACTTCGGGGGGGGTTGTATCTGGTACCCCCAGATGCAATTTTGCCACATGGTCGGGGGCGGTGTTGTCAGGTTGTGGAGATTTTACCTAGATCTAAGGAATTTACATATACTAACAGGGTGTTTTCAAAAGAAGTAACACAAATAGTACCGGTAAATCTGCAGGTACAAGGAACACGTTTTGCATAAAAATGGCCTTTGTCCTCTGTTCTTTGTAAACCAATAGAGTATAACAGTAAAATGTTACAGCAATTTTCTACTAATGCATGTAAGGAAGGTATTTGCTGTAGAATTGAAAATGACGCAAATTAATAATTAAATTAAAAAAGAATTCGTCGGAAGAAGTCGGCATTTTTTTAAAATTTTGACCAATATTTTTATATTACAAAATCAACATATTCAAACAACTAAGTCATTTTTTTGTATAAAGAAACCAAACCAATTTCATTTTAAAGTGCATAATTAAAGTGCAAGTAAAGTTTTAAATGCATTTCACTTGTGATATAATACTTCTATGTTGTTATAAACAAATTAGTATTTTTTATTCAATTATTAATTATTCAATTTACACCCATTGCTTCGACTTGGAAAAGCTCAATAAAAATTTAACGGCGTTAGATCAGGTGATCGTGGAGGCCACCTAACTGGTAATTAATCCCCGAAAACGACCATTTAAATATTCTACATTGGCATTATGAGCCAAAAGGATGGCGCCCATCCTTTGGGGAATACCCCAACTGTTACTTATTTAAGGATAACCGTCCCAAAAACCCTTCGATTTAATTTCTCAGAAAACCTATATTTATTATATTTCTCCTGTCCATAAAAAATAGGGGACAGTACCCTACGTAAAGACAGAATGACCCCACATTTTTACAAAAAAATATTCCCCTAATATCTAAAATCTCTCTCCTACACTCCTAACACAAAAATCGGAAAATCAATATGGCTGCCCCAGATGCCTCCTAGGAGATGAAGAGCGCGCTGCTCTAGCACGTGATTAATCATAGTCATATGACGTAATGGAATACAAGGAATCTGACACCCCCGCCAGAATCGCGCACTGAAAAAAAAACAATTGTGGTAACTGAAAACTCATTTTTAATAAATGAAAATCTCATTAACATAGGGGACAACTAACTACACCGTTGCTTTATGATAACTACATTTGGTTTGCTGTAAGTGGGTATTTATCACAACTGCTCTAATATCTAAGTGCTTGACTTTCCTTGTGGTAAATGGAATGTGGTAGTTAACACTAACACCTTCGTTAGTTGCTGCAAAATGATAAATTTTGCTGGTGACGTCCCACATCCAATTAAATCAACCATCACCGGAGTTGCTGAAAATGAACTTCACCAGTAGTTACAATTGAGTAGTTCAGAACTCTTTCAAATGCATACTTCAGTTATAGCAACTGCTTAATTACTTTAACTGAATAATTAATTGTTCACTGTTGAATGAAACGAACAAGATTTATAAATATTATATTTTTGTTACCATACAAATGTACTTATTTTGCAGGAATACCAAATTAAATTATAAATAAATAAATTATAAATAAAATTATAAATACATAAAAATGCCCAATGACAATGTCATGTTTATACTAAAAGCATGGTGATTGTTGTAGGAATGAAACTATATGATATAGGTATAGCTCAAAATTAAAATCTAATATGTATTATACTACTCTAATATATTATATATAAAATAAAAATTCAATACCTGTATTGCAGCAATACAAAACTAAAGAATATAATAATTATAAAAATAAAAATGGCCTAATTGTTATACTTATACAGGACGTATATTTAAGTAATGTAAAAATTAACCTATACTTAAATTAAACACTCCAATATAAAATATAGAACAAAGATCTGATCAGTCATTGGTCCATTCATCCAGTCATCAGTCTATTTTGCTATATAGCAATCCCCTCCAAAGAAAAACACAATAATCACAACGTATATTATAACCACAAAACACCACTGACGCTCCCTCACGACTCACGACGCCATACAAGCTGATATGAGAAGCATGGCAGTAGAAGTTGGTTTAATCATTGAAGCTTGTAATATAGAATGAAAAGTGATTATTGCAAGCTCTGGGTAAACTGTGGCAACTAGCTCTGTTAGTTGGCTGAAAGTAGAAGATGTTGGAATAAATTAACAGAGCAGTTGCTTTAAAAGCCCAAAGTTACGACAACTCGTACTTGTACTAATAGTATCTAACTAAAATCACTTGCACATGATATTAATTATATTTTTTATTAGTGATAAATACACAGTCCAGTAGCAGCAAGTGTGTTCTTTTACGGGAATGATTTTACTTACGTCAATTAGCACTCTCTCTTACGCTATTTTTTTTTAATTTACAGCTAATAGAAAAGTAGCTCTCACAAATGTTTTTCTCAAATAAATAGGTTAGTTGATTCATTTTTCACAGTGGCGTTTCTTGGAAATGAGGTCCATAAAAAGATACTCATAAAATGATAACCAAAGGATTCTTATATAAATTTAAAATTCTTAGTATTCTACCTAAATTCAGATTTTTCTTCAGAATATGAGAATATATATTTACCTCATTTCCAGGAAATGCGATTCTGGCGGGGGTGTCAGATTCCTAGTAATCCATTATGTCATATGACTTTAGATTAATCACGTGCTAGGGCAGCGAGATTCTCATCTCATAGGAGGTTATCTATGGCAGCCATCTTGATTTTCCGCTTTTTGTGCTACTAGTGTGGGAGAGAGATTTTACATGGGGAATATTTTTTTTTTGGTAAAAATGTGGGTTCATTCTGTCTTTGCATAACCCCTTGGGACCTATGATGATCCTGCTGCTACATAATGTCTGCCCAAACGTGAAAATTTTGTAAATGGATATTTTTGCATCAATTTACTCTAATTAACCTAATTAAATGATTTTTAGATGGAGGCTTATTCTCTTGGCATGTTTCCTGAACCCGATAAAAATCATTTATGTACATTTAAATTGACTCGAATTTCAACAGAATGAAATGCGGTGACATTTTTTTGCTTTCAGACGTGTTTAAGTGAACAAGAGGAACCCACGCAAGGTGTCATGGCTGATATAGAAATGTTTAGTACAAAGGAACTGGCGTACTATATGACATTATTTGACTGGGATCTTTTCTGGTAAGTATGTATAACTTTATATAATGATATAGTTGTTGAGCAGATGATTATACTACACTGACGGATATAAAAAGTGGCGCACCTAGATTTTGTCTCAAATTTGATGTTCAATAACTTTTAAACCATCCTATCGATTTTGATAATTTTTTTTTGTTTGAAAGGGCGATTCTTGCGGATGACTATTTTGTAATTGGCTTTCCATAAAAAATGTATTTTTTAATATGTACAGCCTTAAAAAACCGATTATGATTTTGACACGAAATTTGATTGTCGCTGTGGAGTGCAATTTTATTTGTATTGAATTCTTAGGTTGGTCACGGTGTTTACCATTCTTTTTTCAATATTCTCTTTTTTGAATCACCTCTCTAGCCCCTTCAGCAACGAATATGCGACATTTTAGATGAAACGGTGTTAAAGGGTCCGCCAATAAGCGCGCTCGATCTTTAAAATGAAATAAAGCAAGTTGTGTGAGAGGTATAAATGAAATTTATTTTTTGTTTGAAAGAGTATTCGAAGGCATTATGTATGGAAAATAATATCGGTCAAATGTCCACCTCGGCTTTGCTGGGTGGCGCGCATACGAGAAGTCCAATTTTCAATGACTCTGGCGCACAAATCGGGCTGTATTTCATCGATGGCGTGGCGTATGTTGACTTTGAGGGCATCAGTGTTTTGTGGTTGGTTTGCGTAGACCTGTGATTTAAGAAAACCCCACAAGAAATAGTCTAGTGGGGTTAAATCGCACGATCTCGGTGGCCAGTTGATGTCGCCTCCGCGCGAGATAACCATTCCTCCGAAGCGCTCGTGCAGAAGATCCATTGTGGCGCGCGCTGTGTGGCTCGTAGCGCCGTCCTGCTGAAACCACATATCCTCGACATCCATATTGTCGATTTCATGCCAGAAAAAGTTCGTTATCATGGATCTGTATCGTTCGCCGTTTACCGTGATGGACACACCATCGTCGTTCTCGAAGAAATACGGCCCGATGATGCCTCCGGCCCAAAATCCACACCAAACAGTTACCTTTGCTGGGTGCATTGCGACCTGGTGGACCTCCTGTGGATTGTTCTCGGCCCAATAACGGCAATTCTGCTTGTTGACATTCCCATTTAACCAAAAATGTGCCTCATCGCTGAAGATGATTTTGCGACCAAAATCGGGGTCGACTTCCAACTGCTCTAAAGCCCAATCAGCGAAGATACGGCGCTGTCTATGGTCGTTTATTTTGAGCTCTTGTGTCAGCTGGATCTTGTACGGATGCATGCCCAAATCCAGATGCAAGATTCGGCGAAGTGATGTTTCCGAAAGGCGGAGTTCCTGTGCGCGACGTGAAATTGACTGTCGCGGATTTTCACGCACACTATCGCGCACAGCGGCGACATTCTGGGCAGATCGGACGTTTCGACGACGCGTCGGTGTTGGCTGATTGTTCACCGAACCGGTTGCCTCGAATTTGTTAATCAAACGACGGATTGTCGACTCAGCAGGACGGACGATCAATTGCACCGTAAAATTGGCGGAGCGCGCGGAACGTTGCTCGAACCGATGAATGATTTTCGTAAAAAGTTTTAACGATTTGCACATGTTGCTCGCGGCTGAATTGGTTCATGGTGATTTGTGAAGATACACTGAATAATAACAACTACGTTTGCCAACTCTACCACAAACAACATGGCCGCCATGAGCTGTCAAAGATCGAGCGTCCCTATTGGCGGACCCTTTATTAAGTTTGATATTCAACAAGGAGGCCGTGGAGCTGAAAATGTCTAACAAGTTCATCGTTTAAGAAATGTTTTCGATTACGGACGCTGAAATAATTGTTACTTACAAGTACAAACAACATCAAAAAGAAATATCGACATTTTAGTAAAACGACTGTAATTATTAATGATTAAAACAATAAACTTAAAAAATAACTGAACAACAAACTAACTAATAACAAGTATTTCCTCCTCTGGCTGCTATAACAGCTTCCATACGCCTAGGCATGCTTTCAATCAAATTTGTGATTTGAGGGATATTGTCCCATTCTTCTGTAAGAGCAATCCTCAATTCATTCAGATTCTCTGGGTTGCGTCTACTAACACGTTGTCCCAATTCATCCCATAAATGCTCAATGGGATTCATATCAGGGCTTTTAGCGGGCCACGGCATACGATTAATTCCGACATTGTTTAAAAATTGTGTTATCATCACTGCTGTATGCGGTCGTGCATTATCTTGCATTAAGAGGAATTCTTCGCCAATGTAAGGTGCAAATGGGACAACATGTTCATTCAAGATCTCTATGTATCTAACTGCATTTACAGATTGCCGTGGTGGAAACACAAATAATTATGTACGGGCATCGCTGATAATTCCACCCCATACCATTAGTGAACCACCGCCAAAACTCTCCCTTTCACTGAACATACCATCCTCGTATCTTTCCCCACGCCTTCTCCAAACCCTCCGACGCCCGTCTACTGATCTCAACATGAATCTTGATTCATCAGTGAATAAAACTTGAGACCATTGCAACTCATTCCAAACAAGATGAATTCGAGCAAAATCCAAACGAGCTACTCGATGTCGTCGAAGTAATCGCATTCCAATAGCAGGTCTTCTTGCGATAAAACCGAGACTCCTGAATCTCCGACAAATTGTTCGATCTGACACAACTGTTCCTCGTGCGTTTCTTAAATTTCGGTTTGTGATCACAGCTGTTTGACATGGATTCCTCGATATTTGCAGACCAATAAATCGATCGTCAATATTTAGCATAATCCTGGAACTACCCGAAACTAGACGTCTGATGTATTGGCCCGTTTCTCGGTAGCGCTGGATCGCTCTTCGGACAGTTGTTTCTGGTAGACCAACAATACGAGATGCATATCTTTGACTCCTTCCATCTTCTACCAAAGCCACAACTCTAGCTACTTGAATTGGACTAATTTGCACTGGCATTTTCTTTTAGAACGTTAACTTATTTTTTTTTCACGAGAATTTCAACTGAATCTTTTGACGTTTCAATGTTAACCGTTACCATAGCCTCCTTGTTAAATATCAAACTGAATAACACCGTTTCATCTAAAATGTCGCATCCTCGTTGCTGAAGGGGCTAGAGAGGTGATTCAAAAAAGAGAATATTGAAAAAAGAATAGTAAAAACCGTGACCAACCTAAGAATTCTATACAAATAAAATTTCACTCCACAGCGACATTCAAATTTCGTGTCAAAATCATAATCGGTTTTTAAAGGCTGTACATATTAAAAAATACATTTTTTATGGAAAGCCAATTACAAAATAGTCATCCGCAAGAATCGCCCTTTCAAACAAAAAAAAATTATCAAAATAGATAGGCTGGTTTAAAAGTTATTGAACATTGGGACAAATTTGGGACAAAATCTAGGTGCGCCACTTTTTATGTCCGATTGTTTATAAAACAACGAGATGTAACCACTTCCACTATAACATTTGCCACAAGTTTTGACGTTAACAAATCTTAATAATGCTGACACGCAAAACGAAGATCAGCACATGACTTATTTTTGATCCATTTATCGTTTCAGGTGCGTGCACGAATACGAGCTGCTCTATCACACATTCGGCCGTCACCACTTCGGGCAAATCACAGCGAATTTAGACGTTTTCCTTCGCAGATTCAACGAGATACAATTTTGGGTAGTCACGGAAATATGTATGACGAGCACTCTCAGCAAGCGCGCCGCAGTTCTTAGGAAATTCATCAAATTAGCTGCGTAGTACGTATGTCATAATAACGTAGGAGTTTAGAATATATTAATTACCTTTTGCAGCTGTAAGGAATATCAAAATCTCAACGCCTTCTGCGCAATAGTGATGGGTTTAAGTAACGTAGCGGTCTCAAGGTTATCGCTCACCTGGGAAAAATTACCCTCGAAATTCAGAAAGCTCTACACAGAATTCGAATCTCTCATAGACCCGAGCCGGAATCATAGGGCATACAGGGTCAACGTAGGAAAGCTTCAGCCTCCGGTGGTTCCCTTCATGCCGCTGCTGCTGAAGGATATGACGTTTACTCATGAGGGCAACAAGACTTGCCTGGACGGTCTTGTCAACTTCGAAAAGATGCATATGCTCGCCCAAACCATGAGGACCATTAGATTTTGTAGAAGTAGACATTTAGGTAAGCTACAGTACGTAATTAATCAGTAACCAATACCCAAAATTAAGATAATCCAGTCAAACTCGAAATATTTATTGAAATACCGATTTAAATATCTTAATACTCATCCATATAAACAAAACAATAACATTGGGAGACTCCAAGAAACATTTAGCTACTTCCGTTAACTGCTGAAGTTGTACTTCCTAGCAATATTTGCGAAATTTTTGAGTCCGAATGGCATGCGAACAAACTCAGTGTCCATTTTCGATAGTGAATGCGGTTTTTTTAATGTCTTTAGAGTCTATTTCTATCTGGTGAAGCTAAGTGAAACATGCTAAAATATCTACAATGCCCTAGTTGATCAAGTAAGTTGGAAATGTTGGAAATAGTCAATATTTATCAACAACATTTGCGAAACTTTCTCAGTTCTGGTCGTGTTCCTGGCTCTACCACAGATAGTAACACCATCAAAGTAAGCGAAAATATCTTGAAGGCTTCCATTACAAATTATTTCATCTATAAATCGGCAAAAAATTGCGACTCCTCTAGTAACCCAAAAGGCATTTGTTTGAACTGATATAAATGACCACAAACTTCAACTGATCTAAAAGGTGAGTTGCGAGTGTCGCGGCATTCAGAAACATTTCATAGTTGACAGTGACATGCTTACATCGCGTCATCGAAATATACCAACTGAACTCGGACTATTCAAGAATGGCATCAATAGTAGATAACATCGAGGACGTCCAATGAATAATTCCATCGCTTACCCAACAAGTTGCTATTCGTTTGCACTGATTTAAATGGTCACAAACTTCAAATGCTCTAAAAGGTTTAGTAAAAAAAAATATATGACAGTAATTAAAGTTTCGGTCGTGTTCTTCCTCAGTCCTATCATAGATAGCAACATCAGCAATGTAAGCATAGATATTGTAAGGATATTCAACAAATAAGTCCACCGTTGACTCGTTGAAATTTTGCGATTCCTTTGGTTATGCTAGAGGCATTCCCTTGAACAGATATACATGGTCATAGACAGCAAAAGAAAATTTACTACATCAAATATTTAGGAAGTTTTGGTCACGTCATTCCTCAATTCTACCACGAATAGTATTAGCAATTTAATGTAAGGGTAAGTATGTTGAATGCTTCCAACAAATAATTCCATAGAATACATTTTCGACTGTTTTAGTAACCCAAAAGGTATTCGTTTAAACTGATATAAATTTCCACAGGCTCAAATGCTGTAAAAGTGTCAACTACATGGAATATTTAGATTTACTTTAGTTAATTGTCATTTTTTAAGCAATTGTGTAATTAAAAATTATAACATAGCATTAGTAAATCTAAATGGTCACAAATTTGAGTTGACTGTGACGTGCTCACATTAAATATCGTATCGCATACTGGTTGAAAATTTAAGACGCTTTCGGTGTCCCAAAAGTCATCCATCTGAACTGATATAAATTGCATCAGGATTCCAATGCTTATCAGTCCCTAAATTGGTATTTGATGATGATGCCGCTTTTACCGGGTTCACTATATATAACGAAGTGAAAATATTAAATAAAAACGAAGTGAAAATATTAAATAAAAAATTTATAAATTGTTTTAATTCCTGTTTTTCGTTCCTTGGGGTTTGTAGACCAATAATAACTTTTGTTCGCAGTCTTAGAGCCGCCTTCTCCAAAAAGCGAGGGGGAGGTAAAATCCTACATCTCCTGTTTAAGGGTCATCGACAATCAGCGAGTGTTAACGAGCCTTTCCCAAAAACTGGAACCACGAAGGTCTTAGTGGCACTATTTACTCTCTACGAGGATCTTCGCGTATTTGGGGTGGCGCTGCTGGATGATATGTCCTTGTCCATTCTCATTTCCATTCTTCAAACCTAGACCTGCCTACGTGTAACGCAATCAATAAATATGAAGACAATTGAAGATAATAATATTTATTCACATAATTCTCATTAGTTTGTGATATGATTTCAATTTAAAGCGTCTTCTACTTGACGGACCGGCATTGTCAAAACATGTGTCATCTTCTTATATTATTAAATAGGTACTCAGATTTCGTCAAGTAGAAATAGTGGAACGGATTTAAGTGACTTTTTTGAAAACATACTTGTGAATTATGGTTCCCCCTACCCCCTGGTAACTTTTTCTGGTAATTGTTGTCCACCAGGGGGCGCGAACAGCCCTTCAACCTTCAAATATTGTAAAACCAGGTTTTTTGAGATTACGCGTAATCGAGGAGACGGATAGAAAAATGAAAAACAAAAAAAAATAGGTCTCCTCGATACGCGTAATCTGGTTTACGGCCCGTCAAAATCGGTCTATTAGAACCGGAGATACAGCCGTATTAAGGTTTTTGTTTTTTAGGGGGGACAAGAAAAAGAGAGTGAGCAATGGGGGTGTTACGGGAAAGGGGGTGGGATTGGAAGGCTGTTTTTTTCCTGAAAATTCCCGTTCGCACCCTTAGTTTTCATATGAGCGCGAGTTACGCTGGGACATTTTCTCGACCTTTCCGACGCGTGCAGTGCAACAAGAAGGTTATCTCAGCAGACTGCATCATTCTGTTTGCGTGGAAAATAAATACAAAAAAAATACTATGATCGCCTGTACATGAATTTACTGAAGCTGCAGTAAGTACTCCTTCCCCCTCCTTCCCATAACAAAAAAACTAAACAAAAATTTATGTTTTTATTTTCACCCCCCACGGCAGTGTTTTAGAGTTTTTTCAAGCTGTCCTCGATTCCTTATAAAAATACAAAAAAAATACATTTCTTTTTTAATTCATCAGGGCCGGAGATACACCCATTTAACCCTTTTCCACCCTCTCCCCTCCCATCCCTTCCCTAATTGAGCAATCTCAAAAAAATCGGCCTGGGCTTCCGATAACCCTTCCCTACAAGTGAAAAAAAAATCAGCCCCAATCCCACCCCCTTTCCCGCAATACCCCCATTGCTCAATTCCTTTTTCTTGTCCCCCCTAAAAACAAAAACATTAAAACGGCTGTTCTCCGATTCTAATGGACCGATTTTGACGGGCCTAAAACCAGATTACGCGTATCGAGGAGACCTATTTTTTTAGACAATACAATATTACAATACATGTTACAATATTTGAAGGGCTGCGCGCGCCCCCTGGTGGACAACAATTACCGGAAAAAGTTACCAGGGGTAGAGGAGAACATTATTAACAGATGGAAACATTTTTTCTTCAAAAAAGGCACTTCCGTTTGAACCCCTTTTTTTTCGTAGATCCGTTCCACTAAAAACTATAATTTTATTTATAATTTATATCTTTCGTTGATAATTGCGGAAACCTAGAACAATCAAAAAAATTCGTACTTTTCATATAGGAAATTACAGGAATCTTTTTGTAGTATTTTGGGTCGTATTTTACCCATAGTATAAATATTTTTTATATACCAGTGGCGTACTTACTGATTTTATTTGAAAGTTGATAGAATATTAGATGGATGGGCTTTGTCTCCAGCAAATTTCGCTATATAGCAACATATAGGAATTTTGACGGCAAACAAAAGTACCGTCAAACGGGTGATTCAGAACGATTTTCGCATATAACTTTTTTTTGTGCACAGAGGTTCGAAATTTTGGATTTTAGTCCTTTAAATTTTTATGGGTATATTTTGAGTACTATCCATTACAGAAAAAATAATACAAAAATAATGACACACCCCTCATAGTGAGGGTTAGTCGGGACAAGCCCTAAATCAGCGTTTTTGGCCCGAACTCGAGCTCTTCGGGGTTAATCGGGACATAAAATTATTAAAAAAAAAACGAAAAAATTTCGTGTGCAAGAAATCGCATTTATTAAAAGAAATTCAACAATTATATTAACAAATTCTTTATTAGCATTAATAAACTTATTAATAAAACAATGAAAATAAATAATTTTTCTAAAAAAAACAAAAAAAAATTTAAAAATTATACCCTGGTTTAAAAAACTTAAAACCTCTTTAAAAATTATAATCTTTGGTTTAGAAAGGAAAAAAAGGTGGTTATGTTTTCTTAATAACACATGCTTCATAATCGATATAACTCTCTGCCTTATCCGCAATTTTGTGGGATATTCAAATTTATTAAAGCTTGTCCCGAATCACCCCGTTTGACGTTACGTATAACATAAACCCACCGTTTTGAAGCAAGTCTTTGATTCCTCAAAAGTAAGTACAGGGTGTTCACGTATATATTGAAACCGCTTTTGTTATTAATTTTGGAGAAAATTGCCGTATATGAAAATTTAATTTGTTTTTTTCTGCAGATTTTAAATATAAACAGAAAAACAATTGAACGTCTCACAAAGGATATATTCACTGCAGCTATGTATTTCTAAATGGTACACCCTGTATATTTTTACATATTTGTATAGACATGTTTTCTGTGAATTCAAAAATATTTAGGTCTTATATGCCATCTTGCTATCTAAGCACTGAAAGACACCACTAATTAGTTTACTTACATGTAAAAAAATAAGGTTAAGCGAACCTAGCTACTTATATATAACTTACTCAATCGATGTTAAACGGCTTCAAATGGTGGCCCAGGCGAAATACTTCTTCAACCGACACTGGGGACTAATTCAAGGCAATTCTAGAGAACACAGAAAGAAAATAGGACATAGGCACGAGATGTATGAGAAAATACCGGTTACCTTGATAACGAGTTATCGAATGCAGTATCTTCTGTATGCGTTTGGTTACTACAACTACAAAAATACATAGACGGTACTTTTCCCGGTAATCCCAATCCTTCGAAAGTCAAAAATACTTTGTATAAACAGGAAAGAATGGTTCAATTCCATAAACCAATGTAAGCAATTTGAAATGAGACAGAGGACGTAAAACTGCGTCAGAATGACGTCATTGGTATAAAAATGGCAGTCAGTTAATTTGGTGGTTTAACTTTGTCGATCGTTTATCAAATGCATTTAAATTAAAATAAATTAAATAAATTTAAATGAAGATTACATTTGATTCACTATAATATGTTTATAATAATCGAATTATACGCCCCATATTTTATAGATAGTTATTAAATAAAGCACGGTTTTTAAATTTGCTTATTAATGATATAAAACCGCGCTTAGATGAACATCCTATACTAGAGTATAAGAGACTGATATGGCACCAAGATGGAGTTCCGTGCCATAACACACTAGCAGTACACAATAATTTTAAATGATCAATTTAAACGAGAATCCGAATATCCTGAAAACAGCATAAATAATTTGAAGAAACTTTGTCTAGAAAAATATGGAGGTCATTTTGAACAGTTTTTTTAAACTTTTTCTTTAGATATTATTTTTGTTTTTTAGTTAAATAAATGTTTCGTTATAGTAATTAAGGTATCAAGGGCGTTATAAGGATAATAACGCACCGAGGTAGGCAGTGCCTCGAGGGAATGTACGTCGACTGAGGGCGTCATTATCCTATAACACCCACGGTGCCTTCAACATTTAATGTCCTTTTAGTCTGTTATTTAATTGGATTTTTTTGACACTTACCATTTATTAATTTGACATCTATTAGGTATGTTCAGAATGATTTGATTTAAAACAGAGTAAAAATCAAAATTGTTTGTAAACGCACTGCATAGCAACGCATTAAATTTTTATTGACAATAATAAAGGTTATTTGTAATTTCTATTTTAGAATTGATTTATTTCCATGGTTACAAATTTATGCCAAAGGGCGTTACCGATCAAGATATGCATAACGCCCAAGGGCGATATTTCTCATTTAATGTATCTCAAAACAGGGTGGTTATTTGAAAATAACAGACTAGTAGGACAACAAAAAATATAAAATCTAACGTTTGTTATTTCCAACGGCCAACTGCGTTTTAAAAGCTTAAAACGCTATTCTGTAAACAATTCAAAGTTGAACATTAAAATATCTCGAAACGAAAAGATGACATATAAGACCTAAATATTTTTGAAATCACAGGAAACATGTCTATCCAAATATATATAAATATACAGGGTGTTCCATTTAAAAATACATAGCTGCAGTGAATATCTGTTTTGTGAGACGTTCAATTGCTCTTTCATATTTAACATCTGCAGAAAAGGATACTAAATTTTCACATACGGTAATTTGCTCTAAAATAAGGGAGTTAAAGGGGGTACAAAATATACGAGACCCGGTACATGAACACTTTCCTCTTTTACAGGTTATATACGTATGGCACTAGTCGTTTTTTTATATATTGGACACAAATGAAATTGCCAAACACATAAATTATATCTGTTATATTCAGATATGTTAAGGATATTTTAATGAGTTATTTTACTTTAAGAAGTCTAAAACAATCTGCTAATGGACCATTGCGTCGTAGTTTAAAATATAGTGAATGTATAATGAGTAAATAAATGTATATTTAAATTATATGTCATAGATTAAAAATGTTTAGCTCGGTTTCACCACATATATTGATATTAAACATATCGCTACTGGATAGGGCTGGAACCTTTGATGTAATTATAACACTCGGAGTAGTTTCCACAAACACCGAAACACTTTCACTTCGCTCGACGCTCGTTTCGCCAACCAAGTTGGCATCATCTGGAGACGATTAAAACTAATCTTAAACTACAAATCTACCCTATTTATATTATTTATGGTGAAATCATTAGTCATGGTTTACTAATGGTGACTAATGATTTCACCCCGGTTTACCCCGGTGACTAGTGATTTCTCCATAAATAGTATAAATAAGTAGATTTTTAGTTTAAGTTTAATCGTCTCCGGATGATGCCAACTTGGTTGGCGAAACGCGCGTCGAGCGAAGAGAAAGTGTTCTGGTGTTTGTGGAAACTACTCCGAGTGTTATTAAACATATTGGCAAAATTACTATATACAGTATGTTGCACTATCCACTTTAATTAGGAAAACGCATATTTCTGACAATCATTTGACACAGATTCCCTTTTTTTATCTAAATGGGTTCGGTGAAGTGAAGTATAATACAGTCGGAGCAAAACTCCAAAATACTGATGATGGACCATTATGTTATAAAATTAAAACTAACAGGCACATTATGTACAATAGATACATACTTAGGTGTTAGAAATTTGATTATAAAAAATCTATACCGAATTTTTCGTGTTATCAACGTATATAAGATAAAATATGAGAGCAATAACGTTTTAAGATCTACATAGCATTAATTCAGTGCATTGTAATACTTGATGCACGTTTCGCACATTAACTAAATATCATGTGGCTTCTAGTAACTTGATCTACTATATCATCTCGAATATTGATTTTTAAATTAGATTAATTTTTAAATTTAATAATGGCATCATCAGCCTTTTTAATTTATAGCCAATATATTTCAGTAATTTATTCAGAATTACTAAAAATGGTAATATTAAGTGATACTTGTTGAGACAATCACACTGGTCTTTATCTTCTCTTGTGGAGGATAAAGATTAATAACTAAATCTATTGTGAAATATTCTAAGTGTTTTGTAAATAATTATAATAGATATTTATTCTGATGTTCTTATTTTAGTTACTTCAGCGTTGTAAATAATATTATTATATACCTAAGCCACATACGAGATATATTCGGTTATCATCACTTTCTGAAAATCATTTGCAACTTGTGAAAGTACATTTTTAATATTTGACCTTAACACGTTCACGGCCAACTGTCACATATGTGTGACCGGGACCTCCGTAAGACAAGGCCGAGCACAAGGACTTGTGACGTCACGATACGGCATAACGTAATATACAATATACAGAGGTTTTTATGAGTAAAACAGAATATATTTCAAAACAAACTATTACTTATGATAAAATGAGTTGAAAGGGGGTTTCTACATCACCATAGAGGTACCCTAATAGACACGTTGGCTCTTAAGGAGGCCATTTCTCCACTAAAACCGATTGCGAAACGAAGCTCTAACTATGAAATTTAATTAATTTTCTGTTTGATCCATCCTTATTTTGACTGTCAATTTCATTGTTGATTATTTTTGAATAATTATTAAGGAATATATTGGAAAGAATATGACTAGTTTTAGTTAATATTGATTTTAGTGTTTTGTTAAATAAAACACATTTTTCATTCATTTCTTCTACATACTTTTCTAAATTTGAAATTATCAACTTTATCAACTATGTTTACCTCTCTTTAAAAACTCACTGTCGTATTTATATGAAATAAGCTCATTGAACATTTCATACGCTGAATAGAAACTTCAAGAATAATTCCTATTTTTGTTTTAAATCACCTCTTGTTAAATTTTTAAGATATTCGCTAACCTCGTTTTCAGAAGAGTTGATAAATTGTGAGTGAAAATCTGAATTTGTAGTAATGTATATTAAACAATTTTCACAACCTTTAACAAATTTAATAACAGAATGTGCACAATATCCGGAAATATAAAATAGTGATGATAATACTGTTATAACTTATAATAATGTTATAACAAAAAAAATGCCCTGGTTTGTGTTGTCAATTTGCGTTATGCGGTCGTGAACGTGTTAAAAATATATTTTAAATTAATGGCACGCTACTTCTAGGAGTTCAGCTATCTATTTTTTTTTCAATACTTATCCCTGTCGTGCTATCCGATAAGTATATGAAGTAATTAACATTAATTCTCTATAATTGCATGCGAATTTGATGTTATTGCATTACTCTACAATTCAGGTAAACCAAAACGATAAAGGGTCTATAGAAAATCATATAATAATAGTATACCACTTTCCAAACAAAATATTAGCTTAGAACTCAAAGACTTGTGCTGCCATCTGTGGTACTATTACGTACCATCTGTAGCTGACATTTTGATACATGACAGTGCGATTTGGACCAATCGGGAATTATTTTTTATGCAAATTCGACCTGACATGTCAAACTTGCGCTGTCATTTTTCAAAATTGTCCACCTCATGTGATTTTTACTTTATCCGCTTATAAATACAAAGACTTAACTTATTATCTATTAATTATTAGGTGATTTTTTATAGGTCAATTACATTCTGGTATACTACTCTACTATTACAATTTGTTATATTGTTAGAATCTACTAATTAGAAAATTTCTATTCGTACATGGACAGTAGGGTGGAACGAAAAAAACAAGTTTAGATTTTTAATTTGTAATAGTGCGGAAAAGTTGCCATTTGGTATACAAGATAAGATAAAAAAAATATATGAAAAATTTGAACTTAAAAGGCAACTTGTCCCCACCATTACAATAATTAAAAAAATAAAAAAGGCAATTTTCATTCCACCCTAATGGACAGTACAATTTATTTTTTATGTATGTTTACGATACATTTTCCCTCCAACAAACTAAGAGTATGTATTAGCGATTTATACTTGCTGATTTTAACTTATTTAGGCATGTAAGCAAAAATGTGATTGTGATAATCAATGTTAGTATTAGCGAACTGGTGTAAGTGTACCTACCTACTTTAGCGATGATTAGACCTAGACACATTTTTAATGATTTATAATAGTTTTACCATGTCAATAATAATTGACAGAAGTCGTAAGGGAAACACTCCAATGTATGTTATATTAAACCTTTTTACTGTCCGAATATATTGTATATATATATCAAAACAATACATTTTTATCATATATACACACTGTAACAAGCAAAATAAACTTTACTAAGTCAATTTACTAATTATTATATTTACTATACCCGGACTTTATAGTGCTACAACTTTTCAATGGAAGTGTCAAATAAAAACTATCTGTACCTGTGTTGTACTACTTGCTATTTTCATTTCCTGCAGAATGACGGTATGTTAGGTTAGGGTTCCCATTTACATAGCACAGAAAGTAAGTATTCCCAAAACAACAGGCATTTTAGAAATTAATGCTGATTCGTTATTTTTTATTTTTTTTTTTCATTTTGCGGTGCTCATCTGACTCCTTCAAGTTTTCTCCTTTTTCTCCAAGGGCAAATTTCATTTTGATATATTATTTGAATATTTGATCCGGACAAATACTCTTTTTGATGAGCCAAGGCTCTCACCAAATCTTTGGGAATATATATTTTGCCTTTTTGATATATATAGGTAAAAAACTGTCTGATCAAATACTTTTTCTTTGATCGAAAACGTTGACTGAAGGAATGTTTTAAAATGTTTTTCCACAATTAAAGCTTGCTATGTCCAACTCACTGATATAAAATTTACATATTAGTACGAAAAGTACGGTGATTAGTAGGTATATTTGTTTTTCCGGCCACTAACCACTTATAATGTCCTATGAAAAGTCTCAAAATATAATAATATAACGTTTTTAAATAGTATCTACACATAAAAGTCACCAAATAACTACACAAACACTCGAGAAACGTTGAGAAACAATGAAAATAAACTGTCAGACGGCAGCCGCAGCACAAAGATGACGTCATTTTCCCCTCTACCGGACCCCCCCGCAAGAGTTAAGAGGTAACCTATCTAATATATTTAACCTAGGTTATAAAGTTAGTGACTTAGGCATTTTGACACAATTGCATGCAAAATAAGACAGGCAAACATATAATCTAGGATTAACACGTACTGTGCACTGGGCTATACGTCTGACCATAGAGAAACTAACAAGTTTTTTTAGTGTTATCTCTGCGGCTGACTTTAAACCATAAACGTAATCACTGACGTAAACACTTTTTGTCATGTTTATGTAACGCTGCACATGTATGCCGTAGTCCCAATCAAAGATCAGAGACCATATCTCTGCTCCCAATGCGCAAGAGTGAAATCAGACTCTAGGATCGAATCTAATATATAAAGTCTAATATATATATATATATATATATATATATATATATATATATATATATATATATATATATATATATATATATATATATATATATATATATATATATATATATATATATATATATATATATATATATATATATATATATATATATATATATATATATATATATATATATATATATATATATATATATATATATATATATATATATATATATATATATATATATATATATATATATATATATATATATATATATATATATATATATATATATATATATATATATATATATATATATATATATATATATATATTTATATGACACGCAGAGCTCATTGTGACAGAACCAGAGAACACATCCCACAAAACATAATACAGACCACAAAACACCAACAGAGCTGTTCCCCCATATGAGAGTGTCCTCCTTACTGACCTTACCTATACCGTTGAATGAAGGACTTTCAATCAACGCCTATACCCTCCATAGTTTACTAGATAAACAGACGGCGCCACAAAAATAATTTTGTCGCAGTCACAACAGCTTGCTGCCCACAAAACAAGTGCTTTCATAAGGAACCAACCCCAGAGGAATATATATCTCTGGAATGCCTGGAACCAACAAAGAAGTCAATTTCCTAATTGATTCTTATGTTACCCCTTGATTACAAAGTATATTATATTATGTACCTTTTATATCGCCCTTTTTATAACAGAATATAATATTATGTTATAAAAAGAACGATACGAATGTAAGTGATTTGATTGGTACTGACAAATTAATTGAAAGGAATGCCTCTCTCATATCAGGATCATTTTAACTGTTTCAGTTATTTCAGTTTTTAGGATTTTGTCAGGATCAGTTTCAGGTTTCGGCATAAAGTCATAAATAAATAATAAGCCAATTGTAAAATGTCATAATAAGAAGGAGTATGCTGTGGTATGGTTTTCAGAACGTAACATAACAACCTGTACCTGTATAATTATTTGAGTACATAGGTACACACAATACACTTTTTTTTAACATTCAGAGGGAGGAACAAAATGTGATACCTACAATAAAGCGAAAAATTTCAACTAATACAAGGTAATTCTAAAAATATTCCTCACTTTAATATTATATTATAATTTTAATATTGTTTTAGATGATTACAATGGAAAATAATAATACAATGACATTCCAAAGTGCAGAATTAACATCAACAATGTATCAGAAGTTACTTGATCAGAAAAAGACCAACAGATTTTGTGATGTCACCCTTTACGTAAATAACAAAATAATAAAAGCACATCGTAATGTATTAGCTTGCAGTTCACCATACTTTGACTCGATACTGAAACACCATAAAGTTATACGAGAGCAGCTAACAGTCTCATGTTTAGATAGTGAAATATTTAATGATATATTGAATTTTATGTATACCGGGGAGATTACTATAGAACACTCTAACGTTGAGGAGCTTCTGAAACTTGCAGATCATTTTATATTGACAAAAGTTATAGAATATTGTATCGAATTCTTGGGCACTAAACTGAATCTAGACAACTGTTTATTTACATATTTTTTAACTCAACAATTTAAATTGAAGCACCTAGGTAATATAGTAGAAAACTGGATTGGTAGTCATGTGGACGAAGTTTGCAAAGGGGACGAAATTTTGCACTTAACCTCAGATCAGCTTCAGGAGTTCTTCAAAAATAAGGTAATACAGTCGGCTGCATGGCATGTTTCTAGCTATATGCTTTTGAAGCTAAGAAATATTTTTGTTTTGGAATATAGAACATCTGAAAAAATGTCAACAGTAAAATTTCATAAATCAAACAATCATAAAATTTTGTTTTTAGAGTTTTATTCTAACAACCAGTAAAGCGCTATCACTTCTTTCACAATGGGTATTAACAGATTTAGAAAAAAGAGAAAAAGCTTTTGGGAAATTAGTCAAGTGCTTTCCAACTAACAACCTAGAACCAGCTGAAGTCTTCAAACACTTAGATACCTGTATATTATATATTAAAAGTGAAATCTCTTTATACAGATTTTTGGATTATTTATTACGAAACAATTGGATGTTGTCAAACTTCAAAACAAGATATGATGTTCTGCAAGCAAAATATGGGCAGGTATATATACCTAATACTATTGGGCGGTGATTAGGTATGTAATTTGTATTAATTTTCAGTCACTTTTAAACGAAAAACCCGTTGAGCTTGACGTGAAGCACGATAAAATCGTAATATCCGAAAGGAATGATTCCAATTCTAGTCAAAACAATTTTAGTTCCGTATTAGTGAAAGCAAAATTAAAAAATAGAAGGCAACTTATACTCAAAAGACTGATGCTATTTGGGCTGAAACCTAGTTTGAGAATGGCCGCCTTGAAAATGCTAACTTGCAAAAAGCAAAAGATTTCTTTTTCAGAAAACGAAAAGGATGACGTTGATAGTAAGTAGATTAAATGATATTTTACCTATATCTGTTACTTTACAATTGTCTATGTATATAAATGATTCGTGATTTTGTATTTTAGTTGAAGACGATCCTGATGAGAAGATAGGAATAAAATGTCCCATTTGTTTTACAACCATAAACGATAGCCTACTTTTAGAGCAGCATTTAGCTCTTAGCCATGCCAAAGATGTAACCTATAAATGCAGTATATGTTCCTTCGTCTGTCAGTACCACGGGGACTATTTGAACCATATGAAAACTCATTTTCCTGGACCACCATTTAAATGTGATTATTGTAAGTTTCCATTAAATATCATGTATGTTTTGTGGTATGAACACTGATAAACGACTATAGCGATGCGGAAGAGAAAACGATAGCTCCTGCTCAATGCATATTATCAATCTTTGAATATAAAAATCAAGCCAAGTATAAATTTTTTGGCAAAATATACACAAAATACTTTGTCAACCAAAGCCTACCAAACCCAATTGACAGTAGTTCAGCTGTTTTATTGTAGTGCCCCATACATAGCCTCCTTGCCTTTGCTAGCAGTCAAGGTGATTTTGAAGTAGTTCTAATGCTCAGTAGGGTCGTCAGAGGTTTTGGTTTGGACGGGATGGAACCCGTTGAAATAGGGCTTGAATGACGGATCTTAACGTATATAGAAAGCCATTAAAAAAGTTGCAATGAGCGAGATACGCGTCGTCATGGTTTTTTAGTTAAAATAATTTTGGAAACTGCACTTTTTTCACTTTTCCCCCAATAATGGAGAATGTATTGATTTTAGAGAAAAAAGTTTGGAATAAAAGTTGTGCAGCGGATGATTTTACGTGAGGATTAAGCAACGAATTGGATTAAGTATTTAAAAAACATATTTAGTAAGTTAAAATATGTAAAAAAAACAAAAAAAAACGATCAAATATAGGATAAATTTTTCTGAATTGAAATTGGAGTCTTACATATCCATTAGAATGTTTTATTGTAGTGCCCCATATCCTCCTTGCCTTTACGAGTAGTCAAGGTGATTTTGCAGTAGTTCAAATGCTCTCTCTATTTATCTCTATTTAGTAGTTTTCCCGTTGGATAATGCAAGTATAATTTTTAGGTGATTATAATATAGAGCAAATTTCCAAACTGATCTCACATAGAGCTCAACACCTAGACGAGTCTATATACCAGTGTACTTTTTGTTCGTTCAAATGCCGTTTGAAGCAAAATTATATTTCCCATATAAAACTGCATACTCCGGAAAAGACGTTTAAGTGTGAAAGTTGTACAAAGTCCTTCCGGTACAAGCAGAATTTGGAGTCCCATTTGCTGACGCATACCTCCGACAAAAGTTTGTCTTGCGATTCATGTGGATTTCAAACAAAGTTTCTCAGCCACCTGATAGCACATAAAAGGATACATGCCGGTAAGTAATAGTTATAGAGTAGTGTACTTCCTGTCAACAATCAAATTAAGACTCATACTTAGATGTTAAACATTTTTATTTAGGTGACACGTATCGTTGTACTTATCCTCACTGTAAATATTCAACATCTAAGAAGAGCCAGCTAGCCAGTCATGCCAAAAGCCATAATGGGGTACGACCCCATACTTGTGGAATATGTGGTCGCGGTTTTATGGAAAAGTCGCACTTGGTCCGACACGAAAGAATCCATCTGGAAGAGAAACCGTTCAAGTGTTCAAATTGCGACTACGCGAGCTCTAGAAGGGATAAGCTAAAGGAACACTTTACGAGGCATCACGGTGAGAACGCATCTGCGAAGGTTCCTTATAAAGCCAGGCCTCTAAGAAATAACACTACAAGGCCAAAGTCGCAAGTAAGTTTTTTTGCATATCTTGTCAGTATTTACTATTTCGGGACTAGTAGTCCCTAATAATTTTAGAAACTATAAAATAAAAAATAAAAATCCAGATATATTCTAAATCATTTGATATAAATATATTGACATATAATAATGCACAGAAAGCACCGAGTCACGTCTTAATAGGCCCAAAACTAAACGGCCGACCCCGTTCACATAAGAGCTCCATGCAAACAGCGCTAAATGGTTTTATACGGCCTGCGTCGCGCTGGCCGACCTATTCCATTTTTAACCGACTTCAAAAAAGGAGGAGGTTCTCAATTCGACTGTTTTTCTTTTTTTTTTGTATATTCGTTACTCAGAACTCCATCATTTATAAATCAATCGTAAAAATTATTTCTTTATTGGAAAAGGGGTGGTTTCTAGAGGGCCCCATTTTAATTTTATTGGCATTGGACCTTGGATTCTGAAGATATACCGGAGAACTCACTAGATATACCAGAAGAAATGGCGTTTGCACCGGGCACAACTTTAAATTAAAACATTTTTTAAGTTAATTTAAAAATATATTTTCTATTGGATAAAATTGTGAAGCTGAAAACCATTCTCGAATCAACTTAATCATCATAAAAATCAGTCCAGCCGTGTGTGTGTAAATCCATTCTAAAAAAATACAGTGACAAGTAAAAAATACAATATTTTTAACAAAAAAACAAAACCGACTTCAATATAAATACCTTATTCCAAAACAAATTTGAATACTTCTTTTCTGTTTTATATTATTCTCATATCACACTAAACACCTAATAATTAATTAATAATAGAAAGTTCTCTTGCCTTACAGCCCGTTCCATAATCACCGTAAAGCTTTCTTTAATATGAAAAGTCTCCTTTAAGTTCTAAAGCGTGTTCTATAATCCAATTTTAAAGGCACTTTACTAAAAAGCTTACTTTTTGGTAAAGTCTCGATTTTGGCCCTTTGAGGAGAAAAAGTCGACTTTATTGTAAACCTAACCTACAAATTAATTTTTTACTGCCAGTCTGCGTTCATCGTTCATTGTTATTTATAAAACTGTTTGTGGCCTGGGAAATAGTGGTGTGTTTGAAGTTCAATGTATCGTTTACTGGATTCCAGTTCAAGTTCATCCTCAGAATGCGAGGAAAAAACTATAAAACATAATGGTGTTGAGAAGAGAAAAAATATATAGGTCACGATTCCAATTTTTCCCGCATTTTCGATTTCGCCCCCCAGCGTTCTCCTAAATAAAAATAAAACTTCATATTCACAAGAATATTCCCTACTCCTATTTATTACTTTATGGGTATCTTTATTTTTGATAACTTTTCTCTGCATTCAGTAGTTTAATATCATCCTTGTTCGATAAATGTGGCATTTTCGTGCATTTTTTGGGTTTCTTATTCTCATCGCTTTCACTCATTATTTATTATATACCAACACTTTAATAATACAATAACTTTAATAATAACATTAACCACAATGTTTAAAAACCAACAAAGTTTATTTAAATTTCCATCACAAAACAACTATACGAAAATGTTAGGTTATGATTACATAACATTGTCATAATTGTCACTCATTTTGCCTCTTGACTAACATCACACATAACTTTCAGCCTGCAAACACAATAAATATTTACAAATTGAAACTTCCTAATGTCCCATTCCACTTTATGGAACAGAACCGACTTTACAGAGAATTAAGTCTACTTTTGCAAAAAGTTCACTTTTCTAAAAGGACGTTTTTGTTCATATTTATGGAACTGGCTGTTATTAATAGAAAACCCTTTTTTTAAAACTGCACAGTCTCAGAACTACTTACATATTTAAGAAATGTCATAATTTTAATTGTGACATGACATGACTAAGATTGTTTTGTTTTAATCAATGGGCTTCCAAGATAATCATATAATGTAACTGATGTTTTACATTTATTTACTTGCAGTCATCTCAAGAATCTACGCCTCCAGTCACCACTACTAATGCAAATAATGTAAATTTTACCCAAACAAATAGTACATCTACCACCCCAGCTTCCCAACCAATGGGAGCTGAAATTCAGGAATTGATTATGCACCACCAAAATCATACATCTTCAGCCGGTAAGTAGAAACTCATACAAAACTGTTTTCAGATACTTTGTAACCATTTTACATTGTCTGTAATAAAAATCACATAAGGTGAGCGATTCTGACAGAAGACAATTTTGAAATTCGAGAATTTCAACCTGAATCCTCGAAACCGCGCCATCAAAATTGTCCACCTGATATATTCTTTACTTTAGTGAGCTTATCTTGCATGTGCATTCTATTCTAACCTTTCATTTTAGCGACTAACCTAACCACAATCAATTCTAACTATCACCATTTCGGGGATCCGGCAGAATTTCACCACCACAACCATGCACACAATATCCACAATCAAATATTAGCTTCTGGTCATAACCAAAGGACCACTAGCCAACACCATAATAATAATATTGTCAACCATCACATGCTCGCCAGAACTAACCCTTCCACCGCGACCTCCACGGCCGCAGCGGTGGCGGCCGCCATGATGTTGGATCCTCGATTTCATCATAACTCAACGGTAAGTCACTGACAATCGGCAAGCAGTTCACCATTTGTAACAAATATCACGCCTTTATTGAAGTCTTAAAACTTTGATTAAGGAACATTCTCTTTTTTTTATTACATAAGAATGTTCTACCATACCGAAAAATAAGATGTGCAAAATATGACGCATTAATTCCCAGTAACAAATTATTAAAGTCTCGCCTGCGAGCGAACCGTTTCAAACAGGTTCAAAGTTGTGACGCCACAGCCTACAATTTAAAAACGCCGAGGAGACAGATTCGGTCGGTTACGGGTGATCCCAGCACATTACCGCTTGATTTCATACTTCATTCGGCCGTTTTCCGGCGCAACGCCTACCGAATATTGTAGTTTGTGACGTCACAGCTAGTTTCGTGCCGCTCCAATTTTATCGCTGTTTAGATCCTTCATACTGATCGCGCGGAATTGGAAATCTTGTTTTCTCTTGAAGTCCACTTATTATTACAGCGTTACGCTAGTTTTCTAGTACCTATTATTTATATTTCAAATTTTACTCATAACATTTCAGATATTTATTTTGTGGGAAATGTAGCGTTTCGTTTTGAGATTCCGTTAGCTGTCAATGTGTAGAGCTGTAAAATAAAAAAAGACAGTACCCTTTAAAGGTTATGTTGTATTCATAGCATTTTATCAATTCTATTTACATTGTATGAATACCTACGTTGTATGAATATACATAAAAATATGTATTCAAAATTGTTATTTATAACATGGCCTTGATAACCTCCTTAAAATCCGAGGAATAATGTGGCTTATTAATATCTATAATGTAGTGTTATCATAATCTTATTAAAAATTGTTTTAATTTTTTTTGTATTATTTTTGTTTTTTTTTAAATTTTTTTTTCATTTTCATTTTTATTTTTGTGCATATAATACTTATGTCATAAAAGCTAATACCTCAATAACTAAAACCGTTTATAAATGCTATATATAAACCGTTTTAGTAATTGTGGTATTAGTTTTTATATGACATAAGTATTATATACACAAAAACAAAAATAAAAAAAATTATACAAAAAAATATTTGCCTGTAAAATGGGGCAAATGTGGTTGGCCCCATTTTACGAATTGCTTTTTAGGTTACATAAGATGGTATACATGTGAGGCATAAATGTAAAGTAACAAGAAGAGAGCTATATTTTGCTGTTTATTTCGGGGTCTTTGAATAATAAATACTTACTTAAATGGAAAAAAATTAATGAAAAAAAATTTTGGGTGATTTTATAAACTTGTAGGTCAAATTTAAAGTTAAATATGAAAATATAGCATCAGGTCTTTTCAGACTATATGACATGTTCCTGGTTGTAAATTTGATGGGGCAGTTTATATACATAGACTAAGATACTTGATGTTTATATCATACATGTATAGCAAGCCCTATTTTATAGGTCTCATATCACCCTACAACAACTCCAGTTTCCATGGCTATGGCTGCTGTACAGTCTTCACAACAAATTCAGTCTTCTGGGCAACCCGCCGAATACCCTCCGACACTACAAAACTGCATGACATTGTTCTAGTCAAATTATTGTGAATTATTTAAGGTTTTGTTATGCAGTATTTATCAGTATTAATGTTATACGATTTTATTTGCTGTTTTTGTTATGCGTTTAAGTATTTGTTGTTTTTTATTATATTATTAAAAAATTAACATTATGCACTCATACCTAATGGTAAATAAATATATAGAAATATTGAAAAATCTCAATGAAAACCTAGCCGCTCGATCTTTGGTTTTTTGCAATCTTTATGTTTTATGGATTTGTAATTTTTTTGTTTATCAATGTAACATGGAATCTTAAGTTTTTCGAGTAATTAAAGTGTAAATTTTAATAAATAGTTCAAAATTGTACATGATTAAAAAAAAAATTCGGATTCGAGTTTTTTTCGTTTCTTTGCATTTTCTGAGAACATTAACCATAGTAATGTATATTTTTTACACCATCAGAAAGTAGAGATTTCAACGAACAAAAAGCCCACCGATTTTTTAAAAAAAGCAGATATCTGACGCGAGAATTTTCGATTGAAAATTAGGGTGCTCTTTCGATATCAAAATCAAAATAAGGTGAAAAAATAAATATTTTAAGTCAAAAAAATGACAGTGTATTTGGGACATAAAAAGGTAAGTTTTCGCCTAATTTCTTTAAAAAAAAAATATTTTTTGTAAAAGAAAAAAAACCAAATACTTCCCCCTCTCCTCCTTCCACTTCGCGACTCAGATCGCATGTAAATTTTTTTTCTTTCATTTTTGTTATTATCCTCTTCCTTTTCCAATGGGTTTCATCCTACTATCATTTTTTTTACTTTTTACATTTTCAAAGGCTTAGTTGGTATTGGAATAATTAGAATATATTTCAGTAACATAATACTTACAAATTTAATAGACCAGGGTATTAAATTTGTAAGTATTATGTTACTGAAATATATTCTAATTATTCCAATACCAACTAGTCCGATACCGATAAGACATTGCAATAATTGCTAAAGTACAATTATTTAAAATGATAATGCCAGCCATAAGTATTTAAATGAGAGCTAATAAGCGATGAATTGGTAGTACCATTATAACAATATAGTTCAGTAGTGTAGGCTTCTAGAAAACTGGACCAGACAATTATTTTGATTATTTTTATGTTGATCCTTGTTTTAGACAGGTAAAATATAATTTTTAATATAAATATTGGCATAGGTATAACAGTGCGAGAACCGAAAGCACACCGGTGAGGCAGGGGAGTGTAAATACACCAAATGCCTTAATGTCGTCTTAAAAACAGCATCATATTGGCCCAAATGAGGACTTACTTTTATCTGAAATGATGTCTTAATAACAAAACTAATCACAGGCCAAATGTCGTCAAATTCAAGGGTCCATTGTGTTAGTTTTTGTTCAAATAAAACATATATACATATAAATGATCCATTAATGAATATTGTATCAATTCCCAGTAGCGCATTACTTGTTTTTATTGCACCATGAAATAAACTGGACAGAAATTTTTTCCTGTCTGTTTTTTTTTGGCAGTAACAATGTTTGCACTCAATTTATAAACCATGTTGCACATGAATTATAAATTCCTACTTGAAATAAAACATACATAAATAAATATGTATCTATTGTTAAAATATAACAAAAATTTAACTGGTCCTTTCATAAATATTATAACCATAAATTCCTCAGCCTATCACTACAACGAATTATATGGTCCTGAGCTCTCTGAAGGAATATCCTTTGAAAATTCTCCAGCAATATCCTTTAATCGTACCACTTCTGCATCTCGGCTCATGTTTAAATTTGAATTGTCGGTGTAACTGCTTGGGTCTTGCAACCAGCTTTGATTTTTTTCCACCTCATCTCTAACCACTAAGAACAGCTCCTTGTCTTTGCTCTCTAACACATCTTTTAAATATTCTAGCAAATCCATTCCCTAAAAAAGTATCTATACATCTTAACAGTTGAAGTAGGTATAGGATTTAGAACAACAGGGGGGGGCAACAAGGCAAATTTAATCTTGTACATGTTTGCATGTTTATACTTACGTACCGTTCCAATGGCTTGTGGTGATTCCAGCTTGGAGTCTAAGTTGTAGAATAGCCCGTTAATCTCCCTAATTGTTACCCAATGCCTTCGGCGTAAAGGTAAAGTAATAAAACCGATCTTATAATCTGTTGGCACATTTAGAATATAACCATTTATATTTTGCAATTTTAAGCAGCCGGGATCTCTGAAATGACGACAGACTTGTTATGACTCCTAAAGCAGCGACTGGCTGATATTTACAAAACCATGCAATAAATTACACTTAAGTTATTAAGACAATATGGGGTAGGTAGATACTCAAAAACGATTTCCCAGTGACTCTTACTTGCGTTTATCAAACCAAATAGTCTCACATCCTCGTGCTTGTAGAGCTTTCATAATAACATTGATGTCATAGTTTCCAAGGCCTAGCATAGATTTATGAGGATTTATCCAATCATCGGGTGATAGAGAATGACAAATAATGTCCAGTTCGGCTTTCGTGAAAGTGTCCCTCGATTGGAACAGATTATTTAAAGCATGCAAAGCGCATAGTTCCCTAACTTGTTTCTCGTGGTAAATATTATTCGCAGACATTGCGGCAGTTTCGTAAATGTTTTTATAGGGAACGGTAAATTTAGGTTATGTACATCGACATCATTAACGTTACTCATTTATATGATATGAGATAAGGAAACAACCAAAATTAAACTACACGTTGGAAATATCGTCCAATTTGGAATGTTTGAGTTTGAATACTAACTCGAAACTCAACAATTATTGAATACAACACAAAATTACATCAATCCATGATACATCAACCTCAACTGATGACTGATACTGATAACTGATACATCAGATCCATGATCTATACAACTGTGTCCATAGAAAAAGGATACAGGAATGTTTTTTGTGAACTGATCTCAACTCTCTGACTGACAATCACAGACGACCATAATTAATAGTGACAGTGTTGTAGTCATAGAAAAAGTATCTGTTTTCTGTGGCTTATGTTTTCTATGCTGTGATTTAGACTCGAATGCTTGAAGCATAAACTATATTAGTTTCAACGCCTTCTGTCAATAATCGGACAGCATTAGCGACGGTTGAATTCTTGAGAAACTCTTAATTCTTATAACGGCTCGTTTCGAAATTCAATAATAAAATTGTTAGTGTCATCCCCTAGAAAAATTACCTGTTGGGAAACGTCGACCAATGCTTATATCTAAGTATTAAATTATATCTATCAGAGTATCTATCGCAGCGGCCACAACACGATAACTTGCGATGTCAAATATCAAATATGCCATTACCACATTACCATTCTCAGAATATAAAACGTGTTATACTTCAAGACAAAGATGTTGTCACTTATATCAACCAGCCGCTACAATGTTTTGCTTCAAAAACTACTGCCACGTTTTTTAACCGATTTAAAATTGGGTGTGAGTTTTTGAAGCACCATCCGTCTACTTGGAACTCTCGAGAAGATTTTCAAAATGGATTGTTAATCGTCAAAAAGCTTAAAGTTGTCAATGACACGGCAGAAAGAGGTGTCAAACTTATCGAAGAGTTTAACAGTATTTTAATAAAAAATGAAGATCAGAAACAATTTCTTTTAAAAGTTAAGGACTACTGCAAGAAGTTTCCGAGCAGCAGTAAAACAGCACTTTCATCAACAGTTTAAATGATTTTCTTATTGATTTCTCGTTTTTTTGACTGAATATATTTTGTGTTTAATCTCTTTAGTTCAATAAATTTGCAAATATGGTATTTTTTTAATAATAAAAAAAACAAGGCCCTTGAGGCACGTCTTAGAGTTAATTAATTTGGCTCTAATTTTGCACAGCTTATTATGTTCCTGTTTAGAAAACTTTTACGGGGTGAGTCTGCCCGAATTCCAAAAATATATTTTTTATATACACATAAGGACCACCCTAATGACAACCTTGGAAATACAATTACGAT
>CAXKVY010000112.1:0-33223 GCA_964058915.1 Tetropium fuscum | reverse complement strand
ATTTTAATTGGTGATTTTGGGCTGATAAACCTCTTTTCGGGGGTGGAAACGTTTTCACACAAAATAACCCCAAAATAATAAAAAAAAGATACAGGGATACATTTTAATTAAAAAAAAATCATTAATGTATTTTCGATAGATCGAAAATGTAGTAATAAACAAAAATGACTTTTTTTGTGAATGCTCAGGCACCTTCATTATATCGAGATTATTTTCATCACTTTTTTTATTGTTTAAATAATATCGGTAAACCTAAATTCTTCAATTAAAATATAATTCAATTAAAATATAATATTTATATAATTATTACTTAATAGCAAGAGAATATATGAGGCACACATTAATATTTAAGGATTTATCTAGGAACTTTGCAATAATTGTAGTGGAAATAAATAATAGTGACCTATAATAATATTTTTAGAATATTCTCGTTCGTATATTGTTTTGATTCATTTGGGCATAGGGATAGTTTTCAAGGGTTGAAAATTTGGAATACATCGTAAGTCATGTTCCAGAACATGAAAGAGGCTTTATTCTACATAATTAAATAGGATGTGAATTCATAAAATGATTAAACCTACATGTTTTCTATTTTTTCACGAAGGGGTAGTTATCATCCCTTAAAAACAAAAAGCAGAAGTCGTGCATATGTTACTTTTGAGGTTAAGGGTAAGATGAAAAGGTTCACGTATATCTATGGAGGTTCAAAGAATTCGGAGGTAATAACTTGTTTTTACCTTCAACGACTGGACTTATACTGTGATTTTTATTTTGTTTGTTTTTAAAGTTTAATGGGTAATTAACTTACTATTTTATTATTAACTTACTAGTTTAATGGGTAATTAATTACTTATGATTGCCTGCCATGAAACCTACTGTGATTCTTGTTTTTATTTGTTTTTAAAGTTTAATAAATAAGATTTGAGGAAAATATTTTAATTTTTGTAGGTATATCTACTCAATATTTACCTGTAATATACCGTGTTTGTTTTTGTTTCTAAGTTTAAGTAAATAAAAACATTGATTAGTATATTGTTTAGTTTTTGTGTGATTAAAAGTATGGTAAGACGGAGAATGGAAAAAATATGTGATTTTTTAAGAGCAGCAAATTTTATATAGCGCTTTTGTATATGAAAGGGGTCCCCATCGATACAAATAGCCCATATAGGGCACGGATTGTCAAGGTCCGCCACTGTACTTGACTGTTTCACCGAATAATAGATAGCCATTCAGTGAATTTATTTGTAAAAGATTGTATGATTTAATTTTTATTATCAAACAAACTATACATATCAATTTTCGAGGAAAATTCAAGAGACAAAAAGTTGCAGATTGAGGCCACATCAAAATTTGACTAAGGAGATATCGACGCGTTAAAAAGTCCTGATGAAAAATATTATGGGCCTTTTATCCCTTTGTAAAAATAATCTCAGTGTAACAAAAACATTTTATTAGGGCAACAGGGACTGGAATAAATATATATAAAAGAACCCCCTTAATTTTTGCTGAGAAATCACCCTTTAAAATCTTGCATCAATTTAGATTTACAAATTAGAAAATAAATTTAAACACGTCTTGAATGAATGTTCCTGAAAGTTTGTCAATACTAGTAGCGTTTCAATCAATGGAAAAAAAAATTTAACACTTCTTTTCAGAATTCTCACCCATAAATAATTATATAACAATAAAACTATAACTGTAAATGTACTAATATTATAACTATAAATAATGACAATAACTCACCTATAAATAATTATTATTTGTATCCTCTAGAATTGTAAAAAGACTGATTATTAGGATTTAATTGTCTGGACCTGTTATCTTGTTCACTTTTTGACATAGTTGATGAGCTCTTAGATGCTGTAATAATAATAATTATTAGTATTTACTTTCGAGAAAATCAATTTACTGGCATACCTTGCCAATCTTTCGGCTTTTCCATGTTCCTCGAGTTCCAGTAGGTGTTATTATTAGAATTTTTTTGGTTTGCGTTGTTATTCTGATTTTTTCTATCCATTTTTTTTCACAGCGAGATATTACGCACGTATTTACTTATTAGCCGATGTAATATACCTATATAATCTCCTTCCACGAAACTCTACTCTCACTATCTCTTCTTGCAGTTAACATCAAAGTAATTTCTGGGGTTAAAATTTCACTTAAATATCCAAGTAATTTCCTAGGGGATCCCCCAAATGAAAAGTATTTGCCTACGGCCTTCCCCTAATTCAGGTATACTGTTTAGGGAATCCCTCAAATAGTGTCAAAAACAGTATATCGCCACCAGAGGGATATGATACAGGTATGCATTTTCAACTTTAACCGTGAAATCCTATAATTAGATATGTTGTTGTATAAAATATGTTTCACATTATCGTATATATCGTTATTATTCTTGGCTGACTTGACCCTGTTACCAACAGGTGATTCCCCAACCCTCCCCAAACCTTTAGCTGATATATTACAAATACTGTTAAATCGCTAAGCGTTGTTTACAGGATATTTATAGGTTGATATTATAAGATTATAATTAAATGCATTATTTTGTTACATGTCACGATGGTGCATTTTTTACACAATTATTTACAAATTATTGACACTGATTGAAATGTGATTTTTTATAAATTAACGCATTTATCTAATAATAGGCCTGTCAAATTTATCGAGGAATTAACATCTAAAACTTCAATGCGGCAGAGAAATCGAGCAGGGAAGTCAGGAGGGCAAATCGAGCAGGGAAGTCGGGACGGGAAGTAGAAGACAATAATGTGACTTCAAAAATTTTAAAAATTCAGTAATGTCATTATTACTTATGTGGTCGAAAATAAACAATATTGCTGGTGACGCGTACATTTTTTTGCATTTCTGTCATGTCAGTCATGATAACAAAGATCTAAACTGGCTCGTCTAAAAGTTTCAATTTAATCGTGAGTAATATCATAAGGGCATCTAATTTTTCCGCAAAAAATCGAAAAAACACGTTGCCAGATAATATTTTAACAACATGAGTGCTGGTGGCAATAAAAATCGGAGCCGAGGACGAGGATTTTTGCACATGCACGAATGCATTTTGTTAAAATATTACTTAACAACGTGTTTTTTCGATTTTTTTCACAGGAAAAATTAGATGCCCGAATGGTATTTGACAAGACTATTTCATGAGTAACAGATTATTCTGCATACACATAGCTTACAAAACATACTACCTACCTATATATGCATACATAATAAATGTGTAGGTATTAATTTGAAAACTGAAAAACATGTAATTTATTTAATTACAAAATACTGCAAATTTAATTATTTATGATACAATTAAAATATAAATTGCAATTTTGGTACACAGTAGGGGTATTGTTTGAAATCTCTGTTAACTCATTGATAACGTTGGGTGTAGGTAAATCATTAATGTTGTTTATGGGTCCAGCCGTACAGTGAGAAGCTCGAGGAGTGGCTGCAGGATCATCTGTTTTCTATTTTTTAGCTGGAGGTTCTGAGGCGTCACTTCTAAGGGTGTTTATGATGTTGGAATAATGCTCATTATCCATTTGCAGATAAGGCTTAATTGAGTTGGCTGAACTGTGGCTAGTAATTTTAATTAATTGTTGTTCACCCACTCCTCCTTTAGGCAAGTTACTGACTGCTGTCGACCGCATAGGGTGGTTTGTTATTTTTATTTCTTCTGTATTTAATCCTGCCTGCTCTGCTGCTTCTTTAGTAATTTTTTTAGTCCAAGCTTTAGTCCATTTAGCTTTCTTTTAGTCCAAGTTCGTTTTTCCCACTGGAGTGTTTTTGTACCATCCACTTGATTGTTCTTTGTTCCATGATGGGTTTACTGTTAATAAGAATAATCTATCAGTTGTTATTCTAGATGAACGTTTAACCATTAGAATTTTAAAAGGACGGACTGGGCAAAAGGTAGGGTTTGTGTCGGGGACCAGCCATTTACTATCGGCCATTTTTTTTCTCCTTCCTGGGCTGTTTTATTGAAGACGGGATTATATTCTACTCTTCCTAAAAAGTAAGATTTTTGAAATTTCTGTAATTTTCACCGTTTTTTTTCTTCATATTCCACGCCCAATTTTTCAGGATTAGGTTTAGTTGCTCTAATCTTGTAGTTTCCAAAAGCTCGTATTTCTTTGCCTTGCAGAATTCCGTAAACTGTTTCCATATCCGTATGGGTTTTAACGGTATTGTACGGTACACTTTTCTCAATCGCCAGATCAATATTAGTCATAGAATCACTTCCAAAGCGACTCATTTTCACTACATAATCTGACCAGCACTGTTTAAAAACAATATTACAAAATTTATTGACAATAAAATCAGAAACATTGTTTAGCGTCGTTTTCTGGTGTCCTAGGACACCATAATATAATTACTTGTTATCAAAGGTATTGTAATTTTTGTTGACACCAGCTGTCAAGTTTTGCCGCGGTTAAACTCGAAAAAACTACTGACAGGTGCTGTCATACAGTTTTTTCATCTAGAAACCATTTGTAATTCAAACTTGCGCGTTTGTGATTGGTGGAAATTAAGACGAGGGAAATAGTCAATACTAAAAAGGGGAACATTGATACATTAGAGCTTTCTTAAGCAAACTGCTCGAAGAGTGACCGAGGGCGAAGTCCCCTTTGTCTTTGGACCTGGACCCTGGTGCCCTCAGGTTCAATCAATATAATTGTAATAATTATTTCCTCTGACCAAGATAATTGAAGTAGCAACATCAGAATGGCAAAGAACAATGACAACACGGAGCAGATCTAATATCCTGGTAGTAATGCTCAAACTCCGCCACATAATGGAATCCTGGCTACGTCACTGTATAATTACCTACACAAAGAAACCTCACGCTCTTCAATTTTTCAAATGTGCCAACCGTACTTGCGCCCCCCCTCCCCAGACTAAATCCTAAAGCCGCCACTGTCACAGCCTCGATATTTCCTATTGCCATGTTGATACCTCGTATACTTTGCCCATAGCAGCTGAAAAAATTTCCTTCGGGTTCTGATTGCTTCTATATATATTTTATTAGTTTTTGCTATTGCGGTGTTGATACCTGGTTTACTTTGCCCATAAACAATTTTTATGCTATATTAGGGTGCATTTCAACCCCTTCGATGGCAGCTGAGAAAATTTCCTTCGGGTTCTGATCGCTTCTATATATATTTTATTAGTTTTTGTCATTGCGGTGTTGATATCTGGTTTACTTTGCCCATAAATATTTTTTTTTGTTTTATTAGGGTGCATTTCACCCTCTTCGACGGCAGCTGAGAAAATTTCCTTTAGATTCTGATCGCACCTCTATATCTTACATTAGATTTTGATGTTGCCATGTTAATATCTCGTGTACTTTGCTCATAAATAATTTGTATGTTATATTAGGGTGCATTTCACCCTCTTCGACGGCAGCTGAAAAAATTTCCTTTAAGTTCGGTTTGCTCCTCTATATCTTATATTAGATTTTTCTATTGCCATGTTGATACCTCGTGTACTTTGCACATAAATAATTATTAAGTTAAATTATAGTGCTTTTCACCACCTTCTAAGGTAGCTGAAAAAATATACTTCTGTTTCTGATCGCTTGTATTTATTTTACATCAGTTTTTGCTATTGCGATGTTGATACCCCGTTTACTTTGAACATAAATAACGTATATTTTATATTAGGGTGCTTTTCACCCCCTTCGACAGCAGCTGAGAAAATTTCCTTCTAGTTCTGATCGCTTGTATTTATCTTACATTAGTTTTTGCTATTGCGATGTTGATACCTCGTTTAGTTAGCCCATAAATAACTTTTATTTTATATTAGGGTGCATTTCACCCTCTTCGACGGCAGCTGAAAAAATTTCCTTCGGGTTCTGATCGCTTCTATATATATTTTATTAGTTTTTGCTATTGCGGTGTTGATACCTGGTTTACTTTGCCCATCAATAATTTTTATGTTATATTAGGGTGCATTTCACCCTCTTCAACGGCAGCTGAGAAAATTTCCTTTAGATTCTGATCCCTCCTCTATATCTTACATTAGATTTTGCTATTGCCGTGTTGGTACCTCGTGTACTATGCCCATAAATAATTTTTATGTTATATTAGGGTGCATTTCACCCTCTTTGACGGCAGCTGAGAAAATTTCTTTTAGGTTCTGTTTGATCCATTATATCTTACATTAGATTTTGCTATTGCCATGTTGATACCTTGTGTACTTTGCACATAAATAATTATTAAGTTAAATTATAGTGCATTTCACCCCCTTCGACGGCAGGTGAGAAAATTTCCTTCGGGTTCTGATCGCGTCTACATATATTTCATTAGTTTTTGCTATTGCCATGTTGATACCTTGTGTACTTTGCCCATAAATATTTTTTATGTTATATTAGGATTAGGGTGCATTTCACCCTCTTCGATGGCAGCCTCATTCTACCTATTTAAAAAGTAGAGAGTAGAGACAGGGAAAGAGGAAACATTATCATACCGATACTGTTGTAGCCTCTATTAATTAATATTAACACTATTATACACTCAAATTTTATTATATTAAAGTCGAATGCATCTATACACTATACGGGCTGAAGGTATTTTTGGGCCACCTGTATCATAAATATATACAACGCAGTTCCAGGTACTTCCCCGATCTACAGCGAAGATCTTTACAACGCAGTTGCAACAGCGGGTATTTCCCCGATCAATAGCAAGATCTTTATATACCTACTGATAGCAACAGACATTTGTTTTAGTCTTCGTGGAGAAGAATAGTATTATATTATGAACAAACGTTTTAAAGATGAACAGTAACCGTTCCAATCAACTAAATCGTAACCATCCGGCTTATTGGCGAAGTCGTGGATTTGACGGTGTGCCTACGAATTACGAAAGGTAATTTTAGTAATTATTGTTTGTAGATTTTAGATAGTATAGATACCTACTATATATATAGTGGGTAAAAGTAAAAATATTAGTCTCTTAAGAAATCAAATAAAGGAAAAGGGGTATCGAAGATACAGATAACATAAAACTGTTTTATAGTCATCCTATCCTTACTATACGGTTACCAAAGTCTACAGATTATTAGAATATCTGTAGACTTTGCCTCTACCTACCTTAATTGATATACATCCACATACAACAGCTCTTGCCGTCGGTGAACACACTGTTAAAAAAAGTGCAGGTGCCATATAATTGATGTAAAATAAAACTATTGTGTAATAATGTTTATTATGATTTTTCAGTCATATGACGATACCATAATAATGATTCTTATGTTTGAAGTTTCTGTTATACAGTCTTGTTGATACATTAGTAGTATAAGTATAAATTTCGCCTGTGATATTGTGCATAGTTTCTGTTACTTCTGCAGTTATAATTATATGTTATGTTGACATAATTTTGTTTAACTTTCCTGTGAAAAGCAACATCTTTTTTCCTTTAAATTTTTCCACTGTGGAGGGAAGTCCATGTTTCTTTCGTAAAACATTCAATGGTAACTGCGAACTGTAAAAAGTTTTTCCACCATTTCACTCTTCTACAAAATCCTCCCCTTGAAGGGCGTTACACCTGGTATATTATTTATATTTTGAACAGTTTAGCAGGTTCACCTTATTATTTTTATACATAATATTTCTTTTATTTATAGGTCAAGCTGTAATTCTGACCGAAATTCTTCTTCAAATTATTCTAGAGCTGATATGAACAATAGATCTAATCAACTAAATCCAAATAATCCTGCTTACTATAGCTCTAGGGGAATCACTAGGAGATAAAAGTAAGTGTACTATAAAAGTAAATGTACTAAATGGATTAGGTATGTGGAGATTGCTAAAGAGCCAATTATTACAAGTGTTAGGTAGGTACCTTACTCATATACTATTTATATCTTTTTCAGAAAAATTTATATTTTGAAAATATCGACCAACCCTCCGTTTGCATGGACACCTTGAAGAATTTTAATTTTATTTACTTAGTTATAGCTTTTGTAATATACTTATATGGTGTTTTTTTTACCTTTTACAACCATTGCCCCTTGTAATATAAATTTTTGTTGTTGATTCAATAAAAATATCTTGTACTTAATTTTCATTTCATCTGACAATAATTTCTTGCTGCATTCTACATTCTTCGAACTCCAAATTAATATGTCTTTCTCTTATTGCTATTAATAATATTACTGGGACTAGACCCACTTTTTGGTAACCATTTATTTATTTTTTTGTCAATGTTTGCCAAAAAATAAAACTCTTGTGTCTATCAGACGGCAACCCACCTAGAGTAGACTTATTAAAAATACCCATCCAGAAACTTATATTCGCATATTATATCATTCATGTTTCATCTAATTCCGAGTTCCGAGCCATCGATGTTTATCTTACTCTGATCCTATTATAGTTCTGATATGATATATTATAGTATTATTACAGAGCAAAAAGTACTAGAATAGTTTTATTAATCGATACGAACGATAGATGGCGAAAACATCAGTTGTCTCTATTAGTTTATAATATGAAAACTGACAACCCAAAATCACAACAAATCACAATTATTTCCATCCAAATAGGTACAACAGAATTTGTAATAATTTGAATGTGTGTATATCTGTTACTACTGGCTACTGCGTTGATTGTTCCGTGACAGATCTCCAACAGTGTCATCGGCATCGAGCATCGACCGCATCATATCCCACAAAAGATTCAAAATAAAATATTAATCTATGATCAATCACCACCTTATCTATGATCACCACATTACTGAAGATACTGGTATGGTGTAATAATCTCTTTATATTTCTATGGTGTAATATTAGGCATTAGAGATTATAGTGCTAGATGCTCATGAAAAAAAGCATGAGGACAGCGATATCACAACCTACCAAACAATATTAGGTGCTAATATTATTATATTATGTGTTTTGTGAATATTATGATACCTATGCCTCTGGCGTGCGTCCATAGAAAATATTATATTATATTATTTGCATTATATTTTCTATGCGTGCTTTCATAAAATATATAGCAAGTATAACGTAGCAGACAATTAGATATAAAATAATTAATGCCAGTGTAAATACTTAATTACAATCCAATAATTAAAAATACACTGCCCCTTGTACTGGTATATTTTAAATTTGCCGGTCTTTCTCATGAGGCTATCGCACACAAAATTGGCAGCAGAGTCAATCACAATGTATAGTGTTCTGTGGTTTAGTTATCAAGATCATGGGAAACACGCCATAGCACAAACTACAAACGCAGCAACGCAGTCCCCACCCACCTTCAGTCGTGCCTTGCCTACGACGGTTCGGTGTTCGTAGGGTATCTAACCCCTTGACAGTTGTTTTTGCTGTCAAAGTGTTATGTGGAATCTTGTGTTTTAAGTGTTTCTGTATTTGTTACATCTTATAGTATTTTCCTAGTACACCGCTACCAGTCAAATCCCCGTCTATCTTCTAAACCTGTAAGTTCTAAATGCTAAATTATATTAGTATTTCAGTTTCACTTCTTCCTAAATTATTATACTTATAAATCCGGATACAATTAATTGTGTGAGTCATATTCAATATTAATACTAATGTAACGTGTATATTTATATATTAATCTGCTTTCGGTTCGATGTACGCGCCCGCGGTGGTAGGTACATTTTATTGATTTTTGTCCGGAACAATGTACTGCTGTACATTCCATTTCAAAATTTCCACGGCCATCGGGAATATATTAATTTACTTTTCTCCGAAAGACCGAAATAATTTACTAAACACTTACCTGTTATTAGATTAAACTCTCCCGTATTTGTTTCCATACTTTTGTGTAATTTTGGTTTTGTATTTGGTAGCACAATGCCTGCTCCAGCACCTGTTGCCGAAAATGGGGCGCCCAAGACCGAACTGCAAGAGTTGCAACTCCGTTCAGGACAAGTTACCGATGAGGTAGGTCAAAAAACATTTGTCCGCTCAGTTTAATCTAACATTTCTTCAGGATGTTAGGCTATTTACTTTTACCTTTGCCTTGTGGTTTTTATGAGGGTTTTACAGTTTTACATTTTTTCTATATAGACCGGTACACTGCCGTGAGCAAAAAAATAGAACTATTTTTTTCTAATGTAGATCTGTCTATTTGAATAATATTTGACAACTGTAAGACACTGCCACAAAAACGAAGGTAGATGTACACAACCTTAGATTTTAGCAAACATACGTTAAGTATATTATAAGACGTCCTATTTTTTTCTCTCACGATTCACGACTGACTGTACTTAAGTACCTACTTATTTTTGGTGTTGTCATTTGAAATGCAAGAACCTTACCTAATTAGGTTATTAAATATTATTTATAGCTAAATCCGTCTATAATTAGAATGAAGTATTAAAAGTTGGAATACCTATTAATATCCTTATCATTACAACTTTATGACTATATAATAATTATTAATATACCTGTCTACAGTGGAGGCAGTAATATAGGAAAAATAAAAACAAATTTATGATTATATTTAATTTAGCTTTATGATAAGTATATACCTAAATATACCTACCGGTAATGAAGCGCTTCCTTAGTGACGCCACAGAGCCTACGACCTTGAACATGACACAACGGTGTATTAGTACTATATTCCAAAGTTGGTTCCCTTCGAGGTTTCCTCCTTTTGACAGTTGACGTTGAAATTGACTTCTGTTGAATCTAAATTTGACATGTAAAATTCTTACATCATGCTAAAATCAACTTTCGGCAGATTTTCTGCACTTCTTTTAGAAAATCCTGGCTCTATTTTTTTAATAATCAAAGAAACAAAACAAAACAATCCGTAGAGGAACGCACAAAACATAACCCTAAAACTAAGCGTAAACAACTACAGCTGTGGGCGTGGGCTATTTAGGCGTTCTGACAACTTAATTCCGGGCTGTGTGACGTCACTCAGTCTCTAGGTCAAATGAGTTCAAATTGCCATAATAAATATTTATTTTTTTATTAAACTCTGTGAATCCTATTGAATCCTCCACCTATTGAATTAATAACCGGGAAATTTAATTCGTGTATCAATTTTTTAAGAAAATTAAATTTTTTCTTCATTAGTTTTTTCAAAAAATTTCCGGTAATAATTCAATCACGTTGGACATTTTACTTGCCAATTTTTTTTTTACATTTTTCTCAGAAATGGTAAGAACTGAAAAACAACTCATACGAGACAAAGCACGTATAATGGTCCCGGAGAGATCATGGTATTCACATTGCAATTAATGGACATTATTAACTCAAGCGATTTGTAAACGCCAACCTACGTTAATGATGGCTATCAATTAATGCTCGTTGCATACTATTATTATTATTTACTATTATTTATTTATAATACTTAATATTTATAATACTCTAACTCTGCGTGTCGTTCGTTATTAACAGAGACATATTAATACGGGGAGACCCAACGGTTCATTCATAAAACGCTGGAAGAGCCGATCTATTATTGTTCTAAAAAGTGCAATAGGTGCGAGAGAGAAAATAGAAGACAGCTGTAGTTGCACAACCTTTCGACAACGCCGCTTCTTGTGATCAGAGCCCATCCAGTGGCGTTACTTATCTTTAACGAACGAGTTAGGCTAAATTTCATAGTTACATAAGAAAAATACTGAATACACTGTATCCGTTGCAATAAATCAAATGAAAATAGAAAACATTCAGAGCATAGCTTAATTCGTGTACATTAAGATAATACGTAGTAACTGTAATAAAACTTTGTCATGCGTTTTGTAGAAATTTATTTATAATTTTAATGCAAATAGTACAGTTATTGGACATATTTGTTAGTTAGTGGACGGTTTAATATTAGTTACAACACAACATTTGTGCAAAATTGCTTATATCTGTCATATAATAAAATGACATCATATATTTAAGAATTTTAATCATACATTCAAATTAAAAGTTATTATAAAGTAAAGCTGTTACTCGACCTATTATAAATGCAACAATCCTAATAATATGAATGCGGTATTTAAAGATATGGAAAAGCGTCTAGAGTTTTCATTAGAAGAATATAACATACTTTTGGGATTTACAAAATTCGTAAATGTATATCATACTAAAGTCAACATGAACTACTATAAATATAAATAGAATATAAATAGAATTTTTTTTTTCAAATTCTATAGACTGAACATATTAAAGACAGTTCTATAAAAAAAAACATTTTTTTGTATATATTAAAAATAAGTTTTTAATATTTACAAACTTATTGGAGCAATATAAAAAGTTCATTTTTGGTTTCAACGCCGCCCCTGGCCAAGCCAAGCCGTCAAAGCTTGTAGGTAACCTTAAAAATACTTATCGATGAAAAATAACATTTTCCGGACTTAAATGATCCACCCCTACAATACATTTTATTATTAAAATGAATCAGGTGGACGACAAGGATGGAACGATCTTGGATCGGCCAAAAACGTAAACAACTCTGTCTCTCGTATTAAAATGTCTCTGGTTATTAATTTATACTACAACTATTATATACCGTATGTTTTACGTTTTCAGTCGCTGGAGAGTACGCGGAGGATGCTGGCCCTCTGCGAGGAGGTAAATATGTTCGTTGTTACAACTGTTTCTGTTAATGTATATGTGTACTAAACCTAATATCTTCAGCTCAGATTTGTTCATAGGTGACATTAATTTAATGAACTCTTCGTTGCGCTGATATTTTTATTGGGGATAAGCAGGCAGGAGGAGAAAACATTCTTTTAGTTTCTATTTTGTAACTATCCATTATTCCTTCTATATGCTCTAAATGTTTTAGCCTCTGTACAACTAAAAGTAGAATATTGTTGGAAATATCTACTTAGTAAGGTATAACCCTGTCCTTTTGTGAAAAATAATTTTGCATTTATATTAGTATTACGCAATAAACATTATTATTATTAGTATAATAAAAATGTATGTCCAATGGGTTATGGATCTAATTATAATTATCAAATACAGCCATTCATCAATAATCTATTGAATTTAGTATATTCTGTTAATTTCAGACAAAGGTAAACAAACAAAAATTAATCCTAATCTCTTAGAGAAATAATTGAGTTACCTAGATTGAATTCTATTTTATATAGGTACATTGTAATATCGACCGGTTGGACTTAAACAGTAAAACACTATCTTATTTCTTATTACTGTAAACATAAACCATGAATGGTCGAGTTTATCACCCTGTTACGCAAAATCTAATTAACCCTGACTTTTTCTGGTGTTTGCTCTTGAGTTTTGCTGAAATGTTCTTGATAAATAATACCTACTATTTGTAATTGTTGTGGTAACCAACCATAGTGTTTCCGTATCATAATATTTTTATAGATTTATTTATAGACGCGGCGGCTGAAGCAATGTCCGGCTGTTTTTATACGTTTTTAATAGACCATTATTATTTTTGTAATCAAATAAATAATCATTTAGTTATAATCAAATTTCTTACAAACCATTATTGTGTCTTTAAGATCCAAATATTATAGTCCGGGGGCATGTAGCGGGTGGCTCAGCAGGTCGGTCGTATATATATATATATATATATATATATATATATATATATATATATATATATATATATATATATATATATATATATATATATATATATATATATATATATATGTATATATATATATATATATATATATATATATATATATATATATATATATATATATATATATATATATATATATATCTTTAAATCTAGTTGCCGGATTTTTTTTGATATTTGCGATGTCCATACTATATAGGATTAATTTCCAATCAAGTGACTTGGTTATTAAAGATGTCCGACTTACAAAAGTAAGATTTTCAAATGAGACACCCTGTATAGTTTTGCATATTTGGATTCTACGTGTCAAAATACATACGACTCGAGTGTCATATGTCATACATAATTGTGATGGCGAAATTGTGCGTAGATGGTTCAGGTTCAAACTACCCAAAAAGTATCATTAATTCTACTTGGAAATGGAAGAGTAATGAAAGCTCATAAAAAGTACAAATTACTTTTTTAACAGTCTATAACTGGTATTGTCTGTTTGGCTCGCGCCCCTCATCAAACTTTGACGACGCGGCATTTTTTCATTCTCATATATGTCTGTTACAAACTATAAATATTTGTCAGAAAATTCAAACTGTTTTAAATTTATTGGGGACCAGCTTTTACCCGCGATTTCGTCCGCGTGTTCTGAGTCCGCGCGACAGGCAGGCAGCCTTTGTGATAATAAGTCGTGGGAGGCGCCTTTCGGTGCGGCGGCGCGGCGTGTACGTGGGGCGCGCGCTGTACTGGACGCTGCTACTTTTAGTTTATTTTATTATTACTCGATGATCGAATGGGAGATTTACGTTAATAATTAATTATTTATTAGTATTTATACTGGATGTATACTTCCCTATTTGAATCGGATTTTGTTCACAATATCAAGCATTTTAATTTTTTTGCGCGGAATCCTAATTGCTTTCCTAAAATAAAAGTACCTTAAGCCTTAAGTTACTCCTTACAATATCAGCTATCTGCCAGTACTCCCGTCAAAATCGGTCCAGCCGTTTCGAATATTAGCCGGAACAAACACAGACAGACAGACAAAAATTAAAAAAAAAAAATTTTATTATGCACCTACCGTATATTCTTTCATATGCATTTAGTAAAAAGCTGTTATTTTGACATTAAAAACAGAACAGAGTCCTCAATTTTATTTATTTGTACTCTTTTTCTAAAATAAAAGTAGCCTAAGTTACTCCTTATAACATCAGCTATCTGCCAGTGAAAGTCCCGTCAAAATCGGCCGTTTCGGAGATTAGCCGGATCATACATACAGACAGAGACGGAAAAAATAAAAAAAAAATTTTTGTTATATACATACTTATTCCTAGAATTTAATTAGCCTTTAATTACAGTCATGTTATTTTTGCAATTTTCGTTGGAGGAGCCCCATCTGCTCTGCTAAGTTATTTCAAAGTTAGCAGAGCAGCTAGTTTCTCGGAACCAGTAGCAGCCTAAAATTCTAGACTACGGCAGTTAATTAGCCTTTAAATAGCCTTTAATTCTCCACATATTTTCGATTATGTCCGCTCACTTTAAACCCATTTACTAAATATTACTCTGCTAAGTTATTTCAAAGTTACCAGAGCAGCTAATTTCTCGGAACCAGTAGCAGCCTAACATTCTAGACTACGGCACTTAATTAGCCTTTAAATAGCCTATTCTCTACCTATTTTCGATTATGTCCGCTCACTTTGCTCTGCTACCTTTATGGGCATAAGTAAATGCAGAAACTTTAAAGAAACGTTAAAGAAATTCTGGGTTCTTTTTCGCTACCAAAATTATGTATGACAGCTAAGTAGTATGTATTTTGAGACGTAGAATACAAATATTCCATATACAGGGTGTCTCATTTAAAAATCTTCCTTTTGTAGCGTAACCGGAAGTTGGCCATCATTGATCATTGAGTTACTTGATTGGTCATTGATTCTATTATGAACACCCCGAATTAAAAAAAATCCGCGCTTACTTTTCAAGATATACGCGTGGTCCGACCTGCTGAACCACCCGGTATATCTAGGATAATCGTTAAATGTTGAAACACTTGCTTTAACTGAGAGAAAAGTTGTCAATAAATGCTAGGTCAATAACTCTTGAGGTATACCTAAATGAAGCTCGGGCCTTATTAGATCTAGTGACCTCTTTTATTTTGTAGCTATAGTGCGTCCGGAAAAAGTAGATATATCCAACCGTCGACGATAATTGAAACGTATCTTATTAATGAATCAGTTGTACGGGGGTTAACTAGATGTTTCTCTGTGCTGCATGCGTTGCACTTTCTATCTGTCCTGTCCTAAAGACGTATTTTTACTTATCCACTCGAGCAGAGCAGGACTGCCGCGTGTCCATGATGTGTGAGCGGCTGCTCTGCGCTTCCGACAGTCAACGGGTAGTGTTTGCGAGCTCTAGGGCGTAGTTGGGGGTGGCGCTTTGTGTGGCGGGAGCGTTTATTGGAACGTGTAAGGCATCAGATCAGACTGACAATTTATCGCCGTCTGGTGCTAATACAATTTAGCTGCTATTGTTGACTGACTGTCAAGCTCGGTATCCAATAAACACTCCCAATGGAGATCGGCCTATAAACGGTGTGCTTAAGATTTATACCGGGTGTCACGGAAGCCGTCTGCCCCTTCATATTTTCTGCAGGTTTCGACTCGACAATTGAAATCTTTGACGATAGTAGTCATATTTTGCTACGCGATGGGATCGACTTCGGATTGGATATTGTTACTTTTCATATGATTTTTTTGGAAAATATGACTCAATTATTGTCGAATTTCAAAGGTTTCCAGACTTAAGAAAAGGGGAAAGGGGCTTGCGGGTTTTTTCTGCGACGCTCGGTATATGGACATTTATGTTGTGGTAGCGGTAGCCCTGCAGTGTGGCTGTGTTTGTGCTGTGTTTCATGATATAAATATATACCCACACACATGCACTTTTGCACACACACACTCGCATACTGCAGATATATACCCGACAACCAGCCACTACCATAACATATACAGGGGTATCTGATTCGGCGCCTACGATTTTGACAACAGACGAGTTGGCTGATATTATCCTGTATTCGTCAGTCTTAATGTTGTTGAGGATTATTGTGGCTATACCTAGTTGAAAATTGGCGATGAGAATGTCATGAAGTATGTGAAAGTTAACAAAAAATTATTACTCCAATAATTGTGTTAGGTTATGTAATAAAAAAATGTTCAAAATGGGCATGAATTCGGAAATAAACAGTGCTAAACGGATTATTGTTTTAAGTTGTACGGTTGACCCTTAGGAGTAACATATTCAAAGTCCCCAGCCGTGGACCACGTGCTTTAGGGGGGGGCGAGATGTCAAGATGCAAGATTAAAGCAAATTAAATTGTCTACTAAAAAAAGTTCTATTCATATTTTCGCTACGAGCAGCAGTAATGGTGTATAGTTTGTAACATCGAAATATGAGACATAAAAAATTTCAAAGGAGACCCACAATTTCCGCACTGGGAGATCGGGGCAGTATAACTTTTCTTAGAGCGAGCTAAAATCGTCACTATAAAGGCGCTTTCATTCAATGAGAGTTATGTTTTGATAGAATACTAATAACTAATCAATTTTAACACAAAACCCATCAAAATAATACACTAAATTAAAGAATGACTGCATTACTCGCTGTATTACTTCTATTTCAAGAATTATTGTTGACCCCACTTTACCACAAAACGTTATAAATAGCTCAAAATTGAACATAATGATTAAAAAAAAAATTTCGAAATCGAGTTTTTTCGTTTCTCTGCATTTTCTTAGAACATTTACCATAGTAATGTATATTTTTTTTACACCATCAGAAAGTAGAGATTTCAACGAACGAAAAGCCCACCGACTTTTTAAAAAAGCAGATATTTTGACGCGAGAATTTTTGATTGAAAATTAGGGTGCTTTTTCGATATTAAGTCAAAATAAGGTGAAGAAATAAATATTTTAAATAAAAAAAATTACAGTGTATTTGGGACATAAAAAGGTACTTGTTCACCAAATTTCTTTAAAAAAATTTTTTTTTTGTGAAAGAAAAATAAAAACCAAAATCTTGGTTATTTGAATTTTTCACATAAATTTTGAAATTATGTGAAAAAAGTGTAAATATAAAAGGTGTAGATCTTTTTATTACCTACAACTTTGCCATAGGACTTGTAGTTTTGCCGAAAATCGAGATAAACCCCTTTTTACCCTTAAAAACTCACCCCCTTCCACTTCCCGACCTCAGATCTCCTGTAAATTATTTATCGTTTCATTTTTATTATATTCTCTTCCTTTTCCAATGGGTTTCATTCTACTTTTATTTATTTTTCCATTTTACCATTTTCAAAGGCTTCAGCCGTGGGGTCTAACATGATAATGTCATAATGTGATGGGCGATGTAGGTATATAAAATCATTTATTTTTCCTTAAATTCCTGGAAATCGGTTATACTTGAAAATGCGGTAGCACGTGTGCAGAGATCGATATAATGAGGGTTTTTTGCTCGGGTTTTTATGTCTCATGTTTCGATGTTACAAATTACGTGAGTTTGAAAATGCAAATAGCTAGAAAAAATTGTGTATTGTGGCAGGTAAGGCTTAACAAGTAGAATATTATATAACATTACAAGTATTTACAAGGCCATATCAAGTAATTGATCGAGTTCATCGTCAAGCTCATCATCATAAAGACAGTAAGAGTATTTTACTCAATACAAATTCCTTATCTCCCAAGTTTCGTTTCTGATGATATCGTCCCTGCACATGCGCACCATCATTCGGTGAAATGACCGTCGTTGCTTAGCAACCGGGCAACTAAACACAAGAGCTGTTATAATAACACAGGGTAGGCTTTGCCCACAGGTATTGCCCCTAGAAAAATATGTAATGTAATTCAGATACAAACTAAAATGTTTTATGCAATCGCATTAATTTCTTCTATCTATTGGTATTTATCTTTGGCATATAATTTGAAAGTGTTATTACTAGAGTGCAATAAATCTCAATTTTTACCATAGTTCTTTCTTTGCATTTCCAAGAAAATATGAAAGGCTTTTTATTATTTACTTCAACATCGATTTTCTAATCTTTTTTATTTGTTTCATTATTTAAATATTTAAATGTTTTTACATATTTTTACATAGTGATAATTTCAGTAATTTTAACTACATCTGCGTTACAATGATAACAAAATTTCAGCATTGGAATCTGATTATCGAATAATTTATTAATTATTTAATTAATTTAATTTAATTTATTTATTATCAAATAATTAACAGAAAACTGGTTAAGGTGCAAACGTCTTTAAGGTCCACGATTATTTAGCGACACTGAACACCTAAAATTTTATACGTTAAGAATTTTTTAAAGATGTCACATGACTGATTACCTGTCAGCATCCTTAGGAAATCTAAATAAGGTTACACGTAAATAAGGTTAAACGTGTTCCAAATTTTTTTCTACAATTCTTTACACAGCAGTATAATGCGATTTTTGCTTTTTTGTGGCATTATTTTAACATTATTTTTATTATTTTAACTAACTGTTTATGAAGACACCACGAGAAACGGTACCTAACTATTTTCTTTCATTAGTCATAACAAAAATTGAAGATTTTTTTTCTGGACGTTATTTGACATATTTGACAACTAGTTAACAGCTCGTTAACTACTTAACTAGTTTGACAGCTGTCAAGTACAATTTGGACAATTTGACATCGGATTTGAATTCAGCAACCTAAAAAACATAAACCTAGACATTAAAATCGAAAAAAATAAGTTATTTAAAAATCTATAAAGATTGCACGAATAAATAAATCTGTGGTGGAGCTTTCCAGCTCCGTAGCAGCCAAAGTATTGATTTTCGAGCTTTGTGCCCATTGAAACTCTTGCTTGGGATGACGAAACTTAAAACAAATGCAAAATTCAAACGATGTGACCGAAACCAAATTTCCATAAGATTTTTGCGGGGTCCTTTGTTGTAGCACCTCGTTGAATTCCCTTCCACATCGCTGTTGCAAATCAGGCACTTCTTCGACATCGCACAGTGCTTCGCCCTATGGCCACAAATATAATTTTTTCACTTTTAGTGATATCAAATCAAATATATGTAACATAAAAGAATTAAACATATATTTTGTAAACAGTTTGTTTTCACTTATCTAGTTTGTATTGAGCAAAAATTGCAAAGAAACGATGAAAAAAATGAAGTCTAGTTGGCTTTTTACCGTAAGATCACGCACAATATGAACTTTAATTTTTCGTTGAAATTAGATAATTGACATGAACTTGAACGACAAAAACAGGTTTTTCATACTTTTCGCATTTTCAAAGTATCATATATCCCTAACTGCTGCTCCTAGCGAAAAAATAAATAGGACCTTTATATAGATCTTTAATAGACAATTTAATTTGATTTAATTTTGTATAGAGTGACCTTTTCGTTAGGGCGCTTAGTTTTCGAGTTAATAACGAGAAACCTACAAACCGGTCCTTTCCATCCACCGCCTTCCCAACGCACGGGGTTCACGGCTAGGGTCTCCTGTTACTCCTAAGGGTCAACCCTACAACTTAAAACAATAATCCGCTTAACACTGTTTATTTCTGAATTGGGGGATTTTTCGGTCTGCGTTTCCGGCCTAAAATATTGTATTATATTATGATATATAAACTCAAACATTTCTTGTTTTATATTACCTAAAATTTTCAACAAGATCGCTACTTGTTGTATAAATCCCATTGGTGTAAAAATTTTCTTACGGTACACGTAGAGTTAATAGATTGTTCCGGTTGATGTTAACAGCAGGCAAGCAAGGGAAGCATTTCTTCCCTTGTACTATATACTTAAATTTTATAAGCGTTACATTGAAGAAACTGAAGAAGGTATTAACTGCTAGCTGAAGATCTACCTAAAACATTTGTTCGCAGCAATTTATAAAATTGCGAATAAATGTGTACATAATTTAGATCTAGTCTTCTTCGCTCTCGTTCCGAAAAACAAAAGTATTTCATGAATTTCCAACTCGTTTAAATATTTTGGGCGTCGAATCTGTGACTACCTGTATAAATACTACTGCTTTATTTCATCATACTCGTTCGTATAAATATGTACGAACTTTTTGACTACCTATATAACAATGCTTTATATCAATATCCTAATATTATGTATCTTAGTTGAATAACATCACGATTTTGTTTGTTCATTAGAAACAAACATTTTAGCCCTCATAATGAGCCGTGTTTATAGCGGTAGGTATATCAGTGTATGAATTATTTGTTTTCGAAAAAGCGGATTAGATAACTATAATTTAATAAAATTTGAAAATTGAATTCTCCATGATCTTCAAATTTTATTACCATGCACTCCTGTAACTTCGTGAGCGGTTTTATTTGACGAGTCTACCAAGTTTTATCTCGGAACATTCTTCTAAACGCGGTGTTTACGAGGTCGCTTTAAAAATGTATGATGTCACTATATTTTTAAATTTATTCAAAAGGTAATGAAATCGAAATGGCAAATGCTTCATAGCAAATCATAGTTTGTTTAATCAATATTTTTTAAATCATATTATGGTAATAGTCCAAGCAATGGGGGGGGGGGTTCTATTCGCAATAGGCCAGAAGGAAATGAAATTTGGTTGGATGGGAGAGATAAATATGTTCGTATAAATATGTACGAACTTTTTGAGGCAACTTTGAGGTTTCCCGCTAGGGGGCTGGGGAGATGAAAATTCGCGCCGCGACACTTTTTGGGAAATAGCGCCGTTTTGGTAAGTGCCATCGAAAAAAGGTTCAAATGAAATATGTAGAGAATAAAATTGTGTTCGCATTTTTCGTTTGCGACCAGTAGTTTCCCCTCTATGGCGCGCTAAGTTTGGGGGTTGATTTGCAATTTTCAATAAAATCAGAAGTTTATCGCGGATTAAGACGAAGATCAAACAATTTTGTAATAGTTTTTTCTGAGAAAAGTAATGCTTTCTGAGTGCAGATGCTCTATCTGATACATTTGGTCGCGTGTAGGGATTCCTACTCCCGGGACCTCGGGCTAGGACTGTAAAGTCCCGGGTTTAGTCCGATATGGATGATTTTTTTTTGGATGATAGGTATCAAATACCGGGTGTTACAATGATCTTGCGTTTTGTCCCGACAAATTGTAACGCCCTCTGGAGTTCATCTGCAACAACTGCAAATTACAATTCATAGCTGACTAAAGCCTCATTCATCTTTCAGTAACATTCTCTTTTTTGGTTCACTTTATTATCTCTGTTATTAAAGGAGATACGTAGTTTTTTAACACATCATGTTTCTGTTGATTCAATATAAACTTAATATTGAAAAAAGTGAATAGCAGGCATTGCAGAAAGTGTCATCAGTTTTGCAAACTGTCAGTTTGTTTCTGTGCAATTATTGTTGAGATTTCCACGCTTTTATTGATTTTTTTTTGTAAAACCAAATGATCAACAACGTTTAACACGTCATTAACTGATGAAGAAATCAAGAGGCTATAAGAGCAACTTCCTTGGTTGAAGATGGGCGAAGTCAAAGGTACGTGGCCAATGTGATTGGTTCTCAACAAAGTACCATTTCAAGAATTATAAGGCGATACAGGGAAACTGGACAGTACTCTAGGAGGAATGGGCAAGGACGTAGAAGAGTTACTACAGCTGTGGATGACCGATTTTTACGAGTTACAGCCTTAAGGACTCGGTATTGTACTGCTCGAGCATTTCGAATGGAATTCGTAGCAGCTGGAAATGTAAATGTTTCTTTACAAACTGTTAGAAATCGCCTACGTTAACAGAATATACGACGAATGGTTCCAGCAACAGGCCCACGTCTGACTAGGACACACCCGGTTGCTCGATTACAATTTACTGGGAGCACGCTGATTGGGGTCTTGAAGAATGGTCCAATGTACTCTTCACAGATGAATCGAGATTTTGCCTATACTCCTCTGATCGACGTATGCCAGTATACAGAAGGCCAAGTGAGCGTCATTTTCAATGCAACTTTCGTGAAACGGAAAGTTTTGGTGGTGGGTCAATCATGATATGGGGAGGGATTTCTTTTCATGGGCGCACGGACTTGGTAGCAGTCAATGACGGAAGAACGACGGCCAATCGATACATAAGGGACATTCTGGAACCTCACGTGATCCCATATGGTCCTTTCATAGGTGATAATTCTAAACTAATGCACGATAATGCACGACCACACGCGGTTGGATAGTGACCGAGTATTTAGAAGAGGTTAATGTTACTGCACTGAACTGGCCAGCTCGGAGCCCTGATCTTAATCCTATCGAGCGTGTATGGAAGCATTTAGGATGAGCAATTAAGCAAGATCAAGTCCCCTGTAGGACATTGGACGAGCTTCAAAATAGACTAATGTTGATTTGGACCAGGAATATATACACAAACTGTTTGAAGGGCTCCCAAGGCGAATACAAACAGTAATAAGAGCGAGAGGCGGAAATACACGCTATTAAAATTGATTGTTTTTTCCTGTAAGCAAATTTATTAAAATTGTGTTCAATTACCTGATAGTCTGTTTCTCAATATAAACTTAATCAATAATAACATGCTATGCTAAAAAACTACGTCTCTCCTTTATTAGCAGAGATAATAAAGTGAACCAAAAAAGAGAATGTTGCTGAAAGATGAGGCTTTAGTCATTATTCGAGATCTACATGTTTCCAAAGTATACGTTTTTATTTGTTGGCTCAATATCAACTAAACATCTGAAGTCGGTGGCCTTTTTTGAAGGTTGCTTTCATCGAATTCGAGACGCTGCTGCTGACTGGAGATGTTTACTAAAACTCGCAAGAATTTCCATAATTTCCAACTCTATGGGTGCCTTATTTACAGGCCTGCGGAGATTTCGCCTGTTAGGTTATTGATTTCGTCTGAAGCCAGTTGGAAGTGGATCGCTTAATATTATTTAGGGTTAAAATATGACGTCCAATTATTTGAACCTGATCTATTTTCAGATTTATCATACCCGACACTGCTTCAAAAGCAAATACTTCGTACACTGATGTATGTTAATGATGAGAGTAATAAGGGCTAGATTTTCATTCGTGGCGCATATACAGTCAATAATGTTCACGTTTTCTAGTCGATGTCGCCACTTGAATCGTGTAACAATTTTATACCGACAAAAGAGACGAAAATCATTAGTAGAGACTACAGAGAGAGTACCAGAATAAGTAGAATTATTATGTTAGAATTATTTCAAGAAATCCGCGTATATTTTTTTGTATGATTAACGTATGGTTACAGTTCAAATGTGGGATAGTATTGGAGTTGCGACGGAGAAGTGAAAACCCATCAAACTCCTTTTGATTTAATGCAGTTGTATCTGGAAGAAGTTTTAAATATGATCCTTTTATTTTAATTAAAAGGCCCTGCCTATTACTAGACTATAAAGAAGCTGATATTATGCTGTTATAAAATTTACATCTAATTAGGAAGTTTCCGTTACCATAAAATTACGGTAATGGTATAAAAAATAGCTAAATAGCAGTCAAAGAATCGTTTTAATATCTTTAGGAACAACAAAGTTCTTCAAGAGTATACGAAACTGATTTTAAAATGTTTAAGGTAGGATTTCCTAGCAGCGTCGAAACGCGTGCGTCAGACGGAGCGTTTACATGAGCGTTTAAACGAATGCGTTTGCGTCTGACGTATACGTCTGAGTCTTGCCTGCTCGAGAAAGTGTCAAAACGCAAACGCATTGCGTTTCATTCAGTGGGAAAGCATTGCAAGTGTGTGTGTGTGTGTGTTAATTTGTCCTGGTGTAGTTACAAAAATGAGCATAAATTGGTTCCATTTTCTGCTGAACAGGACGAACAACTAGTAGAATATGTAGCTGAATACCCAGCTGTGTATGACAGTGGACACACAAACTATAAAGACCAAAAACAAAGAGATGGAGATGGAGAATACATGGAGAAAATCTCGGAAGATTTAAGACAAAATGAAACTGCTGCCTATTTAACCGAAAAAACTGCATGAATGTATCATCACAACTCAGATGACATCTTATCAGTAAATTTCCGCAGCCTTCCTTGATTCTCCTTTTAAACAGTGCTCTTTCAGTTTGTCTCTGTGGTTTTATTGCAACATTTAATAGCAACATTTCCTTATCCTCTTCTACTTCTAACAGCATCCACTTCAACACAGCGTCCTCCATATTATTTCTCACACAATATCTAATATTGAACCTGCTGAAATAAGTTACAAATGACTGCCCGTCAAACGCCTAAAATCCTACCTTTATGCGCAGTCACATAAGTTGTTAATTCCGTAGTGCAGTGTAGTTGTAGTATGAGTAATAAGAGACCAATTATTCTATTGTCTTTGCTATATCGAAGACGGAGGAGGAAACATGTAACAATCGAATGTAACGAAGGAGGATTGTTACATCATGTTATATGTGACAATCAATTAAATCGACGTTATAAATCGATACATCAAGACGTTATTGGGTACATCAAGAAGATAGCTTAAAACAAACTGCCAAGAATTGCAACCTCGGAATTTTTTCTCTCACAAATCTTGCAACCAGCAGCGACATGTCTGGAAATGTGCATTTATTTTAGTGGTTGGTTTAATACCGCACGGAAAAATAACGGACGGTATTGACACAATGAATTGTCTTATTTGTGGGCCGTCAAATATTCCTGCTTTAATTTTTTCCATACTCAACTGAGGCATTTTCTTCCCTATATATGCAAAGCATGATCCGTTCTTATCAAGAGCCTTTACAAACTGCTTCATAAGGCCCAGCTTGATATGCAGTGGAGGAAAGATGATTTCCAATCGTTCAATCTCGTAGTGTCGTCGTTAATGACATTATTTATCCCAACTTCCATATTTTCTCTGTTAGGCAACTCTTTTCTAACCCAGTGATGTGTTTTGTCTCTATCCCAGAGGCCCAAGAAGCAAGGATATTTGGTGGAGCCACTCTGCTGTACAAGGAGAAAGTTTACCATTTTCAAGTCTCCGAAAATCACCCATGCAATTTCCATAAGATTATTGCGGGGTCCATTTGTTCTTTCACGATTAGTGAAGACGGTAAATGTTTATGCCATAGCGAGATCGATTTGCAAAACTTGACCTGCTAACTTTATATACTAATATATCTTTAATATAACTACAATTACGTCCATTATATTAATTTTCAGTAGCCGCAACTCCAATATTACGCATACATTGACCTGAGTAATGGTAAAAAATGCGAAGGAACTCAATTAGAAACTTATTATCCGTTTGTAATGAGACATTAAAATTCACGGTCGACTATTCACATTTTAAAAACGTCTAATTATAACAAATTCATTACAATAATTACGGCTTTCTATAAGCAGTAACAGGCTTTCTTTTCCTCCTGCTATTTTTACCGCGTTTAAATTTACCGGACCAAGGGTGAAGCGATTAAGGGTATATCGATCTCGATTAAAGGGTCTGTTATTGCAGAGGGAAAACGGCTATATGAAGCATTATTCGCATTTCCGTCAAGTTAAAACGAATGGAATACATACGTAGGACTAGTTTCTGACTATTTTGAGGCAATAGGCAATATATCGATTGCGTAAAATTTTACTTGGGCCATACAAGTCATAAGACAAATATCGTGTTAGACACTCATTTAAGTGTATAAGTAGGGAACTATTTTCGCAATTAAAACGTATACATTGTTTTTTAATTCTCTACTAGTGATTTTCTCTGATTACCTGATATATACTCTCTTTTTTCTACCCCTGCCTATATATAATTTGCTTGTTAACATTATATACACAACCTATTAACTTTAGAGAAGGAACTTTAACCAGAATAAGCTTGAGGATGTATGGAAAATTTTGCAGTACCTATCCATGTACAGTAACATGCCTATTTATATAATTATACCTATAATATATAACATTACTGTTTGATTTGCATGGTTGTTACAATCTGTTTGCAATAATCGATAAACACGGAACAATTTGAAAATTCTTTAACCAGTTACGTAATCGGAAACTGTGATTTTGTAGAGCGAGAGGCAAATAGATGAAATGGATTTTGGTTAACTATAAATAATTAAAATGCTACATAAGATCTGATTATAATATAAGTTTTTGTCCCAAAATTTTCTTAAAAGCCGTAGTTTTGTAATTAAAATATTCGTTTTTATTGTTTAAATCACATTATTTTCATTGCAAAACCACAGCACGCACAGGCTTATTCGAAAATTTTAGGACAAAAAACTTACATTGTCATTATAATCATAGCTAGTGCCTGAAACTAATTTGAATATCAGATCTTATGTAGCTTTTTTACTATTTGTAATTAACCAAAATAAATGTATCTATTTGTCTCTCACTCTACATTGATGTTTGCTATGTTTATCTTCTACTATGGTACACCTATAAGGTTTCTTCCATATTTAATTATAGTGCAGTAAGTAAAACTAAGACAAAAATCGGCCAAACTGAAAAATAAGTTTTCTCATGGTTTCATACCCTTCTCTTAGTAAGTTCTAAAAAGTTACACAATCGCGAGCGTTGGGTTTCGAGGGGAGAGGGTGAAAAGAGCGGCAAATGGTAATTTTTCACAATTATCCGCAAATATCTCGAAAACTACGAGGCCTGGCCCAAATGTCATCCTATACGAAAATTATTTACATTAAATTTCGAACAAAATCATAACATAATTATGGTAATGTAAACGGTTACGGAGATATGTAGGGGGCGAAAATGACATAATTTCCCAGATCGGCAAATATAGCTGTGTTGTTTCAGCGATTTACAAAAAAAAGGTATAATAGTGCCATTTAAAAAAGTTCAAGCTAACAAGGCGCTTTCTTACATTCAATGATCCAAACGCAGACCGAAATGCAGTGGCTGATGCTGGAAAACATTTTTTCCTTTGAATATTTGTATCTAAAAACGACGATTTGGATACTCTCCGCCACCGATGTTTTCTGCAGACTATCCCAAAACAGCCTGTGCATTCTATGTTCAACTTGGCTACACTGCAAAGATGAATGCATCCAAAAATGCCAAAAGTGTCGGAGGAGTGGTGACCACTGCTCAAGTATGTGCAGCAATTGCTCAGAACAGAATATCTTCAACAGGACGAAGAACAAGATGATTTGTTTCTTCCTACCAGACTGATGCTGACTGATAATGAAATTAACGATTCACCTAAAATCTATAAAAATTTTATTCTTTATTTCCTGGTTTCCTCTCTCACACGAGCTTGACATAATTTCCCAGATCGGAAAATATAACTGTGCTGTTTCAGCGCGTTACAAAAAAAGGTCTCATAGCGCCATTTAAAAAAGTTCAAGCTAACAAGGCGCTTTCTTACATTCAATGATCCAAACGCAGACCGAAATGCAGTGGCTGATGCTGGAAAACATTTTTTCCTTTGAATATTTGTATCTAAAAACGACGATTTGGATACTCTCCGCCACCGATGTTTTCTGCAGACTATCCCAAAACAGCCTGTGCATTCTATGTTCAACTTGGCTACACTGCAAAGATGAATGCATCCAAAAATGCCAAAAGTGTCGGAGGAGTGGTGACCGCTGCTCAAGTATGTGCAGCAATTGCTCAGAACAGAATATCTTCAACAGGACGAAGAACAAGATGATTTGTTTCTTCCTACCAGACTGATGCTGACTGATAATGAAATTAACGATTCACCTAAAATCTATAAAATTTTTATTCTTTATTTCCTGGTTTCCTCTCTCACACGAGCTTGACATAATTTCCCAGATCGGAAAATATAACTGTGCTGTTTCAGCGCGTTACAAAAAAAGGTCTCATAGCGCCATTTAAAAAAGTTCAAGCTAACAAGGCGCTTTCTTACATTCAATGATCCAAACGCAGACCGAAATGCAGTGGCTGATGCTGGAAAACATTTTTTCCTTTGAATATTTGTATCTAAAAACGACGATTTGGATACTCTCCGCCACCGATGTTTCCTGCAGACTATCCCAAAACAGCCTGTGCATTCTATGTTCAACTTGGCTACACTGCAAAGATGAATGCATCCAAAAATGCCAAAAGTGTCGGAGGAGTGGTGACCACTGCTCAAGTATGTGCAGCAATTGCTCAGAACAGAATATCTTCAACAGGACGAAGAACAAGTTGATTTGTTTCTTCCTACCAGACTGATGCTGACTGATAATGAAATTAACGATTCACCTAAAATCTATAAAATTTTTATTCTTTATTTCCTTGTTCTTTACATGAGCTTCCTATTCATGAATTTCTTCTTTTTCACGAGATAAGGACAAATTGTGGCGATGATTTGACATAAATCTATGGTAAATTGGGACAAAAAGTGGTTACAATGAATTAACTATAACTAATAACTTGTATTAGACATATTTACAGACATGTACCTATGACAAATGACTATGCGTGTAATATGTATCTATACAGGGTGAGTTTTTAGTGCGTATTTGCACTGTAGCACTTTGGTTATTTGAGGTGGCACCAGGTTGTTGGTATCCTTTTTTGGCGTTTTTTAAAAATATTGGTGAATGTACAGGGTGTTCCATATCTCCTGGACAGCAACTAACTTCAATCTCCGAAAATATCTCCGGTAAATATCAGGTTTCGGAGACATTTACCATTTTAAGAAAAAAGTGACATACCTATGGAAAGGCCTGGAAGGAGCTTTATAACTTTTTTCACATGGTATATCTAAATTTAATTTTTGGCACAGCGTAAGAAGCGTAGAGTGGTCTAAGTTATGCAATTAAAATATAATCGAAAATAATATACCAAGTGTTACATTTTCCATGCCACGTTTAGCCAATTTAAAACTGCTAAAACTTTTTTTTCAAATGGACGAGCCTGTATTTTTTGATGCCCAGTTATGTAAAATTAAATTATCTTTCTTCTGGTCATTGCAGGGGCTAAAGTTAGCAGTTTGTGAGATATTTTCAATTTTTTTTCAAGCGAACAGATTTACCAGAATTTTGCTTAAAAATTTCATATAGAATTAGCCTTGTACTCAAAGAATTAACTTTTCCCAAAAAGGATGCATTAATATATTCGAGATAGGTACTCAAGGATCTCGAACAACATACGAGTAGAGTCTAATTGGTACAAAGAAGGCTTTCACAAATTTAAGCAACAAACAAAACTACTGAAGAAAAGATATGTATACATTTCCAAGAGTAAAATTTATAATTTAAGTGAAGTTAATAAAAATAAGTGATGAATAATCCAAGAAATGAGCTTTAATTAGTTATTAAAATCCAACTAAAAGGAAAAAATCTTCGACCAATGGCGGATAGTTACTTAATTATGCAAGTAATTCAGTTGATTGATAAATATTTATCAAATAAAACATCTCAACTGGATATAAAAGTTAAATATTAAAAGATATATATTTATGCAATATATAGATATTACTATATTAGTAAAACTATATTAGTATGGTATGCAAGTTATGCTATACGAGTGAAATAAAAACAAAGAACTCTTACCGCTACATATCATGGAAACCATAATTCTATATATGACAATTATTGTTATTTGGAATGTTTAATGTACATCATTTACGTATAGGATGACGTTTCCGCTAAACCTCATAGTTTTTGAGATATTCACGAAATACTGAAAAATCATCATTTCACCCTCTCCCCCCCCCCTCCAAACCCGACGCTCGTGGTCGTGTAACTTTTTAGTGCGAACTATGAGGAGGGTATGCAAGCATTTCGCTAGAAGGAACTTTTTTTTTGGTGTTTGGGTTTTTGTCTAATTTTAATGTACCATTGCAGGGTTTTTATTTTATACCTAAATTCGTCGATTACCTATAAAAGCGTGAATGTTGTATGTTGATAAGGGTCTTCATAACAAGGGTCAAAATTAGCTGATTCTTGATTCTAGTCAAATCCTGTTTGTTGTGTATTATGTATTTTCGAGTGCTACTAATTTGAGGATATAATTGGCATTTATGAAATACGAAGCCCCTAAAAATGTACCTATGTGTTTGTTTAAATTCCTATTTTCTGATTTGTTCCATTTTAGTTTGTTTGCGTGCGAGTTCACGTGTTATTTATGGAGGTAAACTTATTTAACTAACAGGGAGTTTTATTGCCTACATCATCGACAAGGGTGGGAAATGGCTTATGTAAAATAATTATTGTTTTTTATGTTTATTCGCTTGTTAGTGGCAACCACGTCGTATTCAAATAAAATTACACTCTCTAACACGTAAGTCACCCGAAATAATTGCCTCCAAAGTTTTTTTTACAGCTAATATTTAACGCATTCGATCACCCCCATTCATACAGTCCGGTGTACCAGAAAGTTTTATTTTATATTTACACTTATATGCATCAGATTTCTTGGTAATATATGATTAAAGCGTGTTGGAAGCAAATCTGGAAGAGCAAGTGGTTCAATGCACTTCATAAAGTCTTTCATTATTCTTTTGTGTTGTTTCATCGTTGTACTGGTTTCATACAAGTAAATGACGATATCTTTATTGTGAGTAAATGATTTTCAAGTTATGAGAAATCTTCGGCTCAAAATCGTCATAAAGTGTAGGTATACATAACCTTCCAATGGCGCCCAACCGTTCTTCTTACCATGAAATTTTCCCATCGTATCATGTGAACTGAAACATAAGAAGATCACATGTCTTGATAGTCCAAGATTAACTGCATTGCGTGCCAAATTATGGTCTTTAAGAACTGACTAATGTAAAATTATTTTCTTTCGGTTTTCGCATGAACTCTTCATTCGCCATTCTGAGCTCTCATCAAAAGCCTTTTGAACTTCTTGGAAATTTGTTTTTGCAGCAATCTTTCATTTTTCGATATTGAATTTTGCAATAAAAATCGTATTTATCGCGATAGAAATTTTTTTCTTTCGGGATTCGTACGAACTTTTCGGTCGCAATTCTGAACTCTCAGCAGAAGCCCTTTAAACTACCTCGAAATTTCTCTTAATAAAAATCGCGGATTTTTCGATCGCATAATTTACAATAAAAATCGCATTTATCGCGGTATAACCTATTTTTTTTGTGATTCGATCGAACTCTTCAATCGTTATTTTGCTTCTCTTCAATCGCTTTCAATCTAATTTCGAGATTTCTCGACGTAAATTGCTAGAACTATTGCTGTTTTTCACAGTGAACTCCTGAACTCTTGTTTCTATTGGGAACTCCCAAGAAATGGATGATTTTTAAAAGAAGCAGCGCCAACTTTAAATAACGAAACGACACGTTTTTTTAAATGTGCATTTTTTAAACTTGAATTTTACTGCTGATTTTTATCTTTTCTACTAAATAACCAGTGGCGGCCCGTGAGTTTGACCTCAATGGGGGCAGGCAAAAGAAATACCATAGTCGAAGTTACTTGGGTGCATGATAGGCAATTTACTTTTTGCTATTTTATTAAAACAATTTATATTGTTTATGCACTCACTTATTTTTGAGGTTAAAATCTAGTCTGGTTTTGCAATATACAAACAAAATGCATACATACATACAAAATAAAATAACGAATTTTGTTCATCACAACCGCACAACAGACTTATTGTCAAATTTGCGGGTAAAAAACGGTCTACTCTTACACTCATTCTGCACCTGAACTAAGTTTAAAACTGGCATTGAACGCCAGTTATTTTTTAAATCCTCGATTTCTTCTAAATTTAATTTATTAACATTTTTTTGTATATCACAAACCCACAATTTCTGTACAATGTTTATAAAATTAAATTAACTCGTTTCGAAGTTAAAAAAAAATACGATTTTCGGGATGCATATTTTTCTGGAAAATTTTAAAACAAATTACACACTTGATTCTTGTATTAATTCGAGTTTAGCGAGAGTGAATTTTTCAAACATTTTGGTTATTTAAAGAAAACGCACAAGATTCAAATGTGCGGTTAAACCCAACCTTGTAGATGAAGTTCTCATGAAGAGCCAAAGAAATTTTTCACTTTTCGACATATATATCGCTTGTACTATCAGTCAGTCATGTTTGCAAACAGTTCGGTAAAATGATATGTCGCGATAAATGTTTTTTACACGCAACCTCTAATTACAGTTTATATATTCGTGTATTAATTATGATACGATACAGGAAACTATAAATTAAACCGACTACTGGCAAAACAAATAGCTGAAATATATTGTAGGCTACCATTAGTGTATTAATTATTAATCTTATATTAGTGCAATATACCATTACTACTATTTTTTACATACATCCTCAAATTATATTCCTGGTATACAGTTCTGAATTGGTTCCACCAAAAGAACGGTATTCTTTAAAACTATTGATGGAAGTATAATAAGTAAATTAAAGAAAATCAAATATTGCTTCTTTTTTTGGACCTCCCGATGCTTTTTTGCGTTTTTAACCAGCAGTGGCTTGTTGGACATACGAATTACTAACTAACTAACTAACTAACTAACTAACTAACTACCTAACTTACTATGTAATCGAAACGGGCGTGTACCACTAACATAAAACTAACATACATGTTACACTTATTTTTGTGCTGCTAAAGAGTAAGGAGGCTGGAATCCGAACCTTGGTCGCTTTAGATGACCAGGGAGGTGAGTCTCTAACTCTGTCATACTTTATACCTCATCATACTCCCATTATACCTCTTTCCGTCATTCTCAACTCTGATCATGCAACATTCTTTTCGTGTACTAACTCACGTGG
>CAXKVY010000111.1:0-262828 GCA_964058915.1 Tetropium fuscum | reverse complement strand
ATATATATATATATATACACACACACACTATCAATTATGAGGAGTTTCTATTTGTTTTGTCTTTTATTCTGTTGGTCAATAAATGCATTATTATTAATCATAAACATATGTTGGTATTCTAACACAATATATATACTAATTCTTAACAACATCTATTTTAAGTACATTTTACCTACTCTCAAAACGTTTGCTACGTTCGTTGTTTACTAGGGCCAGAATCGATATCCTGCAAATTAACAAGGCATTTCTGCAAATCATAAATATGTTTTTGACGTTGATGGATTCCCTATAAATGAAAATTTTATGGTAATTATCACATTGAATAGCTTGTTTGTTTTCAAACACAATAGTAGTAATAATAGATACGAATCCATGTTGTTCTATTTAGCACAGTAAATGATTTCAATGTGCAATACATATGTGGTACAATAAAAATAAGCCCAAACTTAGACGAACCTTGAAAACATTAGTAAAAGCAAGGCATTTGATCGAGACATTACAGTCACCATCTTAGGGACTGAATATAGGAACAGATAAGGCAAAATGACATAAGGCAAATGACATGCTTAGATCTCTTAACCAAATAATTTACTACTTGAACTCGAAAATCAGTATTATTAGTCTAAAATTTGACTATACTACTATACTATAAATTTTACTGTCCTGGTGATCTAACAGGTATGGGCAACATTCTTAGTAGGTAGTAGTGAATACAAAACCCACAGAAATTCAGACATTTTTTTAGTTTAGTAGTATAGTTTTTTTTAGTAATGAAATTAATGGTATTTACTACTACATCCATAACATTCTTCAGTCGAATGGACTTAGTACAAATTTTGTTGATGAATAATGCAATGCAGAATTATTAAATCACATTCTTGCACATTCACAGCGGTTGCTCTTTTTCTCAGAATTCCGATAAAACCTTTTCGCTCACCGACCATTGAAGGCGCACCATCTGTGCACACTCCAACTAATTTACACCATTGCAAACTATATTGCTCAAAAGTACTTTGCACCTCTGTAAATATCTTTTCCAGTAGTGGTCCCCTGTAGCGGTCGTAAAGCCAGTAATTCCTGTAAAAATAGCTAACTGGGATGTGTCAGATAAATATCTACTCTCGAAAGCAATCGAAAATGCTTGAAAATTAGCTAATCTATCGGTCAATGTTTTTTTGATATCACTAGCCATCATATCTATACGTCGAACAACAGTACGTCGCGATACTGACTTTCTCAAACTCTTTCTCATTTTCTGGGCACAAAAGTTCTGCAACATATACTAGGCACTCCTCGTATGATCGAGAGTATCGATCGTACGAATACGTAGCATAATGTATTAGTTTACTAATAATGAGTTTTTGAACATATATGTTTTTTAAGAATGTTTTAATTTTTTTTAAATTGTTTATACACATTGTATGTTATTCTTATCGACGATCTTAAAATGTTTTATAAATTGTTTAAATATAGACACATTATAGTAATATGTTATCTTTTGTAGTCCTGAAGAAGCGTTTAAAATAAAGCGAAACGTCGACGTAGTGGGAAATACCTAATTTTATTCTTATCCCATACCGACGAGGAAAACCTTGATTATTACTATCTTTTAACCACAGTACATTAAAATGTTTTTCTAGTTCCTAAAATACGTAAGCCTTTTTTAAGCTTGCTCTTTCTAAAGGGCTCTTATGCCATAACCTGTAACATCGTATTTTCGTATTTTTATTCCGTTTTTTTATTTCCAACGATATTTATTCGTTAGATTTCAATACCAACAACCAATATACAGCAAAATGAGGCTTTTCAATCGAATCAATACCAAAAACCCTCGAGGGGTATTTGAATAACCCCCACTGTCGCTAAGCAGCATTACAGCAAAAAGCAGACGACGTGACGGAAATACAAGTGATGCCCTCGCGTTCCGTCCATCCGGCATTATGACGGCAATACCTCACCAGTTTTCAGGTCGTTAAAAATTTCTCAACTGTATAATTTCCAGATCCTCATCATTCATAAAATATTTTAGTGCCATTCAAATTCAGAGTAAAAAACGGCGCCGGCCTATGTTTTCTCCACTGAGATGAAAATCTCCTAAAGCGTTCCGCAATGATATATACGACATCCTTTATCACGCACGGAATTCATATTATAACGAGGAAAAAAACCACGGGACCGGCTGAGAACGTTAAGGAAGTGTGTAAGTAAATAAGCTAGGGGGAAATATAACTCTGCACCGTGACAAATTTGTACTTTTATGTAAAATATGTGCTGAGCGTATATTTATAGGTGAAATTTCTTGCAATAGATGTGTTTTTCACAGCGTTTATGGACGGGTAAATTGATTTCAACGTATCTCTGATAAAGTAAGGTATTTTTTCTACTCCCATACTTTAATTCGTTCATTAGATATTCCCTACCTATACTTTAATGAGATTCATTAAGATACAAATAGTCCCCCAGTACAAATTTTCAATCCGAAAAAAAAGAGGGTGTGATTGTCGATTCCGACATCTGCAACAGTGATATGTTGCAGGTGTCGGATTGTCGGACTCGACGAAGACGCACTCTTTTTTTTTCAGATACAAAAATTTTCCTTTGATTTGACGGATAATCTTTCAATTAAAATAAAAAAATTGAGCGTTGATATACAAACTAGAGCAAAAAATTGTGCGGCATTTTACAAAGAAAACCCGTACCAATTACCTGTATCTATGTACGTGTAGTTAACTGACCGCATATAAGATACCGCGCAGTTGCCACATGTAGGTAATTCCCAAATTTCTCAATATTCAATTAAACTATCAAACTCCACAATACGATATAAAAATTATATATATTATTTATGAATGTCATAAAAGAATTATTGTACATACAATAATATATAATAGACCAAGATGTTAGCCATTTTTACATTTATTTTCCTCTACTTTAATTATGGCAATTCCCTAAACATTTATTTTTATAGTTAATAGCAGCAACGCCGCTGTACGGTAGACACAATACTAAATGTGCGAGCAATGTATCTCTTTTTAACTTATTGGAATGACGCGCCGTCTCTGTTTAGTTTGACAGTCCCTCAAACGTTCGGATCTCTTACAGTGGCGGATTCGCGGGTATTGCGCTAATTTCTATAATCTGCAACGGTCATTCGCGTTGGTTGAGATATTCGCGTATATATATATATATATATATATATATATATATATATATATATATATATATATATATATATATATATATATATATATATATATATATATATATATAGTGCTGTTTAAATATTATTGTGATACAATATAATACGTTTATTTTTATTATCTGAGCGGTGTAGGTAAACTAAAAATAAACTAATTATTTATTTTCAGTACAGATACTTAGGTATTTATGTATTTTCAGAGTTACCTAAGTACCTTATAGTGTTCGTAGGTAAATTTTGTTCCGTTTTTTAAATTGTTTTTATCCTGGAGCTTATACAAAAAGTCAAAACGCCGAAGCAAGACGTTTACCTACCTATATATTATTTATATACCTATGTAGGTATACACCGCTACCGCTAGAGTCGAAATAAAAAAATGGCGGTTAGTAAAAATATGGCAAAAATAAGTTAGAAAAGTATGGCGGTTAGCAAAAATTTTTGTTCGTTTCGCATGAAATCTGAAAAACGCAGATTTCCACCAGCCCACGCTTTTTTTACGAGATAGGATAGGTATGTTAAAAAATGTAATGAAAATATTATTTGACGGTAAAAATGGATAGTGGGGGTTAGAGCAGAACCGACTTTGACAAAAAAAATGCTTGAGACCGCTAGGCTATAAATACAAATACCTATTGTCCATTGACTTTATTTTTATGTAGGTACCTACCATCCTAGATCACAAATTAATAATTTACATCAGTGGGCAAAATAAAAAATTCTATAGACTGTTTATTAACATTAAAATCATGTACCTAACTAGCCACGAATGAAATGAAAATTTACAATGACGGTAAAATACCTCAAGGTCAGTTTCTAATTTTGATTGTCTGTAAAAAGTGTGTGTATTGGAAATCGCTTTGCGATGAGAAGCTGGTAGGTAGGTATGTATTGCATTTATAAGAAAAAAAATGTCTACGCCAATGAAAAACATTGTGTAGGTCAGGGTTGTAACCACTGGTTTTTCTCAGATTGGACGATGTGGAAAATGAAAGGGAGCGTCGGGGTTTTATGTTTAATGTTTAACAGAATAAATTAAGCTGACAATAAAACATTTACACTAAACAAACTATAAATTTGGATACTTAACCAGATGCGTCGCGCAAATAATAAATCTATCCATATGAAAACAAAGCTAATCACTAGGGTTAAGTAGACCCGACTCTAATAGAACAATTTTGAGTGACTATCCGCTTATTAAACTATTTGACTTTAAATCCGAATTTACTGTATGAAAATCTGCCGGAAAACTGCATAATTTTGGCCAGGATTAGCTCTAGTCCTCGCTGGGCGGGACCAAAGCCGATCTTTCATCCCCTTTAAGTAATACCACTTACCAGGGGTGAAATCTCCACCAATCCTACAGGACCTACTTTACCCCTTACATAATCTTAGGAAACTATCCCCGTACGCTAACGACATTTGGTTTGCAAAATATGAACTAAAAATTTTATATGACATTTCTGAGATTAATAATAAAATACTTATGTGGGGTAGCCCGTTGTACACATAAAGAGAAAACCCCATGAAAAACTCTTCTTGGGCTTTGATAATTCATTTTCCAAAACAATACAATTATGGCATTTCTGAGATACTCTTTCTGCATTAATTAGTTAGCTGTTTGGCCATTTTGCCTATACCCGGAAACCATAAATTAAGTGACACTTCTAACGGACAACTGAGGAATAACAATTATTTATGGTCAACTCTTTTCGTGCCGCTTTATGAGTAGACCTTGTTCATTTTACAATAGGACAATTAATTTCAGATATTTTACTTTTACTTTAGACAGATATTTTACGTCACACATCTGCGTGTTATTAACTCTTGAAATGAATTTGAACTTAGCAGAACACATAAAGAAAGATGAATTACCCATTAAATGTGGACCTTCTTAGAATTCTTTAATTAATAAACAAAGGACAACGTTAAATTTTGGGTCGCTATGGCCTGGACTTTACCATTTTGTTACAGGGTTGCCGGTCGTTGAACTACACATACATATTAGAAACCGTGTACAGAAGCGGTAAATCACATCACTATGCAATACTAAAGGATATTTAGTGTAAAATTGTATACCGCCACAATGTTTTGTGAATAGAACTAGGGAATAGGAACTAGGAACTAGTCCGCGGCTTAACATATCGGTCGCTATCCCTCTTCAACTCATATAAATCCCATTTCCCTTCTCGCTCACTTAGAAGACACCTGCATGAACAAGCTGGCGATTTACTGGCTTTACAAAAGATGTCTTATTATGTCATATTCATATATGTGCAAAACTTTAAGCCAAAAAATTATTTAGTTTTGAATGTATTTAAACGTGTACAACTTATGCTCAATTTAGCCAGTAACAATTTAAAATAAAGAAATTAAATGCTATTGCCCAGCAAGGACCACCGGGAGGTAAGAGCGCCCATTGCCAGGATAGAACGTGGTTAGGTGAGTTATTATTAGTATAGATAAGACTGTTAGTAAAATTTATAACAAATTAACTCACCAATTTGCGGGATATGTTATTATTTGCATATATAGTTATACTCATATTGGTATTTTTAACTGTCACTTATTAGTAGCACTCTTCACAAAAACACATCACTATTCACTATCTGAAAATAAGTCACTGTTTTCATTTACATTTATTATGACTGGTTTATGACCACATTCTTGATTCCACCTTCTTCACATGGTCTATACATTTTATCCAGTTGGCCGCATTTACTTCTTTGATTGCACCATTGAGAAATTTTTTCACATCAGCTAACTTAAATGTTGTATATTCTCTAGCGACTTTCACTTTTATTTGCGCCCAAATAAGCTCAATTGGGTTCAGTTCGCATTGATATTGAGGCAATCGAATTACCTCCATTCCTCTTGCGTTGGCTATTTCATCCACTACATACTTCTTGGAAGCTGGAAAATGTTGCCTTGCCAGTGTCAACAATTCAGCTTTAAGTAGTGAATCATCGTGTTCAATGTTTCTTTCTTCTAGCCCGTCTTTAATTTGTCCTTTCCGCCATGCAATTGTGGGCAGCTGTTCTGTTCTACAGGAATGATAAGATTATTGTTTTTATTTTATTTCCTATATTAGGATAATTGTGCGCGCCAATGAGCACCGCATTCCGTTTGCATATCAAACGAATGCACTATAGATAACCTATTGAGGTCCCACAATCACTGTCTTTATATTGATCATCACAAGAACAAATGAACAAATAAGGTAAGTTAAATTAAATTTAAATAATATGCCTGTGCCTCAAAATCTAAAATAATTATTAACATATCGTTTTTATTTTAAAATTAGCAATGGATCATTTCAAAGTTTACAGGCGACCACCGTTATTAATTACTGCTATTTCCGCCTCATCCAAGGGCCGTCTTCTCCATCTCTGCGGTATCTGAAAATCCCAAATTGGATCACCTGGCTTAGCTGCGGAAGCTGTAGAACCTTGCTGTCCAGGTGGAGGCTGAGCAGATGAAGTTTGCTGATCTCTTGATTTCCCATATCGGAATTTTATTGATCTAGCTCGTAATTTCGGGGTTATGGATAACTTTCTTAATGTTGTGCGGTAGATCATGTTGGAACCTAAAAATAAATATGACAACTAAAAATTCACAAATCACTTTATCGTCATAATATATATGTAAATTACGAAATTTGCAATGCCGACTTAAACCTGATCTAAATCAAAAAAGTTAGTACGTACTTGCTAATGGTGGAAAGCGCTATTAAACATTCTGAATGTAGTTTTCATGAGGTAAAGTGTTGACATTTATGACATTTACTTCACCCAAATTGGTTGTGAAAAGTAAGCCATCTCGTAAACTGTATTTAGTTAGTGAAAAGTGTCACACTAAATGTCGTAATTATCAAAAAAAAATAATTTTAACGTTCCGTATATCAGCGCGTTATTTTCCTTCCTGCAATCACACCGGGTCTCGCCGTTTCGATTTATCATCCACCTAGCTAAAATCTAACTATCAATCACGCGGGGAATGCGAAACTCGTTTGCATCCCGGCAAGAACAAACATTTAGGGGGTAAGTGGAGACCCGGAGTGCGCTAAATCACGGCACTCACCGAGTAATATACATATTACCCCGGAATCCGGGCAACAAATAATAATTTAGCGGTGATGGATGCTCGGCAATCTCCCACGGTCCACCTTTCTGGCCAAGCTGTGAACAGCTGCAGGACTTTGACTGAAATCGCTCATACATAATAGGCCCCCCGGCAGTCGCAGGCCTCGTTATGGGCTAAATGTTAAAGATTAATTTGAAGAATAGCTGCGTCCTAGTTTATATTTGGCGTATGGACGCTTATGCACGCCCATAGTACTTCAAGGATGTGTAATAATTTTTGAAAGGACAGAATACTGAAAATAATGCCACTAAGAAGACCCACCCAGGACAGTTAATTTTACTGTGCAGCAATTTTTTTAAATAATAATATAATGTCTATTAAAAATTGTTTACTAATACAAATTTTTATAAAAGTCTAGTAGCCTAGTGCTGACTAGGCTACTCAATTCAAAGAAAATACATATTTAAATATAACAAAATCGTGAGTTTATAATAAATAAATTAATAGTAAAAAAAACATTTTTAAAAACAAGTTAAATCATATATATATAATAATATATAATATACGTTTATTTGTAAACACAATTATATAAATACATGAAACTTGAAATGGTGACAAATCATATTTAAATACATAATTATACATCATATATCATTAAATACATATACTTACATCATTTAAACATATTTAAATTTAAAACCTAAGATATATTTAAATTATTTCACCATAATTACCTAGCATTTATACATACAAATAAACAGGAACCACAAAGCCGTAGCTGTCTGTGGGAATTCGACATAATATTTGCATCTATAGCTGTACTTAAGTAATTAGTGTTTTGCAGCAAACACCATAAATTCCTAACACTAATTCAAAATTTCAAATAATCTATAAAATGTAAAATATAATATTAATAAATATTAAAAAAAAAACATATTAATATACAGCATATAAAAAATATTAAAAAATATAAAAAAATATTAAAAAATATTAAAACATTAAAAAACATTAAAAAATATCAAAAACATTAGTCCTCCATACCTATTATTACTGTATTATTTACATAGTAACTAATTTGGGTATTACTGACAATAAATTTTTTTTACCTCTTATCTAAATTTATTTAAGAATGGTATATCTTGTATATTTGAGGGAAGCTGATTGTAAAATCTTGGGGCAAGATACATAAAGTTCCTTCGTCCTAGCGATTTAGAAGTAAAGGAAGTTCTAAAGACATGCTTTTGCCGTGTGCTATAATTAAGATTAATTTCTTCTAGACCCTGTCTATTTTCAAATTGTATATTCTTAACCTACCAAATAAATGAGATAAACAAAACAAGAAAAAAAGAGGAAAAAAGTTAAAAAAGAATAATTCAATCCGTTGAACTGGAGTTAGACCTTAACATTCTTGATGACTCTAGTTTTCTATTTTTACTAGTTGTTTTAAACTGGCCTTTGTTATGTTCCACTATGACGTTATCCTTTTCTGTGCCAAATTCTTCAAATAGCAATTTTTATCTGGTTTGAGGGTATGGAGAAGAAGGCGCACTGTTTGATTTTTTTGTTTCTTCTGGGCTAGCTGCAGTCTGATTTTCTAGTATTATATATAGCATTACTTTTCCAATTATTGAGGGAAAAATTGGAAAAGTAATGCTTTTAGAGAAAAAAGTTTCGAACCAAAGTTGTGCAGCGGATGATTTTAAGTAAGGATGAAGCATTTAAAAAATCGCAAAAATTTTGTCACTGCGATATTTAGTGCCAAATTAAAAAAATGTGAAAAAATAAATATCGATAAAATATAGGCATTTTTTTCTGAAATCGTTGAAATTGGAGTCTTACATAGCCATTAATTACATTGCTTAACAAAATGCGCTGCGACGATTGAAAAATTTTAATACGGCGATCTATTGCAACACTGTTAATTTGACATTTGGGAACGCTCCCCAGCCGATCTTGATGAAAATATTGTAATCGTTAGGCAAGAGCAATATCTTAACAGCATGCCAATTTCCAGAATTATTCATAAACAAATTAAAATTTTATTACCGAAAAACCCGTAACTAAAGACCATAATATTGAGATGTGCAACAGACTGCATTCGATTGCGTTGAATTTTTACATTAATTGAAGATTTTTACATGAATTTAAAAAAAAATGTCGACTGTATGACCAATAGAAGCCGAGATAGGAGACATTGAACTACCTCTTCTAGAACTTTCGATAAAGGGGGTATGATAGTGATTGGTCTTAAGTAAGAAGCTCAGGACAGTTAATTTTAAAGTGCAGTAATTTATACAGAAAAACTAAACTACAACCAATTCTACGAGTTTGAAGAAAATCAAAATTAAATTCGATTAAAAAAATAACTGAATCCTTGCTGAGGATAGGTACCAATTTGCATTATATACAAAAATTTCATAAACCTATTAATACACTGACGATCAATAATTGAAGTGGCCCAAGAAAAATTTGCAACAACTTTCAACTCTCGATGCAACTGTCGATACCAACAGCTTTCGATGCAAAAATCGCTGAGCCCTAAATCTTTTTGGATACGTGGTCAATATGCATCAAGAACATGTGACATATTTTACTTTTCCTTTAAGATCCGGCAAGAAGGAAGGCTATACCATACCATTCTAGTGATCTCCTGTTCTTCCAAAAAGTTCGATTTGCGAAAACTATCATGTCAGTTCTCCCTACCCTGTGTATACCCCTCAACCATGCAATTATTCTGGTACCGTTCGCCGATCTCTCGGTAAACTTGCACGTCCATCAGATACCCGTGTTTTAAACTAGTTCTAAACTGCGACGTCAACAGAAGTATAGAAAATAAAACACATACGCACGATCACAACGCAAGTATAAACTACTGAGTTGGGCAACTACAACTAGAGAGTGGTCCGTTTCTAATTTTCTAAAATAATTTCTATGACAAAACATTAAAACATTTGCCCCCTTTAAACTAAACTTAAAACTAACTTAAACTCAAATCTTGCGAATACCATATTGCTGCCATGTTTCAGAAAAACTGGGCCGCAAGCCAGTGAACACATACATGGGCCCTTTCAGCTAGAACGCGGCTCAGCGAAGCGTCGCCGGGCCCCGAGGTACGATTACGGCGGTCGAGAGCTTTCGCCTGGGGTTGGATATAAGAGAAAAGTTACAAAGGGTCGCGGAACTTTCCCAACTTTCCTTGTTTTTGCAGTTTACACCAATCGCCCAACTATAATCTGTATTATGTACACGAAATACCTCAATCCTCACGAAGTCTTTGGGACCGGGTTGTTTTATTTTTGAAACTCAAAGTACCTACTCTTCCACGAGTCGCCGCTTTTTGCTACTTTACCGGAAACTTTAACGATACGTTACTGTACTGGCGTTGAATGTGAATGGACATTCCCGATGTGCTGGGTGGCTACGTAATACTAAGGTACATAATATTTATTGAACAAATAATCTGTGACAACTGTTAACGAGTGAAGCTTCCTGTTTATCGTTGTTAAAAATAGTTACAAATATTCTCTCAAATGGGAATTTGTCATAATATTTACCACGGAGCATTATAATAATTGCCGAATGAGTTATGTTTAAGGTATAAGTTTAAGTTATATGTTTAAGTTATAAGTTAAAGTTCTAAGTTATAAGTATAAGATAAGTTTACGAACTGGTGTGAGTATCATTTAAATACATTGTAGTTTCTGTTTGTATGAAATTCGTTTTAATATTTTTTACAAAAAACCAAAATTGTTTGACTTCACCCTGTATGTCATTTTCTACACTACTGACATAGCTTTTATAAGCAGTGTTTGAGGTGAAAACTTCTTTAGGCGCGCTTAGCACTTTGATTTTTGTGGATATTGAATGAGACTGGGCCGTCACGCGTCACGCTCTGCTATGTAACGCTCAGTCGAGTAAAGTCCACTCGTTGACTAAGCGAGAGAGATAAACTTAAATCTTTACAGTATTTACAGTATATTTTAGCTTTCATAGGCCTATTGTTTCACTCTTTGAATAAAATAGCAGAGAAGAATCTGAGAAGTCCAATCAGAGGAAAATTCCACAATATAATTCACAAATATTATTGTTTATTTTGTAACTAATATTACTTCATGGGTACAGACATAAAAATAAATAATTTTATATAACAATATCGATATTATCTTTTGTTGATTCACCGAACTAATCCATTATATAACATAAATGTAATTATATATGTATTATAACAGGCGTATTTTTGAAGTGAAAATTTCTTTAGGCGCCTCAGCACTTTTATTTAAAATAATAATACCTATTATGGGAGAAAACAATATATCAGGAGGTTCCGTCTCGTCGGGTTACCGTCCAATTGTTTTCCTCTCTCAATTCGAATTGAATTGAATTGGATTGAATCGAATTGGCTGCCGAAGTGATGGTCCTTCGCAGTACTTGCGAACTATGAGTAGGTATTTTGGAGCGACATACAGTGGGGCCACATCTAGCGCCGGTTGCCTGAAGCATCTGTGTCACGGGCGTGTACGGTCAACGTGTATTAACGGGTGCGGTGTCTTGCGGGTTGTGGTAATACGGGCGGACGGTTACAGTATATATTTTAAAACTCGAAAATTAGAAGTTTTCACTTCTATCGTGTGGTCATAAACACACACCTATGTTTTCTATATCTTGCTTTAATTTATTTCATAAAATTCCATGCATCTTGACATTATATTCATTTCCTGTCATTTTACTTCTTTTTCTATGCCTATCTTTAATAAAGAAGGGATGATGATTGTCTTATTTTACTAGTGGACATTCACATATATCAATATTAACGTGTATATTTGAGATAACAAAATCTAAGGTTTTTGTTACGAATTATATTATTTCGTCTTGAATCATACACTTCTAAAAAGTCTTATTTAATTTTGGTAAGTTAAATCTCGTATCAATAGACGATTGAAACATATTTTTCAACAATATCATATAACTGTTTATACATTTCTGAAATAATATTCTGAATTAGTATTAGTGAATGAGTAAGTTTAACCCAAACATCTTCCGCTCCTGACTGAAGATTATCCAGTAGTTTTCTTGATATATCTGACGCCTCCTCCTTTACCGGTTACAAATAACATTCAACTTTATTTCACATAACTTGGAATTTAATCCACGAACATTTTATTAATAAATACACTTTTAACTGATCGTTGTAGCCATCAAAGGACATCGTTTAAATCTGATTCTTTAGTAATAATAAATACCTTACATTTGTCTTCTCTCCTCATTTTTCTTTTTTCCGTTTTTTTTCGAAACATATTTGATATTCTTTTCTCTCTTGAAAATTTGACACTTCATTGATAGATTTTTATTTTCTCGCGTCAACAAGTTATTAACGTATAGTTGTTAGGACCTATGTTTAATAAAGATTGATCTACTTCTATCACGCATAGTGTTCTTTTAATATTCTTTGCCATTATAAATATATTCTTGTTCAAATTACTCGTAAATTTTAAGAACAGTGTTGGTGGGTCATTGGGCTTGTTAGGGTTCTTTTTCAGACGATAGCAAGAATCAATCATATGGTTATATATTTTAGCAATACAATCGGATATCATATTTTCCTTTTTTACTACAGATATTCACTTGCTGGCTGGTTTTTATCAAATAACTTACGAACAACTTTAGAAGCAACATACATATGATTTCTAAATTTAGTTTTACCTTTTCCCACTTAGGTATTTATATTATATTTATAGTAACACTTTCTTGGTTAACGATTTTAAGTACGTGTGTACTCATAGAAGTTCCACTCAAGTATTCAAAATTCACAAAGTAATATTTTATCGGGTGTTCCATTTAAAATAATGAAGTTAGTGTGAACTTCCGGTATAGAAATTGTTAAAAATTTCTTATATTAACATGACGTGGTAATTTATTGTATTTAAAACTCAACATTTTTAATATTACTAATAGACAAAACTCATTATCACAATGGCTTCCCTTTGTCCTAGCTGTATGCTATAGAGATATGTGATACTGAAATTTATGCCTCGTATAAACAAGAATTATTGAGGATAAAGGATGGGATTAGGGACTACTTCATGCATCATACTTGTGTATTACAATAAATTTTTAAAAACCGCCGTTTCTATGCGGCCTTGATCCGGTTCCCAGGACCAAGATACCGAAGATGTTTACTGCTGGGCCTCTTTATGTCCCCATAGCATCATCCGGGCGAAATATATTGACAGCAATATAAAATAGCAAGACAGAGTGGCCCATATACGCCCTAATTTACCGCACTATTAACTCCTTAAAGTATATGTTTAAAGTGCCCGTATCTTTTAAAACAATCGGTCATAAATGGTCAGGGAGAACGTTTTATATGGGCTATAGGCTGAGTTTATGCGAACGGAATCGTGAAATGGTATCAGTTTTGAAACCTTTGCGGATTATTCATGAGTAAAGTAAATGCGGGGATAGCAGCGCTGACAAATGATCATAATGGATAAAACAAACACCGCAGAGTAGTTTCACCACGTCGTGGCAGATAAAAAGGGTATCATGTTCTGTGAATATTTGCTAGAATATATCCCGCACCCCATCACGAACAAGTTAAATAATCTTTAACAAATGTTTCGGCGACCGAAATTGTATTTAGTTTTAATATCTCAAGAGGTGAGAATGAATTGAAAATAATTTGACAAATTTTCGAAAACTTTTTTTTGAAACGGGTAGCGCCTCAGGCTCTCGTGGCTATTGCCAAATGGCTGAATCTGAATAATTGTCTCGTTTTTTGTTTGGTTTTTTGTTTGGTTACCATGAAAACCCAAAATATTTCCGGAAATATTCATCTTATTGCGATACTAATAAATGGAAATATTTATGTCAAAATATGACATGGAATGGACTTGCATTGTTGCTATCAAAGTGAAAATAGGATTTTTTGTTTACTTTCTGTGCAAATGATAATTAAACAAGTAAAACATCTCTTACCCTTTTTTTAAAATTTTTAGTGAACATAACTTACGTTTAACTGTAAAATAGATTTATTTTAAACAATTTTTATTAGTTTTATTAAACTAAAATCGGTGGAACATTGTTTTTTAACATTTTGTTGATATTAAGTGAATATATCATTCCGTTCAGAAAATATTACACATTAATGTAAAAAAAATAAACTTTAACACCCTGTATCTTTCTTAAGAAGCTAGATCGGCCATACGTGTATAGGAACTTTTCTTTTTAAGCACATGTGTTCTATATCCTGTTAAAGTTTGTCTACAAAAACTGTCTGTTAACAAGAAAACTTAAAAATTGTATCCCTTGCAGGGTAGCAAGTAAATCTTACGAACATAATATTTTAATTTTCCCTATAATTTTAATAACCATAAGCACATTCGAATTAAAAATGACACGCAGACGAAAAACTGTTTTCGGACTGCTACGAATTGCCAATCTCGTAGTCGCCCGGAAATCTAGATTTTTTCCTTGTGACATAATTATATCGTGTTTAAGTGCTTAATCCTCGAATGATGCTTAAATTCACTTTTTAATATATTTGAAATTAATATTGTTAAAGCACCAAAGAAACCATTTCGGGATCCCCGAGGAACCGACAAAGATAAATATCGAAGTCAACTCGGGAAGAACCTGGAAAAACTCGACGTGCTCAATGATAGTGGCAGTATAGAGGAATATATAGATTCTCTAAAAACAGCCATGAGGAAAGCTTTTAAACCATCCTGCCCGCTCAAAGTCTCGAGGGTCCCTGGGGAAGCCACCAAATGGTGGCGCCGGGAGTTGTCGGACTTGAAACAGAGGACAAGGACATCTTTCAACAATGCAAAACGGACAAAACTTGAATCAGACTGGGAGCAATACAATGATGGTGAAAGGATGGTGGCACCAAGACCAACAGCCTTTGCGAAAGCCAAGAGCTGCAAACTCACTTCCTTGACTCTGTCACAACAGATCTAAGGGAATGGCCAAATGAAGTCGACATTCAACCAACAAATTCGGACTGGCAAACTGCCAACCAAATAGTAAGTGAAGACAGAATCAAGTGGGCAATACAGAGCTTCTCCCCATTCAAATCGACGGGCATTGACGACATATATGGAAGACATGGAGAGAAGTAAAAGTATTGTTCATACCAAAAGCAGGGAGGATGGACTATTCCACTCCCAAAGCATACCGTCCTATTAGTATAACTTCATCTGCTGAAGACTATGGAGAAGCTATGTGAGCGATATCTGAGGGATGTAACATATACTAACAATCCTGTGCACCCCAACCAACATGCATACACACCAGGAAAATCCATCGACACTGTCCTTCATGTGGTAGCAAGACGGATCGAGAAATCCCTGGATCATAAGGAATTCACCTTGGGTGTCTTCATAGATATAGAGGGTGCGTTTGACAAAACCACCTTTCCTAAAATTACAGCGACCCTATCACATAGGAACGTTCCTCATATTATGGGCAGCTGGATATCCCACATGCTCTCTAAAAGAGCAGTACAAATCAGTGCAGGAGAAAGAAACGGTCACAAGAGGACTGGTTGCGAAGGGCTGTCTGCAGGGTGTTTTATCACCACTGCTATAGAATCTGGTTCTTGACAGCCTCCAAAACCACCTCAACATGAAAGGATTCTACACAATTGCATACGCAGATGACCGAACGCTACTGCTTAATGGAAAATTCGAAGGAGCCCTCTGCCATAGAATGCAGACTGCTATCATAAGACCAATTATGGCCTACGGAGCTGTTGTTTGGTGGCCCAAGAGTCAATAAGTAACAGCAAAACTCAAGATATGCCAGGTACAAAGAGTTGCCTGTCTGAACATAACCGGAGCTATGCGAACAACACCAACGAGAGCAATGGAGATAATGCTGTCTTCCATCGCTACATCTAGAAGAAGTGGCTTTGACTACCATGACTCGCCTCAAGTCTATTGGAATACTACCAAACGCAAGCTGTGGCCAAACCAGAAGCCGCCTGTGGACTGAGGCTTTCAAAAAGATACCCCCTTTTACAGGCATGTGCAGATGGTATTCCGCCTCGGCTTGTCTTTGATAAACCTTGTACCATACAAACTACTGGTGAAGATATCTTCACAGACGGATCAAAGAAAAATGAAGGAGCAGGCTGTGGTATATATTCCGGAAATCTGCGATTCCGATGCAACTAGACTATGGATAAAAATGCCAGTGTAGCACAAACAGAACTCGCAGGTATAACCATAGCCGCATAAGAGATTACTCGCAGAGAAATAACGGGCAAGATAATCAGAATCTGCACAGATAGTAGACAATCACTACTGGCCCTGAAAAACTAAAAAATAACAAAAGGGTCAACATGGGAATGTCACCAAGCACTTGTGAGAGCCTGTCAGATGAATAACGTCTGCCTATGCGGGTCAAAGGACACTCACAGTGCAACGGCAATAAAGAAGCTGACAAACTGGCCAAGAAGGCGGCCAGCCTGAGAATCCTTGGGCCTGGTCCTTCAAGTACACTACCAATTGCAGCGAAACTCCAATTAATAAAGGGAAACACCCATAAGAAATTTAAGACGTTGCGGGATGAAACAAGTAGCTGTCAGCGGGCCAGAAATCTCTTGAGATATCCCAGCGAAGAAACGGCGAGGAATTATCTGGCAACAAGACAACAAGAAGATGAAACGATCGAGCATATACTTTGTGAATGTCCCGCCGTGTCAGCGACCAGAGAAACCATATTGGGGGAACGTTGGCCTTTTATAGCCAATTTGAGGGAAATGCCCTTAGGCAACATCATCACTTTCTGTACAATATTAGGCTGGTCGATGGCCTAGGGAGACATTTCCCTCACGGAGGAAGCACAAGGGGCCCAATGGGGCCTCAGCGAATCTCTGATCTGCACTCCGAACAATTTCCAGATTCGATATATATTTGTGGTAATATATCTATCACAAGACTTATTTATGCCTTTAAGTGCTATTGCAGTTTCTATTCCTTTAATATACGACAATATTTTTAGTATCGTTAGCTTTGATATTATATTAAAAACCTTAGTTTCTTCCAGTGATAAATAAAAAACATGAGTTGAATATTGACTGTTTAAGTTTTTTGTATGTACAAAATATGTAAATATATAATATTTGAACGTTTAGTATCTTCGTTTAATTCATCGAGGAACTTCGAGCAGTTATTATAAAATCACATGTCATAAAATCAAAGAGCAAAACAAAATGTGGTACAGTAGTACAAAAACGAAATTGAACAACTACTATACTAATTTAAAATCGACAACTCATCATGGAGCTTGAATTAACTGATGTAGTCAATAACCATGATTTTTGTAAAAGGGCACGTTTGAGACACAGGCCCTTTTATTTAATAAGATTTCCGCTATAGATTCTTCGCAAACAACCCTCCACTGCATTCAATTTTTTAATCATCTAAAAAGGGTCATTGTAAATTAAAATGCTTGCCCCCGAACGCGCGAAATAATTTCTTAGTAGCTGCTATTCCATAATAGATCTAATTAGATAAATGGCACAGGGGCGGCGGATTGACATTCAAGTCGAAAATTTTGAATACGACGAGTTTGTTTAGTGTAACTTGACAATGAAAGGGAAAACATGAAAAGCCTTATTTCCGTCGAACCGCGCGTTTATTTTTCAAAGAGCCCATTCTGTATGTTTAGATACAATAAGACTTTGTGCCAAGGCAATCAATTACTTCCCTGCGGTAATTTAAAATGCTCGTAGGGTAGAAGTTGCCTCCGATTGACTGGTGCCACAATTAGTCGGCCACATATTTGAAAACTAGACATGAATTAAAAATAAATAAATATGATTATGATTAAAAAAAAACAGAACGAAAAGTAAACAATTAAGGAAAGTATTAACAAACTGCTGTCTGGCTGAAACAAGATTTTTTGTCCTTACAGTTGAGTAAATAATGTTGCTTTGGAGCTCTGAAAAAAAGTCGGGTCCTAAACAGTCAGTTCAAATTGCTTCGTTCTTTTCATCCGCCGAGTGTCTTTTATTTATGTAAATACAGCTTATGATAGTAAAAACATGGCAACAAATTCGGTATGACTTAGAAAATATTTTTAGATGTTTAATATCAGTGGCGGTTCGTGCCCTTTACACTTGGGTAGGCGACACCCAAGGGGTACAAATTAGGGAATATGACATGCGCTGCAAACAAAAATAAAAATGTTTCAAGGTCAAACGCTTAAAATGAAAAATTAGAAATTGATCCTGCTGGATATTTTTCTTGCTTTATACATACCCACAAGAATTATATTTATCCTTACAAATGATTTTGAAATTTTTTATTCGAGTTGCAAAAAAAATATCGTATATAGAACTTAAAAAGATGATTACGTTGGCGTAAAATTTAGTTTGGTTTGGATTATAGCATAGCGCACCGTGTAGGCCTTCTCTTTCCCTCTTAGACTTCCTGAGCCTCATTGATTGACAATAAGAATTCCGCTGTAGTTATTTTTTATAATGTAGGTAAATTAAAACGCCTATCTTTAATCTGAAAATTTATTTAATATATTCTCTGTAAAGTTATCTGATTCCTGAACGGAGCTAAACAACTCTTTTTCAATTGAAATAAGTGCAAGGGGAAAAAATTCAATGAAAAATCAACGTTTATCATCGTTAATTTTTCATTGAATTTTTGCTGTACGTTTTAATGCCCTTTAAACACGAAAAATGTCTCTGAACCCAGGTACTTGTTGCGAGAATTGTAGCAATGTTTCCATTGCTTAAAAAGCTTAAAGCCTCGCCCAATTTTCTTAAAAAAATTCAATTTTGACTCAACGTTTAATATTTCAAATTATAAATCGTGATATACCTATAACGCCTAACTATTTAATAAATTTTTGTTTACCAAAAATATTTTTATAAAAGTTTGTTAAATTTGTAACTAAATCATGTGGAAACTCTTAGGGTATTCTTTAAATTTTGATGAATCTGTCAGGGAAAAATATACTAATTTAAAACATTGAGAGGTGGTGTGAGACGGCCTTTGATTATAAGTTTTTTCGTTCGGTCTCTGTCTTCCCTCGGCCTCTGTCTCTCTAAATTTAGAAAATGGAATTTTCACTAAAGAACAGATTATATCGTGAACAGGATTATCAATTATGAAATACTAATTAAATTTATTAAATAAAAGATGAAACCTATGAAAAAATTAAAATAAATCTGTACTACTTATCCGTAAATAAAAATATTTAGATATTCGTGGCCGTCATACGTCTTTCTCCTAATACAGCTATTTACCATAAACGTCATTCAGGCGATGGGATAGAGTGCCTGACCTGACATGAATGTGAGTGGGCTAAGCCGCGCTATATGCGGTGTGCTGGATTTATACTGTCTGTCTACATAAGACATTTTTAAACTTGAACAAGTTTCACAGACTTGGTTTTTTGAATTTTTACATTATACAAAAGTATAACATCAACCTTTACTGACACTTTAGGTACTACGACAACAAGTTTTATAGAATTTGTTACGTTTTTGTTATCAAAATGTGTTTGTCAGCTAAACTAGGAGTACTGGGCTCGTACTATATTTCAGAACCTATTGTAGATTATCTAATCTAATCTACAATACGTTGTGAAATAATGAGCCCTTTATTTCTAGTTTAGCTCACTTAAACACATTTTATGATAAAAAAGAAGTTATACTTTTGAATGGGGTAAAAAATTCAAAAAATCCGTAGAATATTAATATTAGTTCACGATTTATTCTACATTCTTTATCCTACATCAAATTAGAAACTTAAATTAAAACGAAAGAGTTTGTACAATTCTGGAGGCTCTTGGTTTGCAGAAAAAAAACAATACTCGATGGAAAGCTAATAATTATTTTAATTGAAATTCTTTACTTTTCTGCTACGTAATTCATTTGTCCTGCAAACAGCTAAACAAGGTAATATACTCCACAATAATAATACAAATGAAAAGTGTAAAATCAACGTTATACCTACCTAATAATGTTGTATTAATTTTGAGCGTGAAATTACCGTTTGAGAAGTTTAAAATATTTCTTCAGTAATAGACTTTAATCAATTAGCAGGTGTTTCATTCGTAATCAAGAAATAATTGAAAATTAGAGTTCTTTTTGAATGCGAGTGTTAAGAAACGAAAACTTTGTATTTGATAGTGGCGCATCCGGCAGAATTTCAAATGGATTAAATGCGATTATAGTAGAGTTAAAACAAGGTATATATTGACTTTCGTGGAACATTGAAAGGTAAAAATACACTGATTATAACATAGTTCTTGACTATATACTCTCCCTATGTTCCTGTGCCAATATTGGGGTGTAAACAACCCCCATGGGTGTAAAACAAAAAAAAAACGAAACAGAAAATTAGACGTTTCTTATATTTCCGTCATGTTTTTAATTTTTGCCAATTTGGGTATTGGATATTAACAGAGTTATAGCTATTTTTTATACGAAATAAATGTATTGTTTAAAGCATAAAATATTCCATAAAACATCGGGCAATTATTACGTAAATATATATTTTTTAATTTCCTAAATTCATTACACTTGTGATTGGTAGGCATGAAAGTTTGAGCCTGTACTATCAGGATTATAAAACTATTTCGAGTTTTATAATATTATGTTCATAAATAAGCGACATATTAATGAAATACTAACCTGTTGAAAAAATTGTAGAGTCTTACTAATTTTTTTATATATTCGTTCGCCTGCCTATACCTAATCAGAGTTTATATATTATAATTAAATCTCATAAACCTATAAAATAATTATCGACTTTTGTGGAAAAGTTTGGACATTGTCGAGTTTGAGATGCTCATCTTTTTTTGGAATGCGACGTGTTGATCGGTTGTTGTTTTTGCGATCATGACGTCACTGATATTTTTTTAACTGGCAACCTAATGTTTTCATACGCTTATCTTGTGCAGTTTCTTCTGCTCTAAAACGGTATAAAATTTTGGGTAGATTACATAATAATATTTTCGACAAAATCGCAATTCAGTTATTTCTTCAGCTACTAATTTCATATAATGCCAAAGGCACAAGTTGCAGCGAAATATACTCCTACTCACAGCTTCATTTGAATAATGCATACATTTACTCGTATTATGACCAAAGCTACTGCTCTTAGTTACGCCTCATAGAATGGCTTTATTTTCAAAATAAAGCGAGGTACCGTAGAATTTTACATTCACCCATAACTCTTTTATTAACTGCCATATAGGACCGACGACCGTACACTTTATTTTCATCATAAAGATTACTGGCTTTAAATTAATCTGAGTGAATTACACCTACCCGAAAATACCATTGGGCGATAAATATACGGGCAAAATAAAAATGTATATCGCACAGATGAAGCAAATGTATTAACAATTCATAAAAAAACACTTCAGTTATATCTCAGTTATATATATATATATATATATATATATATATATATATATATATATATATATATATATATATATATATATATATATATATATATATATATATATATATATATATATATATATATATATATATATATATATATATATATTCATATATCATTTCAAAATAATTGTTCATTGTGAACTGGCGCCCATTGAACAAAGAATCTTCAGGAGTATAAACATTGGAAAGTAAGTATTTTCAAACAAGATTATTATCACTTATAATATAAAATGAAGATATAAATATTCTAATTATTTAAAATTACAAAATTATTGTTTATTTATACTGGCTTCATTTTCAAGAAGAAATCTTGGGTTTGTAGCAATTCATTACATAGAGAAATAAGCAAATAGATGAATAATAAGTAAGACACACTTACCAGTTGCATATCTGGACATATATACGGAAACGAACCACTTAGAAGTTGTACAAGTTCGTTCACCTTCATTGAGGATCTTCAGAGTGATGTATTTATACTTGAATTTAAAATATTAATACTTCAACACTTTCAGTGATATTTTCTATGACATTAGTTTTTGACGGAACTGACATTGATTTGTTTGATTGTTGTTCTATTTGAACGTTTTATATATAAAAGCATTAGGCATACAGTTAGTTAGAAGATGTTAAACTTTAAAATGCATAAAATCTTGTAGAATCTATTAAAACAACTACTTTTCCTAGCTATATGCTAGAAAATATTAAGTACATTTACAATAGATTTATGAAGCATTTGAAGAGGGAGTGATACAGAAATTTCTTGCTTAGTCAAAACTAAAGTCATTTGTTAGATTGATATTAACTGTTATTTCGAAAATTATTTCTTTGCTATATCTATTTATTTTTATATGGTTTATCGTGGTATGGTAGCAAGTAAAACGACAGATTTTCCTCAAAAGATATTTTGAAAAAGGCCCAAAAAGGGACCGAAACGTTTATTTATTGTACTAAATGATGGACAGACATATCTCATGAATTAGCTATTGTTTCCTTATGTAACATATGTAGTATATTTTCAATTAATGCCGGTTTGAAACCATTTTTTGACGCTATCTGTTTAATAATATTTAGCTCAGTATTAAAATAATTTTTTCGGTTAGTGGAATATATAGTAGTCTACGTATCATAATATGGCAAATAGTTGATATGGATCTATAGATCTATTATCTATTGTTATGTCCGTCTGAGATGGTTTGTAAATAATAGAAAAATCATATTTGTTATTTATTTTAGTTATAGTTAAATCTCAATAAATCGTAAAAGTTTTAGAAAAGGCCAGCTCTACCAATTAAATGTATTATCATTGTATTTAGAGTAAAACTTCATAGGGTGGGAAGATTGTTACAGTAAGTATCACTTCTTACGTCCTCTTATCCCGCATTCCCACTATAATCTCCGCTATCGCACTTTAAGACCGCTGACACTTAAAGAGGATTTCCTCCCGACGCGACACAGTAATTGCAATTTAAAAGGAAGCGATTTATTTTTTGCTTTGCGGCATTTCGGTGTCTTGTTTATGTCAAACATCGGTCGGGTTTAACATTACGAGACAAGTCTCCCCTCCTCGGGGAAAACTAAATCTCAAACAATAATTGCCAGTTGTAGGATGCAAGCACGTCAAAGGCCAATAATTGTGAGCACGATTAGTTCCCTAACTAAACCCCACGCACAATTTGCCGAAAACTTAAAATCAGGTTGAACAAGAGGATATACTTAAGCTTTGATGTAGTATCACTTTTCATTAACGTCCCAATAAAATATATTATCCTCTAGATACTCAAGTACTAGATTACTTCCTCAGGGCATGCCTGAGGAAGTAATTAACATAATTAGCAGAATTTTGCTTGTTGAATACCTATTTTAGATGAAATTATAATTATTATATTAATCCTTCAATACGCGGGCACAATGAAATGCAAACTGCAGGGCGGATGTGTGTATTGTAGAAAAAGTTTTATTAAAGGTTATTCCAATTCGATTAATTCAGTAAAATCAATTTTGAAATCTCTTTGTTCGCGCCGTTACGGTCAATGGCGACCGCTATCGAGATGAGGTAAATGATTTTTTGTGGCAGGAATTGGAAGATATCGATCTCGATGAAGTTTGGCTTCAGCAGGACGGTGCAATTTGTTGCGCTCACCATCAACCTTTTGCGCACCTTCAACCTTTTGCTCAAGTTTAACAATCGTGTAATTAGCCGTTTCGGAGATGTCAATTGGCTACCTCGGAGCTGCGATTTAACACCGCTTTGCTACTTTAGGGCGGCATTGAAGGATAAAGTTTATGCGGACAATCCTCAAACAATTGACCACTTGAAACATAACATTCAAGCTTAAATCGCTCAAATAGAGCAGAAAACTGGATGGATGGGCAACTGCCGACCCAGCTGAAGTGGATCAGAGTATCTAGTAGTCGCACGACACTTCCCTGTCAGCTATAATTTTTAAACAAAAACATAATATCCGAACGACTTTTTTAAAATCCAAATCCCTTGACATCACAAATTATAAAATTAGTGCAGTAAAATAGTATTTTTGGTAGGAAAGTTTTGGGGTAGCTTTGATTTTCTCCATTCTTTAGGTTTTTTGGGGTGCTGAATCCGAATCTGAGGTTTGCTAACAAAATTTCGTCACGCAACATTGAGAAAATGCAAAAAATAAAATAAAAACATGGTAGTTTTGACAGTCTGTTACTTATAACTCGAAAACCATCAATTTTTCGGAAGAAACACCTCTATTCAAAAAGAAAATTTCCTTTAAATTTCATTCAACCATTATATTCAAACATTATTTCATCAAACATTATTTTCATCACTTTATTATTGTATTATCATATTATTTGAGCCGTTTTCTCTTAGAAGGTCCTGGCTGAAGGCTCTCCGATGGCTGGAGTACCAGGCTGAGGCTCCTCGATGGCTGAATGTCCTGGCAGAGGATCGGGTTCTTCCAAAAACAGCTTCGGAGATTGAGCCGGAAAATAAGAGAAATAGTGAACAACATTAACTTGTGGTTTTGTAATTAGACATACCTTCCACATCGTGTGAGCGTTATTCTTGAGACAGTTCTTGGTCTCTTTCTTCGGTCTCGTTTTCGTCTATCTGAACGCTGTCGTCCGGGGGCTCGACATTTTCATACAACCCATTGCATGTTGTGCATATTGGAGAGCAATAAAGGCCTGTTTTCCCGCATTCACAATATCGCTGGTAGCCTTTTTTGCATTTATAAGAAATGCGCTGAAGTCCGGTACTGGTTTGGACGTGGTTGCAACGGGCACAATACTATTCTTTATTTTTTTCTACCCCCACTCGTTTAGGTATCTTTGCTGTTCATTGTATATGGTTTGTCTAGATAACCACTGTTGCACTTGGAAGTAAACACTTCCAAGTAAATTTTCTCGTGCAGCAGCTTCAGTGGGAGGTAGGGCGGCAATGTTGGGCTTGCTTTTGTAAGATGATGATATATAATGCCTATTTCTCAAATCGTTTAAATTGGGCAATCTCGTCCTGGTGAGCTTCAGGGTCTTTAAAAGCCGCAATAACTGGTACCAAGTCATTGTTCTTTTGTAGGACTTTATGAAATTTCAATTTCCCCTGATTAAATAGCGCGGAAGTGGTGTCATAACCGCTCATCGCGTACAGTAACAATATATGGTCTGATATGGTTTTGTCTGATAGATGAGGATCGTAAATGGTTTGAGACACTTTTCCTTTTCCTGGTTTCATAAAAGAGGCATTTTTATATCAGGACTATATAGACCAATCAAAATCACCAAAAGGTGATTATCTTCCTCCACCACTGTCATACGAAGGAGCCAACTTAAGTGCTGTTGTGATTATTGGGATATCAGCATCTTCCACTGCTTGCTGTGACTCAATGTTTGCTTCATTCAACTTCTTCATAAGCGTAAATATCAACCGGTTCTTATTTGTAGAATTTGCAAGAAAACTCTCCTGCGAGACAGTGGATACCATCGATTCAGGATTCAGTAAATGATATTGCCGCAGAATGTTTCTTTTGCGCTCTTCTCAATCGTTTTATTCGCTTGGTGCTTTCGCGTGTTTCGTCGAGGTAGCCATCGAAAATTACCACGGCATTCCATTTATAGGAATTTGTAGGAATTTACTAAATGAGCTTTTAATAGGAAATTAGAGGTTTGGAGTTAAAAAGGTACACACAAAAAAGAAATAATTGTATTAAATAAAAATATATATGAACCAAGTAAATATATGTTTGATATAAGCCAATCATTTACAGAATTGACTGAACTACACAAAATAATCACTAGAAAGTTGCTACAGGCACTCTAGTGCCTGTAGCAACAACTGAAACTTGTGATGTCTTAAATAAAAAGACTAAATAAAAAGACATTTCAGGCAACCACGGCACATTGTCAAACCAACCATACAAATGTTTCAGTAAATAACTTGAATATTTCTAATATTTTTGTGGCATAATTCGTTTAAATAATTGACGGTTTGATTCAAATATATCGATAATTTGTGCTAAATATAGAAATAGGTACGTGAATAAAACGTTTGATGTATTTAACCTAATCACATAAATGTTTCCTAACACCACTTCGTGATTTACGTTTTATTTATGGTATATTTGGTTTAAATATGCTAAAATTTAATAATATGTATCGGGTGGGCCAAAATAGACGCTTTATCATGGAAACGCTCATTTCTAAGAGAGATAGAAAAACTCGGCCTTGAATTTTGTGAAAAACTCAAAGGCGCAAACCGCTTTCTTTTGCCGTTTCGGCGCTAGCCTTATATCATTGAATCAGCTTAAAGAGAGCCATCCAAAGAGCTAATAATATACAGGGTGTTCAGTTTAAAAAAACACAATTTTGATCAGTACCTATATGGGTTTTTGGGAGACAAATAATATACAACAATTTTCAATCGTCGTACAAAAAAAATGAAAAGTGTATTTCGTAGAAAATTTTAATTTTATGTCCTTTCATTTTGAATAAAGTTGGTTTTTCCTAAAATTTGACGGTTTGCGAGTTATAAGCAAAATACTGCAAAAATTAGACTCTTTTTTACCTTTTTTGCTTTTTTTTCAATGTTGCTTCATGAAATTTTGTTAGCAAACCTCAGATTCGGTCTCAGCACTCCAAAAAAACATAATGGAGAAAATCAAAACTACCCCAAAACATTCCCGCGAGGTGCATTTAGAACCACAAATTTGTCGAATTAAATTACCAATCATTCAAACCGTGTAAATGCATCATAGTATTCCTGTATGCAGTAGAGCACAAGAGATAAACAAGGCGTCCTTATGAAACGGTTATATTAACATTAACAATGAAATTTCCAAAATTAAATAACAAAAAAATATTAATGTGTTTAGAATCGTATCCTGAGACATGATATTCTGCCTTGGAATTATTATCATTTCAGCTGTTTCCATTAGTAAAATTGAGTTTCTCGATGTATTACATTTCAAAGTGGGACCTAAATCTGCCTCTGAACTTCTCTCGTAATAAGGAATAGTTGAGAAGTAATAAATTGAAGGAAACGTAATATTGGCAGGAGGCAGTTTCTTCGCCGTCACTGTCTAATGCAACTTTGGTAGTCAAAACTTCAGTAAAATCACACAACTTTAAATATGTGTCCATATTGTTATATTTTATGCTGCTAGCTGGAGTTTTACATCAGTGCGCTGTTTGGAATTTTGTCGAGTTACTGCTATGATGTTAAAAACACCAAAGCGCATTTAATGGTTTTTAAAGTGCAGAAATAATGTTAGAAATCTGTATATTTTATTAACCAAAAACTAATATAATTTTGTAACGGAAGTACATTTACTTAGTACATACACTTTGATTTATTGTAATAACATCGATGATGTCCTATGTTTATAAATATTTGGATAAGAAAATACCGACAATAAGTATATTTTTGGATCTCTTGGATCTCTTCAACGCCTTCATACAGTGTGTCACAAAAAAGTAATCAATAAATTGAGTTTGTTAGGAATCAGGAGGAAGGCCGGTGAAATTCTACAGGTATTTTAAATAAAGGAATGCAAAGGGTAGAGATAAACAAAGTTCAGAGTAATGCTAATAAAATATATTTAGGTGTTCCCCAAGGTTCTGTATGGGGACCACTATTATTTATTTTATACATTGATAGCTTATTTAGAGTAGGTACTGTTGGTAAAATTATTAGTTTTACTGATGATACACAGGCAGGAATCAAAACAAATTATATTTGATGATTTTCCGTTGATATCTCAGTGGTTCCAATACATCAAACTTACACTTAACCCCAATAAAACTAGTTACTTACCTTTTGTTTCTTATTTAACTGGTTTACCGAATATTGGACCCTTGTAAATTTGAAAGCATTCTGAAATTCCTGAGCGTTGGGACCCGCGAATTAAATATGTTGTCAGAAAAATTAGAGAGATATTACCTTATGTTTAAATATTTACAAGAATTTTTGAATATAAACCATTTAAAAACATTACACTTTTCTCTAGTAGTCTCAATTGACCTGAACTTATATCAGTTAGGATGGTATAAATGATGCTCAATTGAATAATTTGCATGTCTTAAGGAAATGGATAAAAATATTTTTGCTGAACCATACACTTACTTAAGTGTATGAGAGAGATAGCTAAAGTTTATGATGTCAGGTAACTGTTTTGTCAAAAAGTATTAGAATAAATTAAACATAAAAAATATATACATATAAGCATATATATATACATATATATATATATATATATATATATATATATATATATATATATATATATATATATATATATATATATATATATTCTAATATATATATATAGTCTAATATTGTGAAAAGTAATCTTGGGTTTGTAGTATTTCATTACATAGAGAAATAAGCAAATAGACGAATAATAAGGAAGATACACTTACCACTTAGAAGTTGTACAAGTTCTTTCACCTTCATTGAGAATCTTCAGAGTGGTGTCCGATCTGTTTCATTGATCATTTACATTACAATCGTAAACCACTCTGAAGATCCTCAATGAAGGTGAAAGAACTTGTACAACTTCCAAGTGGTTCGTTTTCGTGTATATGTCCAGATATAGGACTGGTAAGTGTATCTTCCTTATTATTCGTCTATTTGCTTATTTCTCTATGTAATGAAATGCTACAAACCCAAGATTACTTTTCACAAAACAAATATGAATAGCACATTTTATCGTTTTAAATCCAATTAAAAAAAAGGATTTTTGAAAGAAATAGATCGTTTTTTGTTGACATAGTCAATTCTTGTCATTGATGTTTCTTTTATATTTTATGTGTAAGGAAAGAGTATAATAAAGAATATTAAACATAATAGCAAAAAATGAGCTAGATTAATATTGTGTTACGTTACGTTGTGTGTTACGTTGTCATGGCAACATATGTAAATCGTAAATATACTATAAACGTGATTAATTTTTAATCACTGGTATAATTCACTGCGATACAATTAGGGATACTAAATATCTTCAGTTAGGAAATATTATTGAATTATTATTAAATGGTCGTGGACAAATAATATATTATTTGTTTCAAACTGCATTTCAGCCATTTTATTTAATCGGTTTTAAACAGAGCCCGCTATTTCAAATACTGTAATTCCTACGTTACGTCGTTAATACATATTTTGAAGCATTGATTTGCATAACATAGCACTGATTTACATGTATTTAAATTTTATATTAACACCGAGTGGTATTAAAGTTATAACAATATTTTTTTCTACCTGCATTATAAATACTGGTAAAACGTATGATTCATGCTTTGATGATTTTCGGACAAACATCTACCTATCCATTGTGCGACACAAAGCTTTATTATAGGTAAATAATTTACTAAAATATAACGTTAATAAATACCTGCAGCATAATATTATTAATAACTTGTCCGTTAGACCATGTTACAAAGGTATGTGACTCGTCAAAGAGGAGACCCAAATTAAAATTTTCAATTGAAAAGTATATATACCGGGTGTAACAGGATCATGGTACTCTCCCCCCCTTTCTCGTTTAGTTTTGAAGTTTCTGTTCAATGTCCATGGAAGTCAACATATACCTTGTTTTATTTTTATTATAATCGAATTTATTCCAATTTTCAAGGATTGCATTTAAAATTCTGCCGGATGCGCCGTGATCAAAAACAAAGTTTTCGTTTAACACTTGCAATCAAAAAAATCTCTAATTGTCAATTATATCTTAATTATGAACGAAACATCTGCCGACCTGATTAAGATCTATTACTGAAGAAATATTTTAGGCTTCTCAAATGATAATTTCACTCTTAACATACTAATACAATAGGTAATATTAGGTAGGTATATCATTGATTTTTACTCTTTTCAATGGTAGTATTATTGTGGGGTCTATTATATTACTTAGTTGTTTGCAGGAGAATTGAATAACGTAGCACTAAAGTAAGGGACTGAAATTGAAATAGTTTTCATCGAGTATTTTCTTCTTTCTGCAAACGAAAAGACCTTCCAGAATTGTACAATTTCGTTTTTGTTGGAAATCGGCAGGAAATAGGAAATTTTAATTTCTGACTTGATGTAGAATAAATTGTGAAACTTTTGTTTAAGAAAATACTTACTTACCTATTATTAATATTCTACGGATTTTTTTAAATTTTTACAATCTTCAAAAGTGTAACCTAAATCTTTACTGACGGTAGGTACTTAAGGGCATCTGCTAATCTACAACAGGTTGAGAAATGAGGAATAACGACCCCATTGTTCCTAGTTTAGTTCACTTAAACACATTTTATGATAATAAAAACGTAATAAATTCTGTAAAACTTGTTCAACAAGTTTAAACATTTTTTATGTAGACAGACAGTACAAATCCAGTAAGAAATTGTTTTGTTCGAATCTTCCATGCAGTGTCTTAGTTTCATTAACATACATACAGTTTACACTATTTAGGGTATAGATTTTTTGTTAATATATTTATGACTACAAAATTTTTGTATTAAGTGTAGTAGTAATTTGTTACTACATATTTTTTTTATCATAAAATCTGTTTAAATAAATAAATCTAAGATACTCAATAGCTAAATTACATAATGTAATTTAGCTACTGTTTTATTAAATATTGTATTATTAAATATTTATGTAATTAAAACAAAGACAGTTGATTATAATAACAAAACTTTTTTTTTTAATTTATGTGACTGGTGAGTTGTAGACGAGCCTGTCACCTTTATTTAAATTATGTTAAGGAGTTGATAAATTTTGTTGAATATCATAGTTGAACATCTGAAATATGATTAACAAAATGAATAACAACCATGCGTGTTACTAAATTTTTTATTTTTAATTAGATATAATTTATCTCACATTTACTTGGTAGTAACGAACACCCTGTATAATGTAAACTCAAATTAATGTATTATTAAGTAATTAAGTTTTCCCTCTTTCCAGCTACATTCGTGGACACACTGTATATCACTGAAATTTTGATACAAAAAGATAAATTTGAGTTGTGAATCTTGATTAATTAGCGTCTGCATATAAATTCAAAAGAGAATTATCACCTGCGAACATGTGTCATGAAATCATTTGGAAGATCATTTTCAAATTTTATAAAAATAAGAGCCCTAGAACAAAACCCTGAGGGACATCGCTACCTATATATAATTTTTCTGCTAACCCGTTTATTTCTACCAGCTGTTTACGGTTTCACAGATATGAACTCAACCAATCACTAAGTTTCCCGCGAAAACCATATTTATTTATTTTTATAAGAGTAAAGCATATTTCACTAGATCGATTACTTTACTAAGATCCATAAAAAAGCATCGTATTTTTTGTTAAAACCCTGATAGAACGCTGAAATGATAGGAATTCTCACAGATCGACTGCCAAGAATATTTTTTTATTCTGAATTTAAGTGGGTATAAAATAAGATGTAAAAAATACACTCCCAAATTTTAAACCTTAAAATATGGAAATATTATTTGCGTGTTCAAAGTAACATTTTAGAAATATTCATTTGGAAGGTAGATGGTAAAATAGGCTAAATATGTATCTATTTGTGTTGCTACCGCCAAAGAGAGTTGGTAATATCAGACAAATATTTTTCCCAGCGTATAGCCGTCTGCAGCTAAATCAGTTGACCTATTTTACTAATTGTGAGAAAAGTGCCTCATTCTTTCCTCATTATGTCAATACAGTCAGGTCATTTATTTAAAATTGCCTCAAGAAGAAACTTTATATATGCAGACGCCTCTATTATTTCACTTTTTTTTTATTATATCCGAGCGTAAGATTAATGATATTTATATTTATTAAAGAACAAAGAGACAATACGTAAGATTAAACAAAGGCCTTACGCAGACAATAGAAACAAAAGTATATAAAATGTAGGTAAAAACTATTAGCACACTGAAAAGCAAGTGTTCTTGTAGCGCTCTAGGTCTCGTCTCGTGGAAGTATCTCTTTATATAAATTATACGGTGTATATAATATAGGTAGTTGCTACAGTTCAACTTCAATTGCATCGCATTCATTTCAGTATATAAAACTAGTGATAAATTGAAAATGTGAAACATTCTATAGGATTCTCTTCGCAAATTATTATATTATATTTAACATCAAAAATAAAGTATGCAGCCAGAACTTGTAAAACTCAACTAAGCTACGAATTATGATTAGGTTTCAATAGTGATATAGTTATTTATCTAACAAGTGCGGGAAGTTATACTTTTCATGTGCGAAAAAATACACTTACTAACTAAACTAAAAAAAATATTAAAATATGTCAAACTTGGTTGATATTTTACAAAATTATTAATATCTTAGTAAAGTAATAAACTTGATAATTAATAATACTTAATAATTACTACTTAAAAATAAATTCTACTCAATAATTAGTAATACTTAATAATCAATAAAAAACTTAATACAGAAAAGATTATTACACCTAACAAAGTAACATAAATTTATTAGCTAGTTATGCCTATTAATTATTGTTTTTTTTAAATGTTATTACGTTTAGTTTTCGTTAGTTGACATAGGTTAAATATTAGAGAGTATATTGAAGGTATATGTACGTTCTCTAATATGATTTTATGAAAAGCGACTAAGAGCTCCCTCTAGCATGCGTGGTTAGGACTCGGGATTAGATGTGAATGATTACAGGTTTCTTTGCGGCATTAGCAATTGCGTTATCGGTATGTCCCAGATTGTTAATGATTTTTTAGTGCGTAGTATTTCTGCTAGGATATCGGGTATCGCCATTTTCTCGGAAAATTTGAAGTTATGCTCAAAAATACCTTTATATTTTTTTAATATGTTCAACTCTCGTGTAGGGCGTTTTCCGCTAGGTCCTTGCATGTCAATATTTTTTTTAGCATTCAAAATCCGCTTTGGCACCAGCCTATAAAAGAAGATACGCCCTCTAATAACAGATAATGAAGTGAAAAAAAATGAGAATGTTAAGGAAAGATGAAGTTACAGTCTCATTTCAACAGTGATCCTTTAAGATTGCTAGTTTGGGTAAACTAGCAGTATATTATTTAATAGATCGGTAGCATCATTTGAACTACGAGTCCTCAATTTGTAAATCGACTATCATCACCAATTCGGCATCTCGCCGTCGCAGTCCTTGCATTGTTTGCCCTGTAGGTATATTAGGGGCGAGGGCGAGAAAATTAAATGTAATATTCAAATGAATTTGTTTGACTTCAAAAGGTAACCATTAAAGTAAATTATCGTCGCCTTTGTTCGGTAAAGCAAGATTTATTATTCTTTAAACAGGCAGCAGCTGTCAGCTGCGGAGACAGTTAACTATAGAATCTAAATTAGGAGTCTGTTAGGCCGTGAAACCTTCCACAATATCCACAACTTTTCGATCAATCATCGTTGACCCTCCACTCAGCTATATATTGAGGCTAATTAATAGCTTTTCAACGGGCCCCGCGCGAATTAAGTTCGAAAATTTTGAGACGGGTTAGGGGATTGTGGTAGCTGTGACAAGTGTGATGGGGTGGGTGCAGGTTAGTATAAATCATCGGTTCTTTTGACCAAATTACCGTTTATTTTTATTTGTATCGTGTGGTATTCGTCAAAAGAAAATTTATTATTTATTCAAATAGAAGGCCGGGAAAATAAAAGTATTAATTTTAATGTCAATATTTCACTTTTATTTTAATGACTTAAAGATCACTTTTATATTTACAAATGTCTTGTATAATACCAGAGACATTTTAATACGGGGAGACCCAACGGTTGATTCATAAAACGCTAGAAGAGCCAATCTATTATTTTTTTCAACGTCCAATCTAACCTTTTTTCACCGTGAAAAAGTCTTTTTTCACCGTTATAAAAAGACTTTTTTCACTGCCAAAATAATTCACAAAATAAACATGAAATATTACTTTTTTAAGGATTTATTTTTAACACAGACAATTATTAATTGATTATTCATCATAAAACATTTTTATTTATTGGAATAGCAACTGATAGTAAAATTTGAACAATTACTTCCAACATAAAATCCCGAAGATGTTCCATGTTGCTGCTCATCAGAAACGTTAGATATTTCTTGAAGAGTTGATTCCAAAATTTTATAAGATATTTTAATTTGTTTAGAAGAAGATGGACAATTCAATATTTTGTTAGAAATCTCAATTTTGTTTTTCAAACTATCTTCTATATATGCTTCTACTACGGAGGCAGATTTCCAGCCACCGTGACGTTTTATGGATGTAATGTTGCCCCCTGCACTGGCCAGAAGAGTTACAGACCTTCTCCTGAAACAGTGACCTATGTAGCTCTTATAAATGTCTTTTCCAAGCCATTTTGGAATCAAGCTGAGAATTTCTCATATTTTATTTATCCCCACATGTTGGTTAATACATTTCCCTCTCGAATATTTCAAAAATAACCTGTTACTTTTTGTATGAGGCGGCCGTAGTGCTCTATACTTGCGGTATATCTCAATATAATCAGAATTTGAAACAGTAAACGTTCTTGCGCAATAGGTCTTCGTATCAGGTATTTTAACAATCAATATAAATCCAGTATCTTCAATGGCATCAATAGTTATATGTAATAATTCTTCACGGCGACAAGCACCGCTGATACCCAAAATTAGGACAACCTACAAATAAAAAATATTGAAATTACTACTAATCTTACAAAATTCTGATAATATCTGTACCTTAAAGTAAATTTGTTTCGTTATCAGCATCTTGAATATAATATTCGTGTTTTCATGGCACATTCGAGATAATTTTTGGCCTCGACCTGCGGCTTTGGCCAAAAATTAACACTCATGTGCCATTAAAAAAACTCATTTTACGCACTTAATACAAAAATAACGATTAACTACGCATCTTGAGTTCCTGAATGTAGCCGGGATAAATTCGTGACCTGTTCATCGGTGTTAAAAATAATATTCGTTATCTGGAATTAATGCCCTGTACTTCTTCAAAGCATTGTATATTTTTCTCCAACGTTGAATATCTGACCCCAAAATTGTCTAGTATTGAGATTGAAAAAGTTTGTAAACTCTAATATGTATAGATTAAGATAGGGGATTATATAAAAGTTATATCAATGATTTATAGGTCCTAAGTTACAGCATAAAGTTTTATAGATTTATTAAGAAGCTTGACATTGACTTTTTACATAACATACATTCTGGAAGTATTGATACAATTTCATTGTTCCATTCTAATTCGAGACTCGTCTAATTTTATAAATATTAAGGCGACTTGTAGGTTAGGTTAAATTCAGTCAATTCTTTTCATCCATTCTTTTATATTTCAATCATTAATAAATTATATGAATCAATTAAAACGACGTAAATTTTGGAAAAAAGGTTGAATGTTTAAAAAATATTTTATTGTGATATTAGGTATATTAGGTATTATAATTAGGTTATATTAGGTATTATAATATTTAAATTCTATAACCAACATTGGTTGTTAAAGTCTCCTGAGGAAAATTTACATTAGTGCCTTCTGGCGAAACGTTATTTTCAGTTTCTTTTTGCATCGGTGGTCTACTGAAATTTCTGGAATGACATATTTATTATTCTGACACGAAAAATTATTCCCTTGTGCGAGCAATAAAATCATTAATTAGTGGGTTATTTTCATCCAAAAGGTAGCTGTTAATATGTCGCAATTATTTATAAAAAATATTAATGTATGTACCATCATATTTTGGGATGTTTAATATAAAATCTTAAAAGTCGAATTTGACTTGTCTAGCCATTATAACTGAGGTTTGCCTTGATGGACTTTCGGGCGAATTTGAAAAGAGTATCAAGCTTCTGAACTAATTAATTCGTCAATATCGGCACTTAATGACATAAATTATGTACAGAAAGTTTTAATTTCCTTTGAGGAACACGAAACAAATTATTCACGAGAAATTTATGAGAAAATGTTTATAGAAAGTAAAATTATTAGTAAGATAAAAGTATAATTTTCTTGGCTTGGAAACTGCTTAAATTAAAGTTGCCGGATTTGTTGCTTCGCTTTGCGGGCGGATCATTCTTCGGATCGGTCTTGGTATTTTCATAACCTAATACCACTAGGAGCCTGTCACGTTACCAAAACAGTTAGTTTTGGCAACGTGCCTGCATTTTGGTGATGAACTGCTTAAAATTAAAGCTACCGGATTTGTTTCTTCGCCTTGCGGATGAAACCCTTCTTCGGATCGGTTTCATGATGTCACCTCTCCCTTGGGCTTCATTAAACTAGCTAGTTTCGGCGATGTGGTCCTCTACCGGTGGGTGTTGAATTAGGCAATGTTGTCCTTATCCAACGGATTTCACTTATATTTTTCGTTGCATTTTAGTCTTTTACAAATTAAGAACTTTTTTGGATTTTTTCACTAAAAAACTGTCAAAATTGACCGGAATTTACGATTTTTGGCATTCCGTTTAGTGATCCTACCGACTGCGCCACTTACATTTCCGAAAGAGGGTTAAATATTTTCAAAAAATATATACTTTTTTTGGAAGCCAATTTATTAAAACATGTGAAATGCACAAGAGCTAGTAAACTGAATACAGAAGATGTATTGAACTGCAGGCATGCAATCACCCGTCAGCAGATGAGGCATAAATAGCACTGATAATTAATACATATCAGCATCCGCATCTATACAGTGAGCCTGTTAAGGTTGGAATAAATTCGATAGAATCTAATCTATCGACTTTTGTGAAAATGACCCGGATACGTCGATTTTGTTTTTAAGAGGGTCAGCTTTTTTTGAATTTGACATGTTTCGACATGTTTCGATAGATGCCACAAAGATTCATTCGGTGTATCTGGATCTGCATTACTTGGATATAATGCTGTAAGCACGGAAATTAAATAAATAGAATTTCCAGAAAATTCAAATATTTTTCACCAGTCAATGTGCCTTCAATGAAGAACGGACCTATAATTTTATTATCCACAATCATGATACAAACTTTTTGTGGAAAATGGGTATGACATTCCATGTGGATTTTCTGATGTCCTGATATTTTGTCCGATGTGGATTTTCTGATGCCCAGTAATGCCCAGTATCGATAATTTTGCCTATTTACGCTGTCATTTAAACCAAACGTAGCCTAATTCGAGAAGACAATTCGTGTCAGGAATTGGGATCGTTGTTACATCAATCCATCATGATCTCGCAGAATTCAATTCTGTGATCATGTTCCTCCTCATTTCGCTCAAGAATTAATTGTACTTTATAGGGATTGCCCTGGCAAAGTGAGATAAATAATACTAGTTTATCTAATTTGTCTATTGGGAAAATAATATAGTAAATGTGTACAAAAATTAAGTTGGAGGATCTCGTTAAACTGTTCGTCGAATTCTTCTTAACAAGCAATCACAGAATAGCCCTCTAAAAGTGTAGTGAGAAATACGGTTGACACGATGATGGGGCATTCAAGTGGTGTGGGGAAATTGACAAATTTAGCAGGTACTGTGTTTGATTAGATAGTGACTTTTGTGCAATATTTAAAACCCACGGCGAATTAGTCCTTTGTTTAGTAGATACGCGTACAGAGTTCACTCTCAGATAAAATTGCCAAACGAATAAAGTAGTAAAAAAAAGTTAGTAAAAAAAAAGGCTTTACCTTGCCACAAATTCCAGTCTGCAACTTTATTGATCTAACCTTAATGGGGGGTCACTGGCAGCCTAAATTCAAAATGGCGACTAAATTTCGCCGTTGCATTAGCCGCCATCTTGAAGTTGACGGGGTCTTTTTGCTCAATATCTCGGCCATTTTCAAATTTACAACAAATGTGATAAGGACTTAAGTTGTTGTAAATTCTCTACAACTCTTGTCCTTACAATTTTTTTCGTGCGATCGATATTTTTCGAATTAAGCGGGAAAAAATGTTAAAGTATAATTAGCAAATTATCTCGTTTATTATTAACTTTAGGACATACATGTACGGGAAGCAAGTTGTATAGAATTATATTTCCTACAATTTTGTTCTATACGACTTTTTCTCTAGAACCAATGTTTAAGGTCCTACGATTGCGATAAAGTTCAAGTCGCGTTTTTTTACGTGATGAGTAGACCTTAATCCACGTTTTATCGCTTGCAAGTTTGTTGTGGTTTCTGCCGTCTTCTTCCTTATAAGAGTGAAGCTGGAATTTCGATTTTTTTCTTGCAATCATTAAGAATCCAGGCAAAGTGTTTTTCTTTTTTTTTTTCTTTATAAGCTTCAGACCCGGCCATTTTATTTCAAGACGGCGTTGTCGGAACTACCTTTTCGGACTTTTTTTTTCGACGAAGATACTGCCAAATCAATATTGTCGGTTTCCCCTTCGCAGATCTCCTGACAGTCAATGGTGACACTGACAACTGCATGCTCACTCTTGTTCGTTGCCCACCTACTGGTGATGTCAGCGTCGAACCCTAGACGGTGGTCGCTTGAGTCCCGTTAGGCTTTCCATAGATTCCTTAATTCCTTAATATTAGTTATAGGAAAAGTCGTATAGATTAAAATTATAGGAAATTTTATTCTATTCAACTTAATTCATGTATATTTATGTCATAAAGTTAATAATAAATGAGATAATTTCATAATTATACTTCACTCTTTTTTCGTTTAATTAAAAAAATATCGGTCGGACGATATAAATTGCAAAGGCTAATATTGTAAAGAATCAATTTACAACAACTTAAGTCCTTACCATTTTTGTTGATAAGTTGGAAATGAACAAAGACCCGAGATATTGAACAAAGACCCTCGTCAAATTCAAGATGGCGGTTAACGCATGGGTATAACTTGGTCGCCATTTTGAATTTAGACTTCTAGTAACCCCCCCTAGTAACCCCATATTACAGCAATAAAATTGCTGACGGAAATTTTTTCAAGGTCATATGCTAACCCGACTGGGCTAATAGGAGACAACGTAACATTGTTAATCAGAACAATTTAAAAAATTAAGCATGAGCATTTTATTTATTCTATTTTAGGCAGAGATTTATTTGAGCACAAATGACTAGAGATTCGTTGAAACCACCATGGTACCCAAATTTATTTAAACGACACAAAAAAATATCTTTCTTTCGAAATTAGTCTTCAGGATTAATTATTGTTTATTTATTTGCCACCAGTGGGGAGTTGAACCAACTGCTGCTAGGTGATCTAGTTGCACAGCAGCTGAAGCGCTAAACCGCTCGACCACTGTCCCAGGAAACAACATGGTTGACACTGACAGTATCTTCTTTTGTCACTGATGTCGTACATAGGTTTTTGTTTTGAATTTGCTATATATGATATAGCATGTTTGTTCTACATTATACTGAAAAACGCATTTAGATTGTAAGTAATGCTTACAATCTCGCCGGGAGCAGTTATACCTACGAGCATTACCAGTTGCAAGTGAAACATTACCTCCTTTAATAGGACACCCCAATTTGAGAATCCAATGCTCTATATACTCCATATCCACGTACAGGAAATTGAAAACAAATTTATTTGTACTGATATACGAGCGCTGCTATATCCATAGTAATATATACGCACTCCAGATCGCGTTTATACTGTATATTTATCGGGAAAGAATGGAGTACTGAATCATTTTAATTCCCCTATACCCGTACAATTGAACTGAAATAGGTTTTCAGATTTATATTTAAAGTTTTCCGGCGTGAGAAGTGATTGATGGCGCTGTTTTCTTCGGTTTTTAATTTGTTCTCCTCCGCTATTTAATCTAAAAGAGACGTCCGGAGAGATCGTTTTTGTTTTATCGTGGGAAATGAAGTTTGTGCTCGGTTACAGGAATCACATGTTCTACCTAGCCAGATATGAACTAGATAACAGTAGCCTAAGTTATTATCTATGAAAATAACCCTATGTTAATAATACATTTTCTTAATTCAGCGCATCAAATAAAAAGAGGAGTAGGTATTATATATAAACACGACTCTTATATAGCGTGATATAAGCATTTAATTCCTGATGACAATGGCAGAGCTAGTGGCAGGAATATTAAACTGAAAATGATTGCTTATAGCCTAAGAGTTGGCATGACCTTCAGATGACGAGTTCAACCTACCTGTGCCGGTCCATGAAGAAATGCTACCGAAGCAAGCTGTCCTTAAAAAGTGTGCTGTGGATTTAAATGAATACTTTTCCAACTCAACAACGTTTAATATCTCGCAGGAACTACCAGCTCTACATACATAGACATAGACCAAATTGGTCCCGTTTTGTTGCAAATTTAGTGTACTCTAATAACGTGCTACAGAAGATGACTTGCTACCATGCACGTTTTCAACTACTCTTCGAATATCAATGCTACTGCCTAGTACATAGGATGAAATTTAAAAGATAAGTGCGGACGGTCCTGTGATTTACTACCGACAATTTCAATTCCGCTCCTATGCACTTTACCACTTACCGAATGACGGCACAATGGGTGCCTTAGATAGTTTCCAGTTGGAGATCGGAATGTTAAAGAAGTCACGAGATTTACAGGGAGTAGGGAATACAATTTTTTTACAGTGATATACAATTTATTTAATTTACTAAACTCTTCAAGGTCATTTATTTTACACTCTATTTATGTACACCTATTTAGTATCTACATATGTATTTACATATATCCATACCTCAGTCTCTTTAAAAATCGGTTGGGGTTTATGGAGAGATGTGGTTAAAAATAAATGGAAAAAAGCGTTTAAAGCGAGCAGGAGTTATATATGATGAGCGGTAATATCTACCATTCATGCATGGGTAGAGAGCAACAGTAATAGCAGTTATATCTATACACAGTAAAATATATGGTTGCTATATATGGAGTTTTCAGGTAGCTTCAAGTTTCAGTTTTCAGGGGAGAATCAGAGTTTATTTGGGAAGAAAACGAGTAGTACTTTTTCGGAATCCGGATATAAGATGATATTAATACACTAAACATGAGGTGCCACCAAAAGGGGGTGTGCCCTTAATGATTTCTGATTCTGAAGACCACTTCGATGCCACCGAAAAAGGATGCGTTCTTAGTTGTCTATACTCAAAGTTAGAAATTGTACTACAATTCGTACAATATGTTGAACGACCGGCAACCCTGACCTACACAATATTTTTCATTGGCGTAGACATTTTTTTTTCTTAGGGGGGTGAAAGTAGAAGGTTTTTATATGCATATTTTCAACACCACAGCTGATATTGAATGCAAGTTTCCACACCACTCATGAAGTATTGCTTTCAGCGCGTTACCATTTTTTAGTGGGTGGTTCGCCAGTAGCCATATTTCCCACAAGTAACAAAAATAAATATGTACAAAACAGCTAAGTAGTCGAGAAAAATAAACTTTAAAACGGAAAAATAAAATAAATATACTTGCGATTGAAATACAATCATATTTATTGTGTAAGTAGTCTACCAAATCTACCTATCTACCAAATCTACCAAATCGTTAACACTCAACAAAGAACAAGAACATTTTATCGGATAGAGCTATCAGAGTTTTCAGGGAGCTTCAAGTTTCAGTTTTCAGGGGATAATCAGAGTTTATTTGGGATGACAACGAGTAATACTTTTTCGGAATTCGGATATAAGATGATATTAATACACTAAACATGAGGTGCCACCAAAAGGGGGTGTGCCCTTAATGATTTCTGATTCTGAAGACCACTTCGATGCCACCGAAAAAGGATGCGTTCTTAGTTGTCTATACTCAAAGTTAGAAATTGTACTACAATTCGTACAATATGTTGAACGACCGGCAACCCTGACCTACACAATATTTTTCATTGGCGTAGACATTTTTTTTTCTTAGGGGGGTGAAAGTAGAAGGTTTTTATATGCATATTTTCAACACCACAGCTGATATTGAATGCAAGTTTCCACACCACTCATGAAGTATTGCTTTCAGCGCGTTACCATTTTTTAGTGGGTGGTTCGCCAGTAGCCATATTTCCCACAAGTAACAAAAATAAATATGTACAAAACAGCTAAGTAGTCGAGAAAAATAAACTTTAAAACGGAAAAATAAAATAAATATACTTGCGATTGAAATACAATCATATTTATTGTGTAAGTAGTCTACCAAATCTACCTATCTACCAAATCTACCAAATCGTTAACACTCAACAAAGAACAAGAACATTTTATCGGATAGAGCTATCAGAGTTTTCAGGGAGCTTCAAGTTTCAGTTTTCAGGGGATAATCAGAGTTTATTTGGGATGACAACGAGTAGTACTTTTTCGGAATTCGGATATAAGATGATATTAATACACTAAACATGAGGTGCCACCAAAAGGGGGTGTGCCCTTAATGATTTCTGATTCTGAAGACCACTTCGATGCCACCGAAAAAGGATGCGTTCTTAGTTGTCTATACTCAAAGTTAGAAATTGTACTACAGTTCGTACAATATGTTGAACGACCGGCAACCCTGACCTACACAATATTTTTCATTGGCGTAGACATTTTTTTTTCTTAGGGGGGTGAAAGTAGAAGGTTTTTATATGCATATTTTCAACACCACAGCTGATATTGAATGCAAGTTTCCACACCACTCATGAAGTATTGCTTTCAGCGCGTTACCATTTTTTAGTGGGTGGTTCGCCAGTAGCCATATTTCCCACAAGTAACAAAAATAAATATGTACAAAACAGCTAAGTAGTCGAGAAAAATAAACTTTAAAACGGAAAAATAAAATAAATATACTTGCGATTGAAATACAATCATATTTATTGTGTAAGTAGTCTACCAAATCTACCTATCTACCAAATCTACCAAATCGTTAACACTCAACAAAGAACAAGAACATTTTATCGGATAGAGCTATCAGAGTTTTCAGGGAGCTTCAAGTTTCAGTTTTCAGGGGATAATCAGAGTTTATTTGGGATGACAACGAGTAGTACTTTTTCGGAATTCGGATGATGATTAAGATGATATTAATACACTAAACATGAGGTGGCACCAAAAGGGGGTGTGCCCTTAATGATTTCTGATTCTAAAGACCACTTCGATGCCACCGAAAAAGGATGCGTTCTTAGTTGTCTATACTCAAAGTTAGAAATTGTACTACCAGAACATTTTATCGGATAGGGCCCATTGGAAGTACGCAGGCGACCTTGAGAATTTTCCAAAGCCTCCTAGTGATCTATCTTCAATCTATTTTTCAATGCAATTAGTCATACTCAGTGCTACTAGAACTCATTCATAATATCGAAAGGATAAGTTGCTATTCACGAAGTAAAAAATTCTAAATTAATAATTATCTTAGTACTTCATCCATCTGGCGGTATTGGAGTTCAAACTCGACTGGGCCTTCGAAACTCACATAGAGCAATAAATAAAAATGCGACAAGAGATTTATCAGTCATTTTTTAACGTTTATCGTCGTCGCTAACAGAAGATGACTGCCGTAAAATGGGTCCTTAGTGGTCAACATTGAAGAAAACTTCGCATGTCGCATATTTTGGAAATTTTATCCGTATCTTAGAAACTTTTGGGGCTGCTTTTGTTGCAAATTTGGTCTACTTAAAAAGCGTACATAGTGACTTTTGCCGTAACACAGGTCCTTGGTGGTAAAAATTGAGATAAACTGAAAAAAGTAAGAAAATTTAATGGTATTTAGAGTCTAATAATGATCCGGAGGGCTTTCGAGGTGGAAAACTTGGATTTGTAACCACTTCATCACATACAAGATATAAAAATTCAGAACTACCTCATTTGATGCAGGGACGATGTACCAATTCCATAGACTATTACATTTAAATCTATGTGTTCTGCTTCGAGTGATTATCCCTAGCAAAGGTAACGTATTCCGCAGATGGGAGTCTCCTAGATATTAGCATTTAAATGGATTCGTTATTCTCTTTCAACTTGCGAAATGATTTACAGCTATTGCGTTTGAGTTTGTATTTTCCATATTACGTGTTTATTAGATCAAGCGACGAGTTCAGACTGCATTTCTGCATCTGCAGGGAGTTGGTAGTGCAGTGACAGAAATGGATACAAATTTCTATGAATTTTAAAATATATAGTAGCACGCCAATGGTCGCTTATGATTATAGGGTTTTAGAACTCTTGGAAAAAGAACCATTCTACTAATACTGACAAATGACCGTTGTAGGTCCTGATACTCGTTAGTATATTATATACATGCAATAGCTGTTATTGTTATGACTTTTAAACAGCTTGTACGAAGCGGCCTAACTTGTCATCCATCGTAGAAGGTCAAACCAATTTTATTGCTAACAGTCTTCTTGTTCCAAAATCCTCTTTGATTTTTTTTGTAAATCTTATATCTTTTATTTCTTTTAGCTAAACGTTTAGCTTTTATTTCTTGGCATAATTTAATTCTAATATTGCGAAAAATAACAAAATGTTTGTACATTTGTACAAACAACAATATGAAGTTCTGACAGGCAGAACCTTGCAATGTTATTATTTCAACAGGATAAATTGCAATGTCAATTTTTATTATTTTTTTCATCGTCTGTAAAAAATAACTTTTCGGAAAAGTACAGGACTTTATTTTCGCAATTTGATTGCTGATGTCAGAAATGCAAACAAAGAATATAAAAATGTTACACCCATGGTTGCGTCGCTGTTTGAAGCAGGAAATAGTTATTTAACGAACTAGTGTATTAATGACAGCGATTAATAATCGAGATATTTCATTGTTGAGATTATTAATCGCGTTTTATTATACGAGTTAGTTACAAAATTTTTCCGCCGACTGTACCTTGAATAAAGTGGAGAAAATCTTATTTCAAATTTTTATTTAAGAAAACTAAGTACAAATTCAATTATTCATTAATTATTATAAAGTATCACAAATCTGATTTGGGTTTATATAGATAAATGATCATTTTTATGATAAGTATTCTGAATATAAATTTACGTTTATGTCGTTATCATGGATGATTGTTTCGGCGCTGGTAGAACTAGTATGAGGAGTTTTCATGAGTTTCACAGAAGATTTTTTTAGCTATGACAACTTTATTTTGTAGTGAATTTTCAATATATCCTTCTGCAACAGCAGAGGATTTCCAACCACCCAGTCGGTTAATGGCTGAAAAGTCTGCACCATTGTCAGAAAGTATGGAGACAGAAGAAGGTATTTTACAAAATTATATTTCAAATATTAATAGTGACATTACTGACAGTGACAGATTAATGACACCGCATCTTGATTTGGAAATTTAAATTTATGCGTATGTTTCACTAAAATCGTTTATTAATAGAAAATCATGCATTAATAGGGGTCATTAATAAACGATTTTGTATACATTAATTAACCTCGTTAATACACGGTCGACGGAAAATTAAATTAATCATAAACACGATACTTATTAAGAAAGATGTACCGCCAAATTTCAATAAACCATTTCACTCAAGAGCGAAAAATTACCAAAATTTCGATTAGCCCTTGTACTTCTGAAGCGATTGATTTTTCGATAGTTACAAAAATTTATATTACTATCACGTTTTACTCAATCGGTGGTGTTGTCACCGATTACGAATTTTACACATAAATAAATAAGTGAAAATCTTGAAAAAGCTTTGGGAAATTGTGGAACATTCTTGAAACATGCCGAAAATCTCATTACAAGACCGTGTAATATATCATTTTCTAGGTTTTTTTGGTCACTGATGATGAATTAGATATTCATAACGATGAATTTTTTTCATCGTTTCGAATATCTATACACCGTCTTTACATGAATATCTCCTAACAATTTTCCGCATTTTTTAAGAATTTTCCACAATTTTACAGGACTTTTTCAAGATTTTCACTTATTTATGTTAAAATTCGCAATCGGCGTATTAAAAAACAGATAAATCTTGAACTCTTTAAATTGCGAAAGGATCGAAATAACGATAAATTTTTCACTTTTTTCCGCTTTTCACGATAATTTTTCGGAAACTCAGATTCGTAATCAGCCACCCAAAAAACCTATAGAACCCATTTTTGGACCATAACATTCATTCTCTTATGAATTAGAAATAAAAAAATTATACGCTGCCCGGACTGGCCAAAAACGTATTACCTATACGCATTTAAACCTATTATAACAATATATTTCTATAATTTACCATAGTGTTGTAACATTATAAGTGTTATTATTATTATTATTGTTGTATCATAATGTATGTGTCACAGTAATTAATTACAATACAGGGAACATCTAACCAAAATTAAATATGTTAACTAAAACAATGCAGAAAATAAACAATAAAAAATAAAGAACTGTGAATCTGACTTTTATCGTTTCATTCCACATAGCTTCCACCAACATTGACACTTTTTTCCATCCCTTTTATAAATTCCCCATAAACTTAATTTTTCAATTCTTCCAAATCATTTCCCAAAGCTTTTTTGTTAACCTTTTCTTTTAGTTAACCTAACAGAAAACAGTCTAAGGGTATTAGATCTACTGGACCATCTCGCCCTATCCACCTTTCCCCAAAATTTCTATTTAGTCTTTCACTGTCTTTTCCTGTTGAATGAGCCCCACATCCATCCTGCTGGAAATATAAATTTCTTCTCAATTCATCACCCACCTCATTTAATGATGGCCATTTTCAAGAGTATGTCTAAATTTTGGTTTATGGGGCAAAATTTTATTTTCTTCATAAATTATTTATAACAAACCCTTATACTAATTTCGTTGTCCTCTTTTACATTTTTTTTACGAACAAAACAGACCCAATTTTATCGAATCTTCTTCAATAGTTCTCTTAAATTACATACCATTCTGATGATGGGGAAACTTTTCATGAAGTAACTCAATCGCATATCGATATGAAACCTGTCTAATACCATAGTGTTTTATAAGGTAAACGCGTGTTTTATAAGGTAATCGAATAAATATATCTCTTAAGATAATTAAACTAAATGTGTCCATTGAAAAGCTTCAAAAGATAATAATCATGTAGACTGTGGACAATAATGTGGACTGTTTTTTTTGTAAATCATTAACAAAATTTTACTAATTTCATTTGTTGACACCCTGTATAATAAATTCAAATTTATACACCCCACGTGACTTTACAAATAAACAAAAATAGTAGAACTCCACTTAGTGTTTTTCACTAAACATAATCTCCCACAAGGTGGCGCCACCCATATACGTGCATATAGCTAAGTATTATTATTGGCGTTATTATTATTATCGATAGAGTTATAAACCGCGAATGTGTCGCAACTGAATCTAACTGACTCGCATGCTCTTATAGAGTTTTTGATATGTTGTCTATTGAAGGGCACTGAAATTTATTTTATTTCTTTGTTTCAGGTAAGTTATTCGACTGCTTTACATGGAGACTTGCTGTAGTCCGTAAGTAATTAGGGTATTTTAAAATATAGTGCAGAGAATATGACGTAGCTCACTCTTGGAACTGACAATATCCCTAAGTGGACTTTCTTGTTACCAAGAGTTTCCAAATGAAGTTAATGTAAAACAAACTTTACACTCTTTGCTCGGCGACTTTTAAAAACATCAAATAAACGTCATTTCGCAACTGGTGCACATATGTAACCGGTAACGGTTGAAAGCATTTCGTTTTCATCCGGAATTTTACCAATTTCATTCGAGGAGGGTTGGTTCGAAATGGCGAAGTCAGACGTCACCCTCACATTATTTTCTGTCATAAATCAAGCCTTTGCCGAGATATGGGAGCTACTTCAAAGCGTTTAATTATCGGGAACATCGACTTTACCCCACGTGTTCATCTGATACCTACGTTGAGCGAATTGCAATTTTAAACGCCTTTGATAATTGTTATATTCGTTTGTGCTTTATAAGTTGGTTAGACATAACGGTTTATCAGATACTCGTTTGTGGTCTTTTAATGTTTTTTGATTGGCGCTTTTAAGGAGTCTTTTACTTGATTATACATTGTGAACATTTTAATATACTGTGTAAACCTTTGACCGGGAATTGTTTAGAAAATAAAGTGATCTGCTTGGTTACCAGCTCTTTTCGTAAATTAGGTCGTTGGCACTGAGTTATCTAGGGAGGATTTTTAGTGACAATGATCTTGCAAATTAAACTCAACTTCCGACATTTAATTTTATTAAGTTAAGAATTGATATGGAACTGTTTTATATATTTTTGCTACTTCAGCGCATTATAAGTTATTGGTAAAACTGGTACAGGTGGCATATTGGGCGCCAAAAAATACTGTATATTTCCTTTAGATAGATATAGGCCAGGCGACAGGTCGGTAAATGATGCCAAAAGCGATCAAAAATCGGGGTAAAAATTTTATGGTTTTAAACGCTTTATTTGCATGCTGTGAAAGTGTTCTTAAGTTTTCCTCCTCCACCGAGACAAACGTTGGCTATGGCTATATATGCGGAGAAGTTTCAATCTATAACTCTTTTTATTTCCGTCGTGCGGCAAAAATACCTATATACAATATGACTATATGAAAGCTGACTACATATTCTACAAAAATGGTCTTATACACATTTATTGTCAGACGTATATTTACAGAACAGGGTAGCTATTCTTGAAATCCGGGGAGTAGATTATCTCATGAGAAGTGGGCGGAGTTCTCTCGTAACCGAATTTTTACTATTCTTGAAAACCACGAAGTATTCACTTCACAGATTTGTAAGAGAACCTGATTCTCATGGTATTTTATAGGAGAAGTATAAGTTCTCCTGAGAAAATGGAGTTTCTAACCCAACTTATAGAACGTCTTGATGGAAAATTAATGTCATCTTGAGAGAAATAAATTGAACTAGGTAAATTGAGAATTATATAAATAGGTATTTCAATTTACAGGTGTGTAATAATATTTTTAATATATTTCTTAACATTTGACATTATTATAATAATTGATAGACAATATCAAGCCAGTTTTACGGTCATGGACCTTGATGAAATGTTGGAAGCGGTTGTGGTATTGGGTGACTTGCACGATGCTGAAGAACAAGCAGATGGAGAACGTCGATTGCTTCAAATGAGAGACCCATTTACATTATCCGATGTAAAATTTGTCAAATACTTCCGAGTTTCAAAAGAACTAGCAAGACCATTTACTTATAAATATTTTTTTGTATAATTTTTGATATGTTGGTTATGATGTATAATAATAATATATAGGTATACTTATTGCAAAATTATCTAACATCTCTTTTATTAATATATTTTAGGATGCATATGGTTTCCGTTATGTCGTTTTACTATGTTATGCAGTCTTTCTGTTTTATAATATTCTTATTCAAAAAATTAAGTTTGAAACACAACTAAGAAATGTAAAATTATCAAAATTAATTTATTAAAAATTTGCTATTCTGATTAAGAAAATTATAAGGACTTACTTGAAATGAAACAATTACCATTGAGTATAGAAAGATTTAATATTTAGAAAAAATAATGCAAGATAAAATATTACTTATAATATACTTGAATATTATATACCTACTATAAATTAAAATTTATTAGACCAATTACTGCACAAGAAAAATAGACTTAGCACCTTAAATTTGTATACAACAATAAAGATTTGAAACAATTTTTAGAAAATATGTAATAAAACTCTTGACGGAGCTCTTATGCGAGCAGTTGTCTAGCCAAAGAGTTATGATTCTGACATCCCTGTTAATTAAAAAGAAAGAATAAAAGGAGATTATTATTTTTCTTTTTCCTGCCAGATACCCTCGTGCCAAAGAGGTGTGATTGGTTTGACAGGCGTTTTCGGTCCCACCACTTTCATTGAATACTACGATTCTAGGAGTAAACAAGACAACCTTGATTTCTTCGATTCTAGGCAACATTATAACTTTTTGAAGATCCGTTGAATAGCATACATCATCCTCTTCTCTTTTAGAATCAGCGTCGATCTGATACATTTCTCTTGCAGTTATATATTGTTTTTATGTTTTTCATATTGTTGGCAGAATTCACCCTCAGCAAATACTATCCTCTGTGTGTCACGAGTTTGGCAAATCCTTCGCACTCTTCAAGACCCAAGCGCATAAAAGATATATTCATTTCTGTAAGTTCTTTACTAGCTTACACTTTTATGATGTCGATGATATTATATTATTTAGTTAAAAAGTAGTAGTGAAGCTTGCCACGCTTTAACCTCAAAAGTAATAATGGTAATGGTAATAATGTACAGCAATTGTACACAGAATAGTACACACATTTTTCATGATACTATAAGATTAGTACCATATGCACATTTTTAGCATAGATTAGAGAGATTTTTAGGTTATAACCCCATGGACATAAATAATAAGAAACAGCTGATACATTCTCGATTTTGATTGGCTAGAGCTCAAAAGTATCACCGGCAACGTTGCAACAATCGTGACGAAAAGTTCATATCACGTTCCCATCCAGCTACGTTCAAGAATAGCGATTTAGTAACCAGGAGAAATAGAAGTGAACTTCCGGGGAAGTGATCTCATATTTTCTCCTGAGAACTTCCAAGTTCTCTCGAACTCAAGAATAGCCACCATTTTCAGTTTTCTTAAAACAATTAATCATCTAGACTCTAATAATTAGACACATCTAATCTTGACTGTATTTCGAAATAGTTAACAATTAACCATTTAAATTATTCTCTACCTGTGTTTTTCATAGACTCCGATATATTTATGCCGTAATATCTTTGTTTAGTTTGATCTTTTTATTGATCTCCAAAACTACATTAAAACGATTTCAGACATACCTACCTAAATAACTACATAAAGCCCGTAATAACATAATTATTTCGTAGGCCTCCGGATGGTGACGTCACGAGGCAGCACTTTGTCCTTGTATTAGAGGTGTTGTTGCTATTGCTCCATAAATATGCGTCTGAAAATAATTGTTTTTAAGACCTTTTTTTATAGAGAATGTAGTGAGCTTTCATTCTTTCATGTGTATAGGTATTTTTGTGGTACCTACGATGGAAATCAAACGAATTATGGATTGAAAACTTCTCTGCGTTGCCATTGCCATCGCTCGTCTTGTGAAAATAAAGCCTTCACAATTACCCATACAATTTTTACCCCTATTTTTTAAACTCTTCAAAGTACTTGTCGCCTGGCCCAATACATTAGTTTTAAAATAAATACATTACTTCACATTGTTACCTATAGCGACTTGTCCAAAAATAGCTTGATACTTCGGTTTTTGAGTAAAAGCAAATCCTTTCTAGGGTAGATAGAGGGTGTCAACATTAGATTTTTGAACATACCCATCTCAAAGTCATGCTGACTCCCCCCTCTACCCTCTAAAATTTGATAAGTGGAATGTGGAGTGTTTATGTTTTCAAGGTAATGCCCCATAAGAACAAGAAAATGGTGGGGGATAATCACAAGACATATGTTGATCAATATGTTGAAAACTACTTAAAAACAAAAAATAATAGTAGTTACAAAAATTTTGATTAGAGTTTTCTCTATCGATTGATATATAAACTTTTTCCGTCTGTTAAAATAGAGCCACCAGTGACGTACAAAAAAAACTAGCTGTGTAAGACGAATGCCTAAAAATTGATATTTTCGGTTATATGGTTATATTATCTTAAAATATGATTTTTATTAATTTTTTTGTATATGTGTAGATAAACATCATTTTAAAAAATAATCAGGGGTGTATTAGTAGGTAATAAAAGTAAATAAGGATAGTTTGTAACATTGAAATATGAGACATAAAAACCCGTGCAAAAAACCCTCATTATATCGATCCCTTCACACCTGCTACCGCATTTTTAATAGTGTTGTCAAGTATAACCGATTTTCAGGAATTTACGGAAAAACTATCATGTAGTATAACCTCTAAATTTAACCTCTATAAATATTATAGAGGTTAAATTTTTTTTTATCACGTTGTATTACTCAGGATTACAATAATCGTCAGAAACTGCCATTTTATTAGTGCAACTTCTTCGTCAAATTTCTTTCTTCCATAGTGAAGAAAATAAATAATAACAATGTTTTTAGCTTGTTTTTAACTTCAAAAGAAAGGGGTTTCAGAAAAAAATTTATAGATCTCTAATTGTTACTGAATATTCACCTCTTAAAACTGTTCGCTCTTAAAGGTGCTCGTTACTTAGAAACACCCTGTATATGAGGAGGTGTGTAGGAAAGATATTTATTAAGGCGATACTGATTTATTTATATTAAGACGATATTTTTCATATTTTTGTATGACCGTGGCAAACGCGGCCACTCGGGTAAACTTATTCCTAGATGCAAATTTCCTAGTGCTTGTTTGTTATGTATAACTGACATGCATACTAAAAATAAAAACTAAGATCTAAGTCCTAAGCTCGACAGAGTTATTACTATGCCTCATTTCCATTTAAATCCAACAAATTTGACGGAATAAATTTAATAAGGCCCTCTGCTCGTGTGTGTTCTTGCCAATAAAATAAGCAAACAGAAATATAAAAAAGATATACAAAGGAATATTTTACATGAGAATGCGGCGTTTTCTTGGCCGGGCCGGCTTCGATAAAATTATGCAATATCCCGCAAATTTACGGGTCCCTTCTTGAACTTTTTCCGCATCTCCGAATCCCGCTTAAAATTCATAACTCCGAAATATACACGTAACTTTAACTGTTACTGCGTTCCTTAATCGATGCCGCCTGGACACTTTTCATGCCGATGGATTTGCCTTTATAGGCAGCCAGTCTTGCCCTCCACATTCAGCATTCGTGGGATTTAGGCAGGATTCGATATGACTTTAGTTCACTTCTTGCGCCCCATAGAAGCTCCCGTTCGCAAGGCTATTTCCGATGCAATATCATTTTATTAATTTCCTTGTTGTTAATACACTTTTAGCCACTGTTTATCTCTAATAAAAGTGTTGGAACTATAGTCAGTTTGGAAATGAAAGAAAGCAATAAATGCACATTAAAAATGCAAATCTTCAATAAATTTAGTACTGGTGCTTATAAGTAATTTTTTTCTTCCTGTATTATGGAAATTTATACCTACTTTTATGCTTCTTAAACTCTCGGCCGAGCTCTGATTATCAGTCGGCATCAGTTTGCTGTGACGATTAGATATGTGATTTAGTTCATTGTAAACTATAAAAAACATGGTTTATTATTGTATAAATGTGTAAAATCAGTTCCGTAAGATTAAAGTGTTTCTTCTCAAGATTCTGACGAACTATCTTTGGCTCTTGTATTCACCATAGAGTAGGCTCGGATCCTATAAATATAGGGCGGCGGTCTGAGAGACCGAAAGTGAAACAAACGCGAAACAATGGTGTATATTTGCACAATTTTCTCACAAATGAAATAGAAGTCGCCAGATGATGTTTTGAAATAATTATATTAGGTAATAATTATAAAAATATAGGTAGTTATTAATAACACTATTTTTATATTTTAAAGCAATTAAATATTGTTGGTAAATAAGGAGATAATTATTGTTAGAACAAAACTATAAATAGAAATATTAATATAGAAATATTAAGTAACAGAAATAACATATTAAGTCAAAATATATCTAGTTACTTTATACATTCTAATAAAACAAAGAAAAACTGAACGGCTTTACAAACATTTTCTATTAAGAAATTGATTCGTGATTAAAACACGAGTTATTATTATTATTTTGCATTTGCAAATCGGATTTACATCAGAAATATGCTCTTAGGTATCGCTACTCGTTTCTCTTTCTTTTATTTGAACGATATCACTGATATCGGAAAATGCACATAGGCCCCTTTTTGGTTTTAAATTTTATCGTTGATTCTAGTTCACTCTCAGAACTTGTGGTATCTGTTGTGGAAGAGTTAGCCATTTTTGTTTGATAACTGACAGTAAGGAAAAAAGCCAATAAATCTTTACTCTATTAAACTTACGTTTCTGTTTGCCTCTTGAAATCTTTATAGAAATATTACGTTCCTAAGATAACGATGGAGAGCGTAGTTAACCCAATACTTGATGTAAAACTATTTTACTTCAATTCAGTCTTAGTAGTAAAAGAAATACTTATTTGTATCTGAAATGGTATCAATTAAAAGCAACCAACAATTTTTTTAGTTTTATTGTACAATACCTACAGGCTCTTTATAATCTAATATACTTTACAATTAGAAACTTGTTTTGCGTCTTTATTTCCGCAGCGGATTTTGTAGCTGTGATGTTTGGTTTCTTGGTTGTTGAAGGATGTGTGAAGGACGTACCTTACTCAGTGACACATCTCTTCTTTGCAAGCTTGCACACATCTTCAATTTTGGTGCTGTTTTCAGGGCATGTGTCCATTTTTGTAGGTCCCGTGTCAGAAACTGACATGTACGTCATTAAATAAATTTTTTGGATTTGCTTTTTTTTACGGATTTTCCGGGGTTTTGGGCGTGTACTCGATGCCGCACTGGCGAAGGAGGTTGTATACACTCTTTCTACTACAATAAGGGTCTTTGAAATGTTTTCAAAGCGCGCTTTTTCTCTTAGCAGGATCTATTAGCAGGAGCTTCGATTAAGGGGTACAGGTGACCTAGCTCGCTGCTAGGCGATAATCGACTGAGCGTTGCTAGGGTGTTGTCTGACGCCTGAATAAAAGTGGAGAGCGCGAAAAGTGCAGAGCGCGCCAGAAGAAGTTTTCACTTCAAAAGCACCTATTTATATTCGTTTATTAAAAAATCAGACCAAGGGAATTATACGAATCGTGGGTGCATGCGTCGATCTGAAACACTGATCACCGCGATACATGCGATATAGAAAACCATTAGCATTGCCAATATGCGTGATTTTTCTAATCGTCTCTTTAAAGGTGCTTTAAACCCTGTTGTTGAATAAAAATTGTCTGTCGAGAACTTTTGACATGTTTATCTTGCTACACTTTTGTTACAGTGTATCCGTTTACTCAAGTTTCGTTCAGATAATAAATATTCTGTCCTTGTTCACGGAAGTTTCGAATCGATCGAAGGTAGTCTCTTCGGCAACAAATAATTTCATCGTTATCAGTAAAGGGCTTTCTGTTATGATTCTCCCAGCAAAAATTCAGGTCTCGTAGAACTTGCTAGAGTTCGTTTCTGCTGCTTTTTGGTAAAAAATGAGTGCAGTTCTCTGCGAATAGCGTTTTCGAAATCCTTGGAATTTCACCTCCCTGTAGTTGATTTTGGGGGATTCGCAGTGTGCACAGTTCAATGATGTCAATACTGTTGGAAGGACATGTATTGACATGGAAGGTGTTGCAGCGCATTATATAGGTACGTTGTTAGTTCTTTACCTAAGAAGTGCGAGAAGTGATACTTTTCCATACGATAAATGCAGTTGACCTCATAGCATTTGAATGCGGAATTACACTTTTCCTACGAGCGTTGACTAAACTAAAAAAGAATATATAAAAATAATCAGATGGTCTCTAATTATCCTGGATATCGAACCTACTCTCGGCACTTTCTGTAATTCTGGTGAAAGAATAAAAAGCAGTATACCTACTGGTATCTAAATTTAATTTGAAAACTTAAATGATCAAAAATTATATGAGAGCGACATTACACAAAAGTTTAATTGCATATACATTAAACTACACATAAATTGAATTTCATATAAATTAGGACAATAAGATAGAATTAAATCCCCAACAATATCCCCAAAACATATTCCCCAAATGTGGTATTATACCTGGAAACATGTCACTTTTATAAAATAAAACATTTTTACTTACTACCTGTGTCGATTCAGCGTGCATGTTGAACTTCACGGACCATATAAAGAAAAAGGAATGAGACTATGTCTATATAACCAAGTTATCTGAAAAGTGGAAAGGTGACTACATATTGAAGTTAAACGTTAACAAACACACATATCATACAGCTAAACGTACCATACAACTTAAGCACAACATCATTTAGGTATTCGTTCATTTAGGTAAAGTGAAGTAAAATGAAATTTTTAAACGTAGCCACGGGCTCGTAATAATTACAGATAAGCACACTAGTTATATCAAATTAATGAAGAGGGCGGGCACGTTTAAAATACAGTTTTACTAAGCCTATCCGTGAAATTGCAAGCAAGTCTTCTAGTAAGGGGTAGATTTACTGGTCTCACCAGTAAATCTACGTGTATATCGATAGATTTTAACCCGGTGGAAGCAAGTTCTTGAACAACCCGGGCTCAGGTGGAATGACCCGCGTCAGGACCCGGGAAGGACATACAAGTGTTAATGGTATCAAGATGTCTAGGTAGCGGTGACCAAGGACAGGTGAAGTTACAAATGGAGTTACATGTTTATAAGTGACCAGGTACAGGTGACCAGTGTCTTGAAGTGAAGTTACAAGACGCAGGCAACTCTCACTCGTTGTAAAAAGCCCTACAAGCGACATATCTAATAAGTTTGCGTCTCTGCAGGTTAAACAAATGAGGATATATGATCATGATTGGTTATAAAACCTACTGGATTGGTGTAAAACGGCTTCGAAAGGTGGCATAATGTTATGTCCCTCAATCAACACTAGGAAGTTTACGCAACGCAGGCTCTACATAACACAAACGGTGGAAACAGGAAATAGCCTCATGGCAACAAAAAAAAATCGCTTACCTATTTGCAAGTTGTTTAATCTCACATATAGTCGATTATGTGCGGGTTAACAAACCACAACAACACATAACAGTGATTTTAATAAATCGCACACTACTATGGAAATAACAACTTTTTTTTATTTTATAAGAAAACAATTTGAATAACTCGAAATATAAGTAGCGTCACTACACTCTGCTCGACAAGCAAGAAGAGGAATAAAATGTTGGAAACAGTTGGAAATTATACAGATGTAGTTTGACTTTTAAACTACATCTGTATAATTTCCAACTGTGTTTTGGATTATTCTTAAACTTCCTACATTTTTATATCAATGCTATCATTTTTGAAAATATCATTTCATTGCAAACAAGAAAAATATTACAAAATATAAATATCCGAAAATAAGTATCAATTTATTATAAATGTAAAAAAAAATATGATAATCTATATTTTACCGTTTTCATGTGGTAAAAAATAGTTTACTACACGCTCGTAGGAAAAATATTTTTGCTAACGAGCGTTGACTAAACTAAACAAAATATAAATATAATAAAGTCAAACTTTTAATCTGTATAATATCCTACTGTGTTTTGGTTTAGTCTCTCAAACTTCCTACGTTTTTATGCCAATGTTATGATTTTTAAAAATGTCAATTCCCTACAAACAATAAAAATATTACAAATAAATATTCAAAAAGAAATTTAATAAAGTCTGTTTTTCATTTTTTTAATAAATGTTTAAAAAATATTACCCCATGCGTGCGGTAAAGTACTTCTTCCAGCACGCATTTGCTTGTAGTAAAACGCACTTTACCGCATGTAACGCATTGCACTCCTAATCTCTATGGTACTATATTATCATTATATTAGTATTATTTATTATCCTTGGTTAGTTATTTTTGCAAGTGGAAAGCAAGGCTTCATCGACTGCGAGACAATGGAAGTACGAAACTTTAACTTCAAACTAAATTTGTACTTTTTTTGTACTGAACCTGTTCACTTGAATGAACAAAAATAGAATAGAATAAAATAAAAGGCTCCCTCTTATTCTATACAAAAGTATCTATTCTTATATATTCAAATATAAAATTATCGGATAACTTTTCTCTCGCACGTATCGAGAGCGTAGCTCATATCCTGCTTCGATTTTTAATAGAACAAGGCATCACATTACATTATACACGAGATTTGCTTTGATTTTATCAGATAAGATTCTCCCGTTGCCGAAGGCTGTTACACAAAGCCGGCAGCAAATCATGTTATATCGCGACAAAGCCTTCACTGTTTTCCTCGAACGAGTGACGGTTTGTAAATTTGTTTCGGGTTCTTCTTATTTCAGCCGTAGCTAAATGGACCGTTTCAGAAGCTGATGACGATATTGGCCGCAGATGGGGATGCTGATGGGGAACTACAAAAAATGTCATTCAGCCAAGCATGCTTTGCATTTCGTCAATTATATGTTTGGAGACCGTTTGGTTAGAGACTGCAAAAAATGTCGATTTTGTTCTGATTTCATATCGTGAATGAATTGCGATATTATATTAAACCCCATTTGAACAGTTGCGGCTCGTAGGTATTTTCAGAGAGTGGGTACAAAAATAAATTACAATACCTGAATATAACTCCGCAGCAAAATTAATTAAACCCATTAAATATCTGGATTTTTCGACGAGGTATTATGATCTCGCAAAGCTAATTCGGACGCTCCACAAAACTTTATACACAAGATTAGATGACGCAAAATGTGACGATTTTTTCCACCTGTTTATTATGTTCTTACTTAACGCGCAAAAATGCACTATCTAATTGTTCACGTATGCCAGTTTTTCCTAAAACACTAAAGTTCATAACATATGCTTTTAGGTGAGACACAGATTTCTCATTCGTTCGTTTTTTCGTTCTATCTGCTACGTGTTTTAAATCATCATGTCCGTAGGTATTTTGGTATTTTGGACATAAATAAATAAGTGTACGTAGTACAAATTTTACCAGGCTAACAAATTTGTTTATTCAAAGCCGTATCGCTGCTTACGCGACTGAACTCTAGAGGATATGTTAGAGTCTGTGTGAGGTCAACACTTAAACGTTCAGGCATTCCACTGGAGCGTTAACATAACAACGTGAAGTCATTAATTAAAATTAGCTTATCGTAAACATGGCGGAAGTAAAAATGTAATTAATAGCGACCGAAGTCACTGTAAATATGTAGTTAGTGCCAGTCAACGAACAATGCGCCACTGAAATGCATGGATGGTAGAGAAATTTTGTAATAGTATTTAGCATCCTGTGTTTATTCAAGTAGCGTATTGTGGCGGATTCTCGATTACCCCTCACACGTCTTTGGACTGGGTTAAACTAGGACTAATGGGCTCAGTATACGAACAAAACACTTTCTCGATACTTTTTTCCTAAAATTAATAGTTCCACGCGGAATAAGGCACACTCATAAGGTTCCGGTTAACCCACTAAATTGTAATGTTTATTATAATCTACGTTAAAGGTCAATGCTTAACGTTAAAGCAGTAACTACTAAACTCCACTTAAAATTATAATAAATCTTCGGCTTCCTCTTTCACCCTCCCATCCTTATAAAATAACGCGATTTTGAATGAAGCGAGAATATTGTACCTATATTGTACTTGTTTCCATGTCACCCCAAAGGCAACTTGTCTCATTGTTTTACTTGGTGTCCCCTGTAGGCCTAATCCACTAATTATCAGAAGCTTACCTAAGTTAATTAGTCTTCGTGGTCTTCTATAGATTCGACATTCATGTATGTTTCTCCGTGGCATATTGTGGAGCAACGTAAGTCTGCCCTTTCCTGTTTTCACACTCTTAATTGGCATGAACAAGAAATTGGTGTTAAAAAGACTCAGGAGCTGGTTCTTTTGTTGTCATAATTCGGGATAATATACCGACGACTTTTGCATCCCCAATCAGTAGCTTCTAGCGTAACGTTTCTCCATGTTTGATTTTGATAAAATACGCGATATGAGTGTTGCCGAGCAGCAACAGATGTTGGTGGTAATTTTGATTACATTACAGGATTGTTCACTTACGAGAGCATAAGTGTCGAGCAATCTGGGGAACTGCTATCCATAAATTTATGATATATTTATATCCTTAGATGTTTCTCAGAAACGTTTGAAAGTACAACGATTATTTTGGTGTAACAAAATCCCTTTTAGATCTTTTGGAAATATAAACATAGTAAATATCAAAAATATCCGAAGGCATTTTAGGCAATTTTTTGCCCTCGATTTATTTAATACTTTTTATTATTTTAGTGTCGAAAACGAACAACGAAAATGTTTCACAAATGTACAAATTTCTTGGACTGCTAACTTAATATTTAAGTCAGCAGTCTGCTTTCTCTAAAACTGCTTAAGGTACAAAACTCTTTCAGTGTAACAACATTACAGCAAAACAGTAACGAAATATCTAATCATACTTTTCGCAGTCTACTAAAAGTGGCTTGTGAAAGAGAATATGTGCGGAACTTGTCAAAGAGAATATGTGCGGTACGCCACTGGATTGGCAAACTCTCACACTACCAGACCTAAATAATAGCAACTTTAAATTGAGTTAGATCGCAATGAAAATTCTCGCAAGAGTAGACCTGCTCACGGAAAATAAAGTTTCTGATATATTTTATATAGCTTATCTTCCCCGTTTTAAAAAGTATTTTAACAATCTATATGGCTTCTTACAAATAAATGTTGCTTGGGAGTTGCCGGATTCTTTAAATTTTTAGGCAAATTACATTGCAGGCATTGCATTCTCTCTCTAGAAGAATGTAAAAATTCGGTTTTCGTTATTTTTTACAAAGGCCTGCATTTTTTAAGGATTCGCCCCTCTTACACCCCTGTAGGAAGTTCTAACGAGTTAACCGAACCCCATAAAATTGTACCTCAATTTTCATACAGGATTTTATATACGGGGTGATCCAATGGATTTTAGTTTTTAGAAGGGGATTATTTTTTTCCAAATTCCAACATCGTCTCTTCAACCCTCGAGCAACCTCTAAAATTTAAATAGTGAAAGAGAAGCATCGTATATATCGTCAAGTCTTCTTTACTCTGTATGCATTATGTAAGTTTTATATATATTTAATGTCGTTGAAACAATTAAAATAATCTAATTTAACCTATCTACAGCCATTGAGATCTATATCGGTTATTTATGATGATAGTAGGTATGCGATAAAATTATATTCAGACAATTTTAGAAAGTAGACACAGCAATTGAAACGCTCAAGTGTCGCCCATATATTTTATTTCACTGAAAATGTATTTCGTTGCGAACGTATAGTGCCTGCAAACCGTTTTAATAGACTGTTTCCTATCGCAGTTTATATGCTATTTCCTTTACTACCGCATCGTCCATAAAACATACATTTTTCTCTTAGGTTTACTAGATTGCACTACATCCCCATTAGGACAGGAAAAATAAATTTTATAAGCCGGATTCTGTTACTAGTCTTAACCTTAACGAACCGTTAATAGCTTCCTTGGTTTATGTTGCTTTATTCTCATTCACTTATGCTATCCTATGTACGATACCACATAAGTTCTTTATTCTATTATTATTGCATATTATCGTTTATTATTTTTATTATTGTTGATTGTAGTGCTACTTCGGATATTTATCAAATTCATATGTTTTTACTAATTAAATAGTTTCTTAATGCTAGTTATTAGTGAGATATTCATACATTTAAGGCAAATGGTTGAACTAGAAATGGGCTCGTTATACTAACAGAGCAATTGTTTACGTTACAATTGTTTATTTAGCTGCCTGCACTGGATTTATGCTGAAGTCATATATTAGACATTTTATTAAAATGCATTTTATAAGGTCTGTCCAAATACTCGTCATTTATAAAAAGAAATTTGATATTGCTTGTTTGGTTATTCGTAAAATTATTTATGCGATTTTATGTATTAATTATGCTTTCGAAATTTCATAGATAATTCCTATATTTTACCGTGGAATATATTTATTAGTTTCTAAGTTCTTTGCTACTCATATTTATGTCATACTCATGTCTTAACCAACCGACATATATACAGAAACGATGCATTGAGAAGTTGTACAAGTTCTTTGGCCTTTATTGAGGCATTGGCATGTTCTCCTTGCCATTTTTTGCAATATTTATGACAAAGGCATTAAAGTCATCTGCATTAAATGCATGTACATTGTTTTCGGTGCCTTATTTATATTCGAGTCATCGATAATAGCCCATGCTGTACGGATGATTAAAATTTGTGAAAATGTTAAAAGCGTGCGAAAATATTTTAGCATAGTTTTAGGAAAATATTCTTAATATTAAGTTTGATTGCCATAGGAACAGTGATTTATTATCATTCATAATATTGAGAAAAAATTTTGGCTCATAATATTGGCAATAAGTACTGCCAGAATGAAGTCATAGTAGGGGCGAAATCGACAATTTGCCGCGACAAGTATTTCACTTCACACTACACACAAATACAAACCAGCTCAGCAGTTATTCCAGGCATATGAGAACAGTCAGACGCTTGTGTTTTGTGAGGTTATCTTGCGAGTTGCTTTAAAATATAATGGCTCTTTTAAGAAATAAGGTTTACCGGATAGTATTCTGCCCTCGTAGGAAGTTGTAATGAAGATTTATGATCATCCATTTAGATTGTCCTAACAAAAAAATATTTAAAGACCTTGTCAGAAACACATCAGAGACGGTGGCTTTAAAAGTCGAAGAAACCTGAAGAAATGCTTCCATCCCAATTATCGAACATCGCGTAGTTGTTAAGCTGATTCAGGAATATCACGAAAAATATAAAAAAATTATAAAATATAAAAAATTATTCAGAATTTGATTTGATGAATTTGATGAAATGATTCTGATATTTTTTCTGATATTTTTTCGGATAGTTGTGAATGATACTTTTGATATAAGTTTGTTTCCTGAGAAGAAGATATATAGAAGTTTGTTACCTTTGATTTTAGATTTAGATTTGTCTTCTTGAATTCTTGATTTATATTTACACGGATACGACGAAAAACACTAGAACACCCTAGATATCTTCTTGCGACTAATTTCGTATTGTTATTACTAAGATCGACCTCAATTTACACAATACAATCTTACTCTATAAACTTGTTATTATATTAGTTTCCAACTGCAGCACTTTTACTGCTTAACTATTTAGATTTTATTGTAGAAAAGCTCAACACCAGGCTATCTCTTGTGGTGCCATCTTCCTTCTTGTTTTTCGTTATTATACATCACTAAGGAAGTCACTTTACAAAACAAAATAAACTTCATACTTCCTTCTATAGAAACTGTCTGCTGACCAATTGCGAGTCATCATTAAATTTTACTGTTACACTATACATATACTTTTGTATGCCGTCAATGAACCTTACACTTATGCTCTGCCGTGAGGCTTATAATCTGGAAGCCTGCTTTTGATGGTATTTTTTTATTATTCTTGTTGTCATCCTATTTTTCTGGCGTTGTTTTATTTAGCTATTATTATAAATATGATTCTCATGCATTTTGTTGATTATATTGGCTATAATCACTTTTCTCAATATATATATATATATATATATATATATATATATATATATATATATATATATATATATATATATATATATATATATATATATATATATATATATATATATATTAGCTTTGAAATTCTTTGCTATTCATATTTATTTTGTGAAAAGTAATCTTGGGTTTGTAGCATTTCATTACATAGAAATAAGCAACTAGACGAATAAGAAAGAAAACACACTTACCAGTACTATATCTGGACACACATACGGAAATGAATCACTATGCATATGAAAACGAACCACTTAGAAGTTGTACAAGTTCTTTCACCTTTCTTGAGGATCTTCAGAGCAGTATACGATTTATTTCATTGATCATTCATACTTGAATTTAAATTACCAATACACCAACACTTGCAGTGACGTTTTATGACATTAGTTTTTGACGGAACTCATTCTTAGATTACACAAACCTAGTCTACTATTTATATTTGTTCTATTTGAACATATTATATATAAAAGCATTAGGCATACAGTTATCCAGAAGATGTTAAACTTTAAAATGCATAAAATCTTGTTGAACCTATTGAAAAACAACTACTTTTTCCAACTATATGCGGGAAAATATTGAATTATATATACAATAGAGTTCTGAAGCATTCAAAGCATATATATATATATATATATATATATATATATATATATATATATATATATATATATATATATATATATATATTGCTTATTTCTATGTAATGAAATGCTACAAACCCAAGATTACTTTTCGCAAAACAAATATGAATAGCAAAGAATTTCAAAGCTAATATATATATATATATATATATATATATATATATATATATATATATATATATATATATATATATATATATATATATATATATATATATATATATATATTGTAATAAATGGATTTATGTATACTTGATATGCTCCACGTTGGAGCCAATTGACTAGTTTTATAATATATGAATATACTTAATTTCCCACGTTATGGGCGACAATTGTAAAGAAATACTATGGATATGAATTGTTATCAAAGTTATTCAGTGAAAGCACAGAGTATGAACACCTGACAAGACATTTCCCTAGGCGCCAGTTCTTTGAACATTTATTTTTATTAAATATAAAAGTTCACTGCTGAGCTTGAGTCCACTATAATCAACTAGGTTGCTTGTAATATTGAAACTAATTTGCTTGCAAATGATTCTTGGTAAATTTTATGGAGACTGACATGTTTAAAGTTATTTAATGATATGAGGTTATTTTCCCACTCTTACATGAGAGTAATGATAACTCATAACTATAGAAACTTGGTCGTTTATTAACAAAAGGAAAGTAAATATGTCTATAAGACAGGAAGTTTAATACACAAAAGTAAATATGTCTATAAGACAGGAAATTTAACACACAAAAGTAAATATGTGGTTACCAAAATTATTTAGAAAAAATGGCAGCATGCTAAAGTGCATACATGCAAATCATAAAACTCTATGAGGAGTAATATTTCGAAAGAGCTTAATATTAAGACCTACGCCAAACCAGGCAATCTTACACTAATTACATGGGCAGTGGGCCTCTCAAACAATGAATTCTTACTACTAAAATTATTTTAAAATGTTGTTACCTTGCTACGTTTATATATAATCCTTTCAGTTTCGAAGCTCCACAATTTTATTTAAACCGAACTTCACTTTGTTTATTTTTATTTTCACCACACTCATTCCATCTGTCAGAATCACCATCTATCTGAAGAACCTCGTACTACCAATTGAAAACTGCTTGTCCTGGTTCACGATGCTGCCATCTATCGGAATCACCTTTACTATGGGTACCTACTCGCTACTCTTGACCGTAACTTTTAGGTAGGTATCAATTTAACACGGAAAGTTTGGATAACCTTTATCCTCTGCTTACTTTATTTTCTTGGAATGATTTTGCCTCCTTTTCCTTCCTCGTACACACTATTTTAGCCTCGTACACTCTCCCTGGAGACCCCGTGCTTAGAATAACTCATTACCAAGGCAGAACACTATAAATCTTGATAATTTTCTTCTCTACTTGTTTACTCGTTGATAACTGAAAACTGTAGCAGAAATTTTCTTATTTTACTATTGTCTAACTAATTATTATTTATTAATGTTTACAGACACTTAAGCGTAGCTGCCCTTGTTAAAGGACGCTATTGCAACTCTCTAGTTTGTTACTTGTTTCTACGGAAGTTTATCAATTTGAAACAATCAAAGTTCCTTGACAACGAGTGCTTCGTTATGTTACTCTCATATAATGTGACCAATCATATTGCAGCTAATTATTTAATTTATTTAGTTTACCTTAAATATTGTTGTATTTTGATTTAAACAGTTTAATTCTCCATTCTACATAGAATTCACACATCATATTCACTTTCCGCAAATCAGTCATTGTTCACAATACAGTGACCTGTACCCATCTGTACCTCAAACGTTTTGCTTCGGGATTATTAATCCTGAACCCCTATTCTGACGTGACGCTTTTACAATTTACGTCCAAATATACCGAGTTTATGTTAGTGTGATATACCATAATGTTTGTTAGGATTTGTCTATTCCGATAAAGTTGGATTTAGAATTTTGCGCCGATAAATGACTTTAATATTATTTAATTTATATACTGGCCAATCAGATGATTTCTCGTACATCGTCTGTGCGATGTGTAGAGATGCTTGCGTTCGTGAATGATACTAGAGTTGGGACTTTATAGATTGAATCTCAGTACACGTATTACTTTATAATTTCACGTATATATATATATATATATATATATATATATATATATATATATATATATATATATATATATATATATATATATATATATATATATATTCTCCTTCACGCAAACATATCACCTTTGAGAGCCTCGCTAGGCAAGCAATTCCCTGATGATGTTACTATTCGCAAACATGCCCCGGCACACAAAGAGCCGCCAGACGAAAAAGTGCTACAATCTCTCCGCACGCATGAAATTCGTGCCGGTTAATCAGCCGGCTCCATCACGGGTCGCCATGCAAACAAACGCAAAGTAAACAATTGGCAATCATTCCGATTGGCTTCCCGTGACGCGGGGTCCGGTAGACCGCCGGATCGCCGCTTCGATTTGGTCCAGCGATGCTACGGGATCATTTCGATACATTGGTTTTATATTCCTGCCTGGCATTGTAGGCCTGCCACGTATGAATGAGGAGTAGGATATGCCGCCGTAAATAACACGCGTAGCGTTTAACGACTAGACAAGGGCCGCGGACAAGTGGCCAGCAGACAGAAATTATGATGCGAACATAAATATGTACACAGAACGTTTAGAATTGTCCATGGAATGCAAATGATCACTCTGCGTGACGTGGCATTACTTGTTTTCCACGCCAGCCATTTGTCCTACACGTCCATTAGCTCGCCAGCATAATACCGACGTTTTATGTTGGTACACTGTAAACAAGATCTGCTTTAATACCAGTTTCCACTTGTTTTTCGGCCCAGAATCGTCTAGTCATCTGCGTTAGCCCTTGGTGTGGGATTAGCAAGGCCGGGCGACTACAAAGAATTTATTAATGGTTTATTTAAACAACATCTTTCATCAAGACGGAGTATCGGCGCAAAAACGTTCTCCGAAATCCGACTCGATTGCAAAGCAAATACTTGCGGCCGGGAAGGGGAGCGAGACCACAAAAATAACAATTGAATAATCCACTCGGATGTGTTTGGACTGGCTCGGAAACATGGCTAGGGTGTAATGGAATTTCCACGACGTAGCACTGTTCCATGGTTTGCATAAATCTCATTCGAGATACTTTTAATGTGAGCAAGGGTATGAGACCGTAAGACATGATTAAACAGTCAATTAGATCTAAATTACTACAAAAAATGGGTACAGCCCTAGTCTTTTATGAAGTAAAAATTTATAAAAATTGAGTTATATAATTTATAAAGAATATTAATACACTGACTTAGTTACTTAGTTATTACCAATGTTCAGGGGCAAGATAATACAAGTCTGCAGACGAATTTATCAAGTATAATACCTCAACAGAACAATAAGCAAAATATATCTGGACAAATACCTATTCTGCCTGTACAAAATAACTTGACCATATTGTCTGGACCTAATAATTTAGCTAGGCAAATAATTTGCAAAATATTCAATCACCTCCGAACATGGGTAATCTCAGAATACAGAGTGCTCAAAATATTTTGATGCAGAAGAGTATCTAAAATATTACCAACCAAAATTCTTTTGGGCATACATCAATTTGCCAACTTGGTCAATATCTCATGGACAAATGCCACCTATACCTAATACAACCATGCCTTCACTTAATACAATGTCGGTAATGCCTCCTAGCAGTCAGCCTGGTGGTATGTTTGATCAAAATCCTCAGATAATTAGACCCAATGGAATTCCCATGAATACAACAAGGGGAATGGCACCAGGAATACCATCTCATGGAATTCTACCTATGGGACATCCAGGATTAACAATGGGAATGACGGGACATACAGGAATGATAACAAGTATGAGTTCAGCACATAATTTAATACCTGGCCCGGAAATGCAAAGTTATCAACCTCTTATTGCAAGAATAACTAATAATATTGCTATATAACTGCAAGAATTATACTGTATGCCTCCTGCTCCTGAACACCAAAATGAATGAGTTTTTGAAAGATTCTCATTTTTTAACATTGGAAATGTTTAAGAGATCGGTAGTGTAACGTTAGATATAGGCGGGCATAAACAGTAAAAGTAAAACAAATGTTCGGTCGCGACCCCTGGACGCAGGGACCAATATAAACAACCCAATGGGAGAAAATGAGATATCGACCTCTAGTTTTCTAATTTATTTCCTTAATTAATGGCCTATTAAGCACAGCAAATAAAGCTATAGGGTTGTATTCAATTTTTTTGAGAGCAGGCCAAAAACGACACTTCTTTGAATATCTTTCGGAATATCCCTATCTTTGGGAACATAATATATAAATTTAAATTGCTTTAAAAAAATAATAAATCGGGTTAAATACCCTTTATGATAAACCATCGTTTGTTAAATTCGGATAAGGCAAACTCAAATTACAGCATTTTAAAAATTCCAAACTGTTATCCTGCATACACTGCCCTCCCCATGGTAATTAAAAAAAATGTTTAAAAAAATATAGAAGAAAAAAGTATATTTCTGACCTACATTGCACCTAATATATTTGGAGAAATTAACACCATACCAAGTGCGCCCCCTAACGACGAAATTAGGAATTAAAAAATATTTTAAATGGAATTATTTTGGCCATGTTTAAAGATCCGCTCCGTAATAACTCATCACCCTGTATATCCTGCTGCCATTTCACTATAGCCCGGGACCAGGTAATGACATTAACGACTTTGCTCCCTATTGGTTAAGAAACCGAGGGCATATTGACTTAATTTTACTTTTACAAAGTGTTGATCGGAAAATGGTAAATGCTCGAGGCTGGATGTTGGGAAAATAAGAGACGGCATATTTGAGCGAACACACTCATCCACCGAAACCGGAGTATTCTCCGGAGGTTTATCTAGAAAATATTTTTACTTCACGCGCAACTTTTGAATATGGACAGGTTGGCAAACGGGCCGCAGATAATTTTCACTGGTAATGATAACCGTGTACTATTCGATGTATGTACTTTTCAACATTTACTTCGGTACATCTTAAAATTGTCCAAGATGTAACTGTAAGATAAAACTGTGAAAATTTAATAAATTTTATTATATTCCGTCTCACTTATTTAACTTTAATATAGTTTCAAAAGTTTGATTATACAGGGTGTTAAACAAATGCCTGGTTTTCAGTAAACTTTTATCATGTGCACAGCGTTAACCAAATACCAAACATTTTAGAGATTTATAAAATTTTTTGTCTTATGTATCTCCTTTAAAACTCTTTTTGAATTTTGCATTTTATTCTTTCTTCTTGTTTCTTCTCTTCTGTCTTTTTGCAGAAAAAGATACAAACGTTTTAGTAAATTTTACATTTTCACAATAAAGTATCAAAAAACCTCAATATTTTAGTCATAAGGACATTAATACCTTTTTTGCACGATCAAGCTTTTTTTATTCACTTACCATGTTTGTTTCTACGACAGTAGAGGTGGAAAAGCCTTAAAAAACGGTAAGTATACAATTGTCATAATACATATTTATAACATCGCATTGATTTAGAATGGATTTTCTAGAAATGAGTTTAAAATTTAATTGAACGATGTATTTTTATGTACGATGTATTAAAGGAAAGATGTATTTTTAAATAATAAAATCTCCAAACGTCGCGTCGTATTCGAACCGTAAATTAGCCTTAGGTACCGTTCTTAATACTTAATATACTATTTCCTAGCGTCCAGTAAAATGCATTTTATTGCACCCAAATGCGTGCGGGATGAGGTACTTTACGGTACGTGTGTGGTAAAAATATAGACCACCATATTTAAAAAAAAATATTTATGATAAATTGACACATTTAAAAAAACTAAACCAAAGTTTGAACCAGGAGGTTTGAAATTAAACCAAAATACAATAGGATAGAAACTTTGACTTTTTATTTTTATATTTTTTTAGTCAAAATGCTAGTAGGATATGTATTGTAAGTGTCTTTTCCGCACTCGATTGCTGACCGTACTCCGCTGCGCGTCGTTCTGCAATCAGCGTGCGGAAAAGTATCACTTCCCACATTTGTTAGGTAAATAACTATTATTTAACAATATCAAGCACTGGAACTTAACAGTTACTGTAATGAGTTAGCCCACCTCTGGAAGTCATTATTTCATCTACAACGTTGTGACATGCTCTGAACCATATTATTTATTAACTCGTAACTCGTGGGATTTGGTTCCACTCTTGAAGAGCTTCTCTAAGTTTCCGCATTGTATTACTTTGATGGTTTCGACTAGATATTCGTTTAACATCCCAAATTTGCTCTATGGGGTTATAATCTGGTGATAATGCAGGCAGTATATGCGGTTTATACCGTTTTGGTAATCGTTAAAAATCCGTTTCAAATTAGTAGTATAGTATGTAGGGTGTCTTGACCGGCAGAAGGTGGGGCTAGTAATAATATTAAATGTTTAAGAAAATGCAGGTTTCTTTATTAGGAGGTATAGAAATTAGCATTTTTAAAAGTAACTCCGCAACGGTTGCTCCAACGATGAATATGACAGTTATATAGGCAGAAAAACGAAATATTTTTCTCAAAAACAGTAAAACCCAATTTTTATGTTTCTCGCTATTTATTACACAATTATAATAAATTTGTAAATTGAAAGTAGGCCCAATCCACAGCTTCGCGATCTTAGTTGGAAATGACGCTTGAGCCACGCCAATTATATTATTAGCTTTGGCTATTTGATGATCCTGATCGGTTGAGGTTGACGTCTTCAGTATAATCTGTGTCCTCAATGTCATTATCATCGGTCTTCTGAAAATCCATTGTTCGCCCAGTGATAAATCTTCGCCATCTGCGTCTTCGCTGTTGATGCGAACCTCTGGTACATTTTCGCATGACCACTGCAGAAGCCACACAGAGTATTTCAACCCAGCTTTTCTGCAACCACACGATTCACCGCATCCTTTTCCACATTGTGCTTCCAAGGTTTTTTCAGGTTTTCTGAACAAGCAGCGAAATAAATTTTGTTTTTGTTGATTGAAGATGGACGATGCCGTGTCCAGCCACTTCTTCACGTTTCAAACTATTCTCGGAATATAGTCTTTCAGTAATTGACCCCTTCCTTGTTTTCGAAGAGGAATACAGTAAAAATCTGCGCCAATTCCTCTATCTCACGGCGCTGTGGAAATGAGTATACTTTGAATGTATAAAATAGGTAATTTACAAAAAAGTAGCTGGGATTTTATGGGTTTTAACTGAAATTACTTGAAGGTATTGTAAGTTTTGAGGTCGAATATGCTATTCATCACAGCATATTCGTAGTGTTAGGCGGCGAGAAGGGAATAATGCTCAGTTTTTCTGCAATGGATTTAAGGGATGGCCTGACGTTTCGCTAAAAGTTATTCCAATCAATATAGATTGTAAGATTTCGCAAAGGGGATAGGGAGACAATGGGTAGACGACGGTTTCTGAAGGAGACATAAATCATGTATGTCCCGTGTTCGGCTTTATTGTTATCAAGTGATTTAATGGCGAAATAATTGAATGTTCTGCTCTCAGTATCAGTAAAAACACGCCAATTTATAATAGAAAAATAGACGTTTTAATGAATTATCGGAATTCTATGATAAACCTGTTGCAAATTGTTAATTCCTAGTCTGTTTTGTTGTAACATTCACAATGTTACGGCTATGTAAATATGAAATTATTGTATTTCTCATTTTCCTTGTCAGTTTTAGCCCCTGGATTTTTATATACCTATTAGTAATTTTTACGTACGTTAAGCATATTCTTTATAAAATATTACATTATTCAATATCTAATCACACAAAACTGTGCAATATAAATTCACTTCGAAGTTGCATACGAAATTTTTCCTTAAACTTTTTTGTTTGTTTCTTATTCCAGATGATCCTCGCAGCAGATGACATAGTTTTCCGTAATTATTGCCTATTTTTCTTCAATCGAAATATATTACCTATGTTGTTCGTACTTTTCAGTCCAATATGTATTACATTTCGTCTTCTTCTCACACCCACGGCATCAGACTTCCATTGGTTCTATTTATTCTCATTGGTTCTAGAAAACAAGCTCATGCGCACAAGGAGTGAAATTCTCGACATAGAAGGGTACTATATAGGCCTTTTTTATTCCTTCGTAATCTAGATTTATACGGGAGAAACATGTGGGTAGGGTTTTATGAATCTATGCGCTATTAGAATGTAATTCTCGATGTCCAATTTAAACCGATTATTTTTGGATATTTCTTCATGGTCACAGGGTGACACGAGGTGAAGCCGCCAACATATATTGCGTTTTGCGGGACACGTGCTCCACAACCCCATAAAATAGTGTATCTGTTACTGTCCCTTTTTTTTGCTGTGTGAGGGAGTCACTTATTAGGAGACTACTACTTTTGCCTAGACCATACCGGCCAATGCAGTCAGTGCGGAGCTTCAGGAGACTTCCAGGCCTTTTACCCCATCGTAGCCTTGTGAACGTTACGCCTAAGATTCTACATGATTCTACACCTCGACGAGTTATCTTGAGGATAATTTAGAGAGAACGAGGGTAATTTAGCCAGACCTATTTTATGTTGCACATTATATTTACTATGAACATCTTATAATGACCCATTTTAATAATTATTAGTGAGGATTAGCTGGTGAGTATAGAGGCTCTCTTAGTACTTGAAACACCCTTAGAAAATATTTTTTATATAGTAAGTTCCCGTGACCGATAGAGCCCTTTGGAACGCTGCAAATCGCATGCAATATCAAATCAGAGAAAAGTAACCGAATATTACCGGAAAGCGTCCATTACGTACCTGCTTTTCGTTGTCGTACGGTACAATTTCACTCCTCCAAAAGGCATCTATCTATATGCATACAATGACATATTCTGGCGGAGTTGCCAGTGCCAATAACATTGGCGACTCCGGCAAAATTCAAACTGTTAACAACTGTTAACATACCTACTTAAATTTCTAAAATATCAATTTTAGGAGTAAATGATCCAACAGGTACTGTAATCTCTATACCCGGCGTGTTGTCGGCATGCAAGTTTGTTATGGCAATGGGAGCTATTTTATGTTAGTTGTTTATTATCATTTAATTATCCAGTAGAGATATTTCCCCTTGTTCAGAGTTCAGGTCGTAAAGTTGTAAAATGAGTAGGGGTGGGATATAGTGCTGTTATTAATGTCTTAAATCGGTTTTGATTAACAGCTACAACTAAAACGGACGAAATTTTTGTCTAACATCATGTTGTAGTGTAGTGTTTTATCTGACTGCCATCAGCCCTATAGTCTATAAAATATGATATTTATAGCACATAAATGGCCTTGATCAGATAGAAATATATGAGATAGAAATATATGAGATAGGAATATACCAGGAGGATGTATCTTTTTTGGCTTTGCTACGTCCCCTTAGCCTTATCTGTAACTATATATTTTAGAGAACCCAGATCTAGAGTTAAAAAATAATGTAAATAGCCTATAATATAATAGGCTATAATAGATATCCCTCCCTGGTACATAGGTGACATAATATCGAAATTAAAACATAAGAAAAATACTTTTAAGAAACATAAGAAAACGGGACAACGAAAATGTTTTATATCTTCTAAATTTGTAGCCTCATGACTTCCGCAAGGAAGCAATATATATATATATATATATATATATATATATATATATATATATATATATATATATATATATATATATATATAGGGGTGAATTTTTTTTGCAAATTTTTTAAGTCTCACTCCACGAAAATATAGGATTATACTAGGAATAATTTATGTCTAAGTTTCAGATAATTCGGTGAACGGTAACCCGTGCCGCATCTAGGTAGAAATTTGTAGATAGGATTTTATTAGGGCAATACACTTGAATTGTAATTAAAATACAAATATCTACCTGGATCGGTTTACCTCTTTTCTCATGATGTTTTATTGGTGTAATTCTTTCCTAGAAATTATTTGTTTTGGAATATTTATAGTTTGGAAATATAATATAATGCACCTACGGTAGGTTTTCATGTCAGTTTCCAACTGTGTTTTACAGAGGAGACATTATAAGTTCTAGTGTACGTTCTTTTTTGAAAAAGTATTTAACGATGACTGATGTTAGACCTTTACGAAAGGATACTTTCATTTACTTAGTTGGACACTATTCGTCACAAATGATTGGTAATAAATTCCCGTCTAATAGACAGGTATTACAAGTGCTTTTTTATAACATTCGTGAAGTGAAGCTAAGTGTACATGAAAGTGCTAAATTAACAATAAAAGAGGTGTCAGTTTTTTGGGATAAAGCTTGCATTCCAACACGTCAGGATTTTCATTGTGTTAAACAAGTAGATAAACTTTATGCAGAGTGGAGGAACTTACAAAAATCGGCTAAAAGGGCCAGTGCGGGAGGAAAGGAAAAAAATTTCGTTGGAAAATTGGACGATCTTTTTGATATTTCTCATGCAAACGCGTTGGAGTTGATGAAAATAGATGAAGATAAACAGTTTTAATTAACCAAAGAAAAAAGGGACGTCCTGGATTTATGTATGGTATTGATTACCAACTTGCTTCTCAAGAAAAATCAGCTGAGGAGAAATTATAGAAATTATTCGAACGAATGCAAAGAAGTCAACAAGAAAAAGCTAGATTAGAGGAGACAGTCACCTGTACATCATCAAGCAGTAATTCAGCTGACTCCAACGAAAGTGAAGAGGAAATAATTGAAGCCCAAGAAGAGTTTTACAAGACCTGCCTGGCCCATCACCGCCAAAAAAGAAAAAATAGCTATTGAACATATATGTCTCTTTATTGTAAAGGTTTATGTAAAGGCCTGGTTTAAAACGTAATTTACTAGTGAAGCACCGCTTCATGACTTAGACTTTTGTAAAGAACTCATTAATTATCAAAATATTGACAAAGAAATATCTCAAGCCGCAAGTAGTAAAATAGTGAACCATTTGTGGTACCTTAATTCAGTTAATATTGGCTTATCTTTCTTTGAGGACGATATTTCAGTTACCACTAAAAGAGAAATGGTTAAAGCTTTGAATAGGAAATCACCAAATCAGGAGGGTATTAAACGACTTATGATTAGTGACATTACTGACGTTGAAAATAAGGAAATTCAGGACTACATATGCGAGAACACTAAACAGTTTTTTAAAAAAAATTGTTGGGAATTTTTGGAAAATTGTAAATGATGCCGCTGTGAGGGGAATCAAACTTATTGGTGACTATAATGACATTTTAACAAAAAAATAAGACCAAAAACAGTTTTTACTCCAAGTTGTAAAATATTATAAATCACGGTTTCCAAATGTAACAAAAGAAACCCTCTCGCATGCTTTGGACTAAAAATTTGGCAAAAAATATTGTTTTTATTACTATATATCTTGTAGATTTAGGATAATATTTGGTACTATGTATGAAAAAACAAAACGTTTCATAATAAAATATAGACAGATAAAACGATAAAAAAAAGAGTTTTATTTAGAAAACTTCTAGTCTAGTTGTCTTAGACTACGGATTTAAAGTAGTATGGCACATAATCACAACAGATGATGTCTTTGATATTTGTATGACTTGATTAGTCATTCTAAAGATAAATATTGCTGATTTAAAAAAATAAACCATACAACAACCAAAGATGTAAATAATTCCATTCACTTCTATTATTGCATAATAATGTGTTCTGCGGCACCCCTTGCCTTAAATTTGCCTCAGTAATATTTTAAGTGGACTGTTTTTTCTTCAAATGAAACCATTTTTTGGGGGAGAAAGAAAAAAATTCGATTTCGAAAAAGATAGGCCACCCTAATATATATATATATATATATATATATATATATATATATATATATATATATATATATATATATATATATATATATATATATATATATATATATATATATATATATATATATATATATATATATATATATATATATATATATATATATATATATATATATATATATATATATATATATATATATATATTATATATATATATATATATATATATATATATATATATATATATATATATATATATATATATATATATATATATATATATATATATATATATATATATATATATATATATATATATATATATATATATATATATATATATATATATATATATATATATATATATATATATATATATATATATATATATATATATATATATATATATATATATATATATATATATATATATATATATATATATATATATATATATATATATATATATATATATATATATATATATATATATATATATATATATATATATATATATATATATATATATATATATATATATATATATATATATATATATATATATATATATATTATATATATATATATATATATATATATATATATATATATATATATATATATATATATATATATATATATATATATATATATATATATATATATATATATATATATATATATATATATATATATATATATATATATATATATATATATATATATATATATATATATATATATATATTATATATATATATATATATATATATATATATATATATATATATATATATATATATATATATATATATATATATATATATATATATATATATATATATATATATATATATATATATATATATATATATATATATATATATATATATATATATATATATATATATATAGTGTGCATATTTCCTTTTCCCATATGGAGGTTTACGTTTTAGTATTAAAATACAAGTATTTTAGATTGGAGTTCTATTCTGGATATTAATATCATGTATTCGTGAGTGATTATGGTATTATGGCAGGAATCAGTTGAAATATAAGCCATATGTTGACCACCGTCACGCAGAGCCTCTTTCCACTTTAAACAACCTGATGGCAATTCGAGCATCCGACTGCTAATGTCCATATATTCGGTGCGAGACATTAAAGTCGGATTAATTTAATAATTAAATACAAAGTCACCGGAGAGCACACATACAGTGGTACCGCAGTGGTTTTACATCCAATCCGACAGAATCGCGTTTTAATTGCCTGGCAAAAATCCAGACGATATAAATGCAAGCCGACTTATCTAAAATTCACAAATCAGCACGCTCGGTCCATGGAACTGGCTGCGTGAATTTCGGCTACAAAACGAAACCGCCAACTAATCAATAACATGCAAACATAAAAAAACTATGCCGGTGAGCCGCAAATTTACGATATTTATTACCGGTATTGGTTTCATTGGACTTTATTGATTAAGCGAATATGATTCTGATCTATACTTTATCACAAATTAATTGATTCCTCTGGTAACAATGTATTGGTTGTTTAATTTGTTACAGATCGTTACAATGTTTCTGGTCTGCCAAATTGATGATTCTTTTTGAAATATTGTTTTTTTATTATTTAAAATAAGAAACCTTTCGGGGCGGGACGGTTTTATTTCTATGGTTTAAACAATATTTACTCTATTAATGCAGGAAAGAATTACAACTTGATAGAAGAAAGATGCAGCTAAATGCTCTCGGAGTTCAATTTGAATTACTTGTGGCTAGGATGATAGGTATTTTTATAAGTTACAAGCTTTTATTAAACTTGCTATGTATGTATCTATCTATAGTAAATCTGTGCACGGTAAAATTCACCCTGCGGGAAGTTATGTTAATTATTAAGAATTTATATATGAATATATCGAATAGAATGTAGACAAAACTATGAAAAAGTTTAAAAAAAAAATCAGCACGCTAGGACTTATGGTTTTCGAGAAATCGAATTATCAGCGCATTGCGTTTTTGTAGAGAGGGAAGTGCGGCTCGTTCGTTTAAAGTGGCGCGGCCCAAAATACGAGGACTTTTATCAAGTAGCTGATATTATAAATATACATATTTAATATTTAATTGCATAGTAGATACATATATAATAAATAATGTCAACAAAACAATAATATGTCAGTAATATCGGCGATTATCAACTTCAATATTTTTTCTTTAAAAGGTTCAATATTATTATATGTGTTTAGTTTTTTAATTTCACGGGGTATTTTAAAGGGGTGTTTATTAGATTTCTTTATATCTAGATGCAGTCGGTTTAGTGTAATTTAAATTTCCTAAAAATTTAATAACAATATAAAGAGACAATTAAACAAGGAAATAGTTTGTTCGTAATATATTTAATTTGAAGCTAGGAAATTTTACGCATGTGTAATTTTACACAGAGATGAAAACTTAATGTTAGCTCTTTCAAAGTAGACATTATTATCTACATTCCATTCTTTAAATTCATGTTATCCACTATTTTGCACAGTCACCCATTGTTTTGAAAACTATTCAACCTTAGGGAATTGATAGTATTTGAGGTTACTTTTCCTTTAGTATTTCGACTATAATTACAAAACCTCGCGACAGCACAGGTTGACATTGTTTAAAAAATTGTAGCACATATAATAATAATCCTCAAACGTATCCACCTCTGTGTATACCTACACAAAACGCAAAATCTTGTCAATTGTCAATTTCAAGTTGAAAAGAACAGTAGGTAGGTATTTACATTCAACTGTGTAAAAATCGCGACTAAAATAATGTTGGCGAGAAATACGTCATGTGGGATGCATTCGCACGACTGACCAATTTTGGTTCGTCAACCTGACATACCATAGTCGTGTATCATGTATCTATGTATATTTGTTCGGGTCAAATCTTGCAACTGAATTTTAAAGCAGTTACCCTCAACCAATTGTATTTGGTGATCCCAATTACGATTTTGGGGTCGAATTGTTCGGGTCAAATCTTGCAACTGAATTTTAAAAGTACGCCTTGGTTGGCTTACAAGGCATACTATGACTTGTATAATTTGGCGAGATGGGCGTCAATAGCATTGGTTTGCAACCAGTCTAGGAGAAAGAAAGCTCCAAAAGGCTACTGCGGGTACGGCCTACGGCGCTAGTCACAATAAGTTGTAACGATGCCCGAAATCGTGCCCTCTCTTTATTTTTCGTGCAGCAGCTTACACTAACGTTAGTCGGGTATATCAACAGTCACATATAATGGACTTCTTTTTGTTGTATCTCTGGTTTTATTATTTATTAACGTGCCCAGGCGATATAAACGTGCCCAGGCGATATACATGTTAATGCGAACGCGTTTTGTACGCAAGGCAGCAATCCGTGGGCTATTGAGGACACTTCGCGATGCCTAGCCATGTCTTGTAACACCTCTCCTCTTTAATTACATTACCTTAATTAAGGGGCCTCTCATCCAGGAGATGTGACGTAATGAATTTTTTGTTGTTGCCTATCTCTGCTCTGTTAAATACGGAGGTCGTGGATAAGTGGATTTGCTAGAGGCTTGCCCTTAGATACCTTTAAATATATCACCAGAAAAATCACAGCTTGACAATGGTCGGCTGGAACTACTCCTACTTAAAATTTTGTATAAAAATACTTGGACGCCAGGTCAAGAGTACTTAAATAGTACTGAAGACCGCAGAAATGATCAGCCAATAATTATCAGCTGTGACCCTCTTGTGACTCAGACTTATCCCAGAGAAATAAAATATAAAGATTTTTTTAAAACAATATATTACAAAAATATTTATATTACCAGTTGATGGTTCACAGTGATTCTTAAATTAGAATTAAAATTTACAATTGGGTTGCCTGAGGGACGTTAAAACGTCTCTACGTTATTAAGTAGCCTGAAGGGCTTTAGGTTAAAACAATAAAAAATGTTCACTCTTGAACAAGGTCAAGTCGAGAAATTTATCATTTACAACAAAAGTGAATTGTAAATCTTGGAAAAAAGTAAAGTGGAAATATTCCTTAAGACCTGGTAATTCCTAGGGGCAATTAATTATATTACATTTAAAACACAGTTCCAAACCAGGAACTGTGTTTTGTCAGGCACAAGTAAGCTTCAAGCTGAAATAAGTAGAGTTAAGTAGATTCAAATCACTAGAAGGTCTCCTTATGAAAGAACTAGACTGTATTAAATTAACAGGCAAACCACCACGCAACAATGACCCATTAAATATTAAATGAAATGAACTTGGAAATATGTCCAGCGATAAATAAAAAATAAATTAATATTACAAAAACATTTTTAAAAACAAGCTTTCATTAAATGCTCAAAAAAGAAGAAAATAAACTTTAAATTAAATTAAACCCATCAATTTATTATATTACACTACTTATATATGATATAAAAGCTTGTCGCGATATTTAACTGTGTAGATAAACAATAATACAATATGTAACTTGACATTGACATAAGTAATTCTAAGAAAAAAAATATTTTTTAGAAAGTAGGTAGTAGGTAGTAGGTAAGTATCTTACGACAAGATTTAAATAATATAAATTGTGTAATGTAACAAATTGATGAGTTTAATTCATTTTAAAGTTTATATTTTTTTCCTTTTAGACCATTTAAATAAAAGCTTGTTTATAAAAAGGTTTTTTTACTATTAATTTATTAGCATTTAAAATAACCATTAGCGATTAGTGATAAAATAAAAACAGTTACCAAATGTAAGTAATAATACCACATCAATATAATAATTTTGAGATACGATAATGTGAATATTTAACTGATATGTTTTTGTGCCCCTATCGCGTGTAATTGAATTTTACGATTGCCATTTAAAATGTAGCGTGAAATAGATGAATGAACATAAGTAATATTTTCATTTTTCTTCTTGATATTTTTATATTTTTATATTTTCCGACTATTTATGCAGATGTTTAGAGAAAATATCCGCGGATAATTATACAGAAACAGAAAAAAATAAGATATCGAAGTTGCAGACAAATTAAAACATTTCTTTTGTGAATATCTACCTACTTACAGGGTGGTCTGGTTTACAACAGCAGGACTTTACCAGACAATAGTTTATCGAAAAATAATGGTAATTTCTTACATGAAGAATCATCTACTAAAAAACAGCACAACATTTCATCGAAAAATTGTAATGTACAAAAATTTTTGTAAATTAAGCGAGGAATTCCTTGTGTATGTATATTATGGGTATATTATGTGTTGTGAGAAATCCAAGGGCACAGGATTTTTTAAATACAATATATTTGAATACCCCATACGCACGTCACTGTATATTTGACAAAAAAAATGGCAACCACTATTCGATAGACAATGCAAAAAACTTATTTATACCAAACAGAAAACTACCTCTATTTAGTATTGACATATCCATTTATTTAAAATATATTTGTTTCTTTACGAAGCCGAATTCGAGCAGACCATTATTATTCGATGGACTATCGTCTGGTAAAGTCCTGCTGTTAAAAATCAGAACGCCCTGTATACCAAATAAATTATAACAAATTTTCAAATATTACACTCCATATATTATATATCTACATACGATATCATTGTTATTAATATATATTAATGTATATATTAATAGTTTATTTTCTTAATGTATTTATAAAGTTTCAAAATCACAACAATATATAATAAAATACGCCACTCTTTAATTATTTCGGCGTTTAAAAAACGAATCTATTCCTTTAGTAACTGGATCCCCTACAGCATCTCTACTGTCCGTCTTTTTCACCGGCGTGCTTTATCTGAATATCATTCGTGCTGGCATGGCAACTGAACATAAGTGCTTACTCCTAACGTATATATTATACTCCCTGGCCTCGTAAAAGTCATGTTTCAATTTGTTAGGAGAAGTTAGGAGAATGTAGACCGAATTAACCTGAGCAGTCCGCGTCTAAGACTAACCGTCACTCCGGGACGGTTCGCCAAGCAATCTTGAATCATTTAAGTGGAAAACTAATTACCACGCTGCCCCATAAGGACCTGACGCGTGATATTTGCGTGGCGCCTTCAGCGTACCAGCCCTGTCGCCCCCCGGGATCTCGAAATGTAATTATGTGAACCGTGCGAACTTAAAAAATACGTGAGGAACGCGACCACAATACTAACGCTGCGATTGATATTTAAATTGCGACGAGCGCGCCCGGCCAGAATGCGGCCGGGAATAACGAAGGATTCGATTGAGCACATCGGAAATTGATACAAGAATGACGGTGCAGCGCCTGGTTAGATTGCCCGACAGCAGAATGAGGATTTTTCAATTCAAATGTTCGGTTCCCAAGATTAATATTAGAAGAATGGCTCGAGCTTTCTGAATAGGAACTTTTAGTGCTTGTCAGCGCGTCTCTTTCTTCTATTAAATAAATGTATTACTTAATTACATCATTAGTCGGCGGTGAACTCTTATAACATTAAAATAACTAGACGAAAATCCTTTTCCTGGAATAAGGCAACAATTTTCGACAGCATGTATTAAAACCTAAATAGGTTGTAGATAGTATAACACCTCTCCTTTTAATTTAGATTACCTGAAGTAAATGGACTTCCAGGAGATGTATATTGATGGATTTTTTTATTTTGCCTGTCAGCTGCTCAGATTTTTCCGGAGGTCGTGGATAAGTGGATTAGATGGTTAGTTAGAGGCTCTTATAGCACTTACCTTTAGATATATTTATATATGCAATATATAGATAATAGGTATTATAATATTAAAAATATTGAACGTAATTTTGATTTTACATTCCCAAAAAGTTACAGTAAAAAAATAATAAAGAAAGGAATGTCGTATGCAAATAAAGACTATACGATATAACGTATAGAAAAGTAAAGTAATGTTGCTCTTTTATTCGGTAGTATATGATAATATTAAATTATTAAATAAAAATAAACAACAACACTCGGAGTAGTTTCCACAAACACCAAAACACTTTCACTTCGCTCGATGTGCGTTTCGCCAACCAAGTTGGCATCATCAGGAGACGATTAAAAACTGTTGGGTTTTTGTTAAGTTTTTAATCGTCTCCGGATGATGCCAACTTGGTTGGCGAAACGCGCGTCGAGCGAAGTGAAAGTGTTTTGGTGTTTGTGGAAACTACTCCGAGTGTTATAGTTACATCAAAGGTTCCAGTCCTATCCAGCAAAAATAAACAAAAAAATAGAAATATATATAGTCGTGGACTATATGTCCACAGCTCACCCAGAGAATGTACCTTTGCTGGTGTTTAAAACAGTAAAACAAATCTAGCAAAAAGCCTATTAAGTTTGACACACAGCATAAAAAATAGTCAAAGAAAATACGACGTAATTTTCGTACGAATCTGTATTCCAATTTCTACGGTTAGCCATAGAACATACCCACATATATATAATAATAATAAAATAAAAAAGACTGTACCTTGTAATTCTGAAACACCATACCAATCACACCGAAATATAACAACTACGTTATCAACTGTATGATCAAGCAAATAATCGGTCAAAAAGAGGAAGAATTTTCGTCGCGTGCGTTATTTATGCCTTTTCCTACTATTCGGCTTGCAGCGTACCCCACGTGGTTTTCAGCGGGCCGGGAGCGCAACGGTTAATGTGTAGCTAGCTCGCGGTAGATATCTATGAATTCGCGCGGCTTATTTTAAATTTTTGAAATATAACGTAACGTAAATAAATTACGTTACAATAGAATTGTAAATAGCTGTAATTGTAAAAGCTTTGACTGTTCTATAATATACCTGCTGTCGAGGAGTACGATCGAATGCAATTGATATTTTCTTGTACAGACGATTAGTTCTTAGTTTTTTGCTTTATGTATAACATTGCGCACTTTGTTCTCACCTTCCAACGTTATTTTGACAGGTCGAAGGGTTTCCTGAGAAAATCTGCCTAACCCTACTGGATTTATTCCAACGACCTCTAAATCTGAATCAAGTGATTTTAAGATATTAGTAATGGTGGTTTGGTCTTTTTCGCTTCTTGAGGCTTGAAAAATTTCTGGGTTTTGCTCTTCTACTCCGAAGAATATCACGTTATATTTACGTTTGTTTCGTTGCGTGACTTCTTGTATGACTTCCTCGAAGTCAACAGGGCCAAATGAGCTTTTTGCTGAACATCTTCTTCCTGTATATCTTCTATGCAGGAGCTATATTAGCTCCTGCAAGCTAATAATTAACGCTTTTAAGGATTTTAGATCATTGCCAAAAGCTCTACAATTTATGGACGACCAATCATATTCTTTAGTTGCATTAATAGTCCTGAATTCAGCTGATTTTATATCAACACAAGTGTTTTCATAATTTTTCTTACATATGGATTTAACATCAGATGTTTCTCGTATATTTTATTTCAACAGCAACACGCTGATAAATCTACCAGCATTTTTGTTGAGAAATAAGGCAGCGATTTTTATTTATAATAATCATGACTTACCAGGTGTTTAGTTTGATTTTGTGGCAGACGGTCTATATAACGTCATATACAAGATGGTGGCGAACCTAGACATCATCGGAAGTTCTCCATTAAGTCGAAAATGAAAACCCATCTTGGCCTGCAGATTGCTACAACACGTGTACTCCTAAAATCAAAATGGAGCGAAATAAGAAATTATTTGAATAGGAAAAGAAGATTATCACAAAATTTAAAAATGTTTTTTACACAAAACATCTAAACGGTAAAATATATCGAAAAATTCCTAAAGACCTTATTATAGAGAATTTGTATAGATAATCAGTTCAACGGCGGTTCTTTCAAGGTGCATGGAGTTTATCCATGGGAAGCTTCTCAATAGGCACTCTGTAGTAAGTCTTCCTAACAGACGTAAATATTTCTCTCAAGTTTTTCTCTTTAAACTTATCCGTAACAAAACGGACTACATAACTACCAGTATATATCATGACCTAAATCTTGTCGGGTACTAAAGGCATATACAAAGATTTGTTCAATAACTGCTACTACACCGGAAAAAGACGGAGCCTTGTAGCAACTGTTTTTATTTCGAATTATCTCGCTGCTGCTTATTCTATATCCAATTATGAATTTCGGTATGCAGAACTGTAACATCCTTATGCTGAAGTAAACTAAGGGGAGCCGTGTTCCTGTAAAATATTCCTTTGATGTCCAAAGTACCCTTTCAGATAATTGCTGCGGCACAATTTACCTTAAACAGAACGGGATATTTTTATCCAGGAGGATTACCGATGGGGGTAAATTAAGCTTTATTTCCACACGAGCGAAAACTCAATCCAATCGCGCCTTTCCTTTTTTATTACATCAGTAGATAGATACGTACTGTATGTATTTGCGTGACATATATAGGTTCAATTACTCTATATCCCAAACAGAAGTGTAGATTGCAAAAACATTTGAGACAGTTTGTAATATTGCAGAATTGTTTACGTTGAAATGAAACTATTTTTTATTCTTTATTTTTTTTAAACCTACCCAAATATTATTCTTTTTGCAGCACTTTCTATAAAATATACAATATTCTTATGGCATTTAATTGTAGAACACAGGTAGGTATATAGATACCTTAAATAGTTAAATGCATTTTAATTATTTTTTTCACGACACGATTTATAAAATTTTCGTCTCGCAAGTGATATAAAGCATATAACAGATATGAGGGAGAGAGAGAAACAGAGATAGCGAACGCAGCTTTGACTTGAGCAACGATTCCCCACAAGTGTTCTAAAGCGGAAAGCAATTTTTATATAGTTTATAAACGATCGTGACATAATCGGAATTAACCAGAATACAATATTACTTATGCCTGCTGGATATATCTGGATTGGGCTTTCAAATGTGATCCAAATGGATGATGATCTTACCTTTTCACCGAGAATTGGATAAATAAAACTAAAAAGTAATGATATCACATTATATTTAGCTGCTTTATGGAAGTGAATACTTCTTTGGCCGCATGAGAGTGATTTTTCAAGGTCGCGGTACGACACAGTTTATAAAATTTTGGTCTCGCAAGTGAGATAAAGCATATGAGAGATAAGAGGGAGAGAGAGAAACAGAGATATCGATTGCAGCTTTGACTTGGGCAACGATCCCACACAAGTGTTCTAAAGAGGAAAGCAATTTTGATATAATGAGAAGTATAAAGAGAGATAGTTACCATAAAGCAAATATGTACAATACCTCTCTCTCTGTCCCTCCCTCTCTCTCCCTCTCTCTCTCTCCCCTCTCTCTATCTATCTCCCCCCCCTCTCTATCTCTATCTCTCTCTCTCTCTCCCCTCTCTGTCTCCACTCACTTTCTCCACGAATCGGTAAAGAAGTATTCACTTCCATCACGTGTACTGTGCTGCATGCGGATTTTTTAAAATTGTACTTCTCTCACCTACAAACGTATTTTATAAACAAAGTACGATAATGGGGTAAATCAAAGAACAAAATTTAATCTGAATTCCGCTTAAAACTCGGAAGGCATTTTGAGCTTATCCCAAGAGTCGAATAATTCTACAGGGTGTTTTAAAGTTCCTGAATATAACGGTGACGATTATATTTCCCTGTATTAATTATTTATAAATTTTAACCGATAAAAATGTTAGATCAAAGATCGAAATTTAAGATGATAATTACTTACGAAACAGACATTATAGAGAGGTGATAAAGAAAGTCATTAATATGGTACATTTTTACCACAATGTAATGTTAAAACCCTCAGCTCGAAGTTGGATACATTGTTCACCATCTGGATGACGGAGAGCTGTCTACTTTACTGTACCGGGTAAGTCTCTTAAGATCGACACCCAAGGGGGTGTCGATCTCACTTATCCTTTGCCGATTTAACTCATTCAAAAAAGGAGTGGACGCGGTTTTTTATAAGTTTTTATAATCTGAGCACGGATATTAAAAATCTCGTAAGATATACAGGGTGGAAAATAAAACATGATTTTTTTAAATGGAAATATATTTATATTTATATAAGAAAGGAGATATATTTATATACCAAAATAATGTCCTTAATTTTCTGAATACAAAAATATATAATTGTTATATAATCACTCCAACTGTTCTTGAGATATTACTAAAAACTTATCACATTACGGGTGTCAATTATAAAACAAAAAACATATCAAGATACCTCTGGAAACAATGCCATTTATTGATATAATAAATAAATAATATATAGGTGGCAATAACAGTAACGAGTAATAACAATAAACAACATAAGCCTAATAAAAACAAATAAAAGTCAATATTAATACAGTAACACAATAGAGTAACACAATTTTATTTATTTACACGTAACGTAATTAAATATTTTCCACGTAACCACCACCATTCTGAATACACATTTGGCATCGCTTTATAAAATTGCTTCTCACCCTTTGAAATATATCACCATTTTGGTTTAATTCCTCAATTTTTACACGTATGCATTCTTTTAACTCATTCATATTATTAAAAACCCCAGTTTCGTATATATCTTGTTTTATCGTACCCCAGAGAAAAATATCCATAGGTGTGAAGTCCGGACTTTTAGCGGGCCAATGTATAACACCGTGCCTTCCTATACGAAAAGGATATTTTCTGTTTAGGTATTCGGTGACGTTCCTTACAGAGTGTGGTGGTGCTCCATCCTGCTGCCAAAAAACAGATCTGTTGTCCACTAAATTAATATTATCTAAATAATTTTCAACTGGATGTTGAAGAATATCCACATAACGTTGTGCATTTAAGGGCCCATTTATAAATACAGGACCTACAATAGCATCCTTGTGGATGCCACACCACACGTTTACAGTTTGGTATCCTTGTTTTTTTATTTTTTTACAATATGTGGATTTTCCGCTCCCCAGTAATGTGCATTTTGTCTGTTAAAAATTCCCGCAGTAGAAAAACTGCTTTCGTCAGTCCAAAAGACATGACTTAGAAACTCATCATCTTCCTCTATTCTATCAAGTATGTCTCTGCAGAAGGTTAACCTGTCTTGAAGATTGTTGTCGTCTAAATATTGAACGGGTAAAATACTATATGGTTTGAAATTATGGCGATGTAATATTTTTATCACACTTATTTGTGATATATCCAATTCTATTGCTGCGGCATAGGATGATTTGGATGGATTTTCAGCAAAATATAATAACGCGTTGAGTTCTGTGTCTTCTCCTGTATTTGTTCTTCGCCTTTCCCCTTTCTTGTCTCTCAGAGATTCGGTATTCCTAAACTTTGCATAAATGTTTTTAAAACTATTTTTGGAAGGAGGTAGCCTTTCTCGAAATAACCTAACATACTCCATTCGAGCAAGAGACTTATTCTTGTTGCACTGAATATAAATTTCAAGTAACTCTTTTCGCTCTTCCAATGAATATACCATTTTCAAAATAACTTGCTTCTTTACGAACACTACGTATTTTTTACGCTAATATCTAAGAGAGTGAACTACTATCTCACAAAAAACTGGATGACATCTGTCAACAAATAAACAATGCAAATATGCATTGTTTCCAGAGGTATCTTGATGTTCTTATTTTATAATTGACACCCGTAATGTGATAAGTTTTTAGTAATATCTCACGAACAGGTGGAGTGATTATATAACAATTACACATTTTTGGATTCAGAAAATTAAGGACATTATTTTGCTCTAAAAATATACGGGGTGTTCCATTAAAAAAAATCATGTTTTATTTTCCACCCTGTATATTTTACGAGAATTTTAATATCTGTTCTCAGATTATAAAAATTCATCAATAACCGTGTCTACTCCTTTTTTGAATGAGTTAAATCGGCAAAGGATAAGTGAGATAAGGGGGGTGTCAATCTTAAGAGACTTACCCGGTACAGTGAGTAGTGCCATGTTAAGGATTATTTCAATTTTGTTAATAAAGGTATTAGTCGATCTCTTACCGCATTTGGAACAATCTGTTTGCTCTTCATCATGCTAAAAACATTTTCTAAATAGTCTTGCGATAAGCGGATTGTTAAGACAAGGAATAAGACGGTCTGTTTACTCTCATCTGACAAATATGACTGCAGTTCCAACATGGAGTATGTAGAAACTAGAATACCTACCTATTTGAGATGGTTTTAAAACTTTTTATATCCAACTTCTAAATGTGTAATGATATTCATAAGATCTTAATTTCCTTAAAGCACAAGATGGATTAAAATGCTAAAATGGATCTCCTTCTTTTGGATACTAAATAGAAAATTACCCTATTTATAAAGATTGATCTAAAGATTCTGGGAGAATATCATTTACACTTGAATATAATTATTTGACGGAGAATTCCGTAAAAAAAATATCGAAAAATTTTACGATGGCGATACCTTATATAACAAAGTATCATATTGTATAAGAAAGTAAATTGGTTGCTGTGATTATTAAACCACATTATATAATACATTCAACTGTATTCGTTCATAAACAAAAGACTGCCTTCGAGCAAGTCGTTTAAAAGCTTCTTTGTCACCCATGCAGCGTCCCTTTAAAATCAGTTAAGAAGACGTTCCTTTCGACAGACAAATTATGACGGGCCCCGTAAAAGGAGAACGTTGTGAGCGTCGGAGGGTGACAAAAATAATAAATAATGATGCATTAACCTGCCACGTCTTGCGGTCTGTTTCATTTTTACTTCTCCACATTAATCTTCATGAGTTGGGCCGTTTTTGTCGCGACGCTATCTCAATACATTATTTACACTTCCTTCATGCTTATTGACCGGTTTCATTAATTTTTCGCCAACGTGGCGCGAGGGCGGGACCATCGGTGATTGCAAAAGTATGTACATCTCAGTTTAAAATATTATAAGTTCCGCGTCTCTGCCAGGGTAGTATGTTGTTAGTCTCTTTACAGTGGTATAGAGCGACTAGTAAAGAATACAAGCTGATCTTCAGAATAACCAGCTGTGAAACAAAAATGTGCTAGCTGTGAGAGGCTGTTTTCGTGTGGAGAAAGAACCGGGCAGTACTGTGCGTTTATTTTACGTTGCGCGGTAGTTTTTTCTTATAATATTATGACAAATGTGCCATAATTATAATTTATTACAAAATAAATTAGTTTTGTTAAAATTGTAGATTATTTTACTTACTATTTCTATATTTTAATTTATATTATCATATATTGTCAATACGAAAATGTGTATTTATGTTATTGTGATATTTTTTTGTTTTTTTTAATTCTTGTATTGCATTCAACAATATAATTTGTGTTTACTGTGGAATGGTGTATGTTAAATAAATAAATGAATGAATAAAAATATATGTTATATTGTGTATTTACCTCAAATAATTATTATTAACAGTGACTTCTGTTTAAGATTATATTTTTAAAATGGCTTTTTGGAGATCATTTGACGCAGAAGAAAAATTACATATGGAAAAGTCTGAAGACGAGATAACGTAGTCGACCGAAACGAGTTGGGACTTTAAGAACCAAGATTTATCTATGCAAACCGATCGTGTCCCTTTAAATATTTACAACTGCTTAAAGAGAGAAAATAATCTAATGACGGATACAGATATTATAAAAAGAATGTTTGATTTAACTAAGATTTTCTACGAATTTCTACTATTTATGTTGTTATTAAAAAAAGGGTTGTTGTAGATCAACTGTTAAAAGGAAACGGAAAAATAAAAAATTGAAAATAATATTGACTATTCTGGTAAAGACGTTATCCAAAATTTATAATTTTTATTATTAAAATAAACCTACATTAGAAATGGTTTCGAATAAATTCCGTGAATGACCGATAATTATATTCAGGGTAGCATATAATTATCGGTCTTTGGAAACGTCGAGGTAATTCGATAGGACAATCGCGTAAAATAAAAACAGAAAAGTTACGCGGCGCGCGCCTATGGATGGCACACGTTCGAGGGCGCTTTACAAAGGACTACCGCGCTCTTTATATCCGCGTTTTTAGTATTGAAAATACTACTAGGCGCGTGTATATCGGACCCGTATCACGAATATATACGTTAGGAGTAAGAAGTTGCGATGCCACCCCGAATGCTATTCGCATAAAGCAAGAGACGAGCAGTAGAGATATATGTTATATAGGGGGTCCAGTTACTAGAGGAATATATTCGTTCTTTAAACGCCGAAATAATTAAAGAGTTGCGTATTTTATTTATTGTTGTGACTGAAATTTTATAAATACATTAAGAAAATAACCATAATATTTACATTAATAACAATGATTATCATATGTAGATATATAATATATGGAGTGTAATATTTGCAAATTTGTTGTAATTCATTTGGTGTACAGGGTGATCTGCTTTTTAACAGTAGGACTCTACCAGGCGATTTAAGTTCTTTTGCAGTGTCTATTAAATAGTAGTTGCCAGGTTGCAACTAATATAATAATGTCTACATCAAGATTCAGGGAGGCTTTGAAAAGAGTTGGCAGTTTTGTGTGTAGGCCACGAACATTTTGAAAGTAAATTGAAAAGAAGGTTCTTAGTTTTTTGATTTCCTAACTGGTTACAATCTTGGGTAAATTGTTTATATACCTTATTAAATATTCGTCTTGTAATATGATTAAAATTCATATTATTTTTATTACTTTATAAAATTTTATTAGTGCTATAAGCTGGCTTTTTGAATACCATCCTGTATTTTTAACCTCATCTAATATATGGAACGCCGCGCCTTCGACGACAGATATTTCTATGGATATATCCGCGTTTCAATGTGACGGATATGCTCTCAAACTCAGGCTCTCATGAAAAGCAACACCCTCTCATATATAACTGTTCAAACTTTTTAATTTCGAATATCAGCGGGCCTCAAAAGCGATCTGAATCTTTTTCAGAGACGGTTATAGAAGAGTGAGTATGGAAAAGGTATTGAATTTTATTAATATGTTCTGAAACTAGAAAAACAAAATTGAAAATAATATGTGCTGAAAATCATATATTACAGAATATCTAAGCTGTTGCTCTGTAATTACTGTATAATTTGTTTACGTTTTTGAGCTGTAATTAAAATAGTTCTATAGAAACTATTTTAATTATCACACCCTAACTGTAGCTAAACATAAAATATGTTTTAATGGAATATTTCAAATAAAAATATAATTAAACTGGGAATAAGTATTTGTGGCTACTTTTAATGTTTTAATTAAATATTGATATATTACGTATATTAATGTTTTAATATACTTTACTTAGAACTTACTAACTAGATTCAACGGCAGTTTAATATTTATATTATAAAACCGAAAATGTAGTTTCTTTTAAGTACATATTTAATAGAGACATATACATATAATAGGAGGTAAGTAAGAATTAATTAAACTTTGTAGAGTTAAATACCAACATATATAATTTTATGAGAAAAGTACAGTTTAATATCTACCTTGTTTAAAACTCACTCCGCTCCCTGGGTCAACAAGCAGGTTCTATTAGGGCACTTTTAGCTTGTAAGGTATATGATTTTAAATTAATTATATGAAAACTTACTTACTAGCTATATTAATTAAAATATTGAGTATAATGTGATTAGAAATGGAAAATAGTAACAAAACCTTAAATCTGCTCTATGATTTTTAAAAGTAACAGACATTAAGTGCTAATGGTTTTGTACTTGACGGTTTACTGCTATTCGAATCAGATATAATTTTAAATGTATTAAAAATATATAAGTATATGTATACCCAGAGTTAAGCCTAAAACAAAAAAATATCCGCCATGGTTTACTTCAGATATTATTGCGAATTTGAAATTAAAAGAGTATTACAGGAACGTAAAAATATATCACAGTTTTATAATGATAAGTTTAAAATGCTAAAAAGTAAATTGAAGGTCAAAATAAAGCAGACCCACAAATGTTACATAAGAACAGTTGAATACAACTACAACTACAATCAAAATTATATACACTTCGACTCGGTAACAGAAAAAGAAATAGAGGTGGCCGTAAAAAAATTAAAAGCAAAAAAAGCCACAGGACCGGGCCAAATACCTAGCTATATTTATAAAGCGTGTATCGCATACTTAATTAAACCTCTTCTTATCATTTTCAACTTATCGTTAAAGACAGCCATTTTCCCTGACTTATTCAAAAAATCAAAAACAACCCCGATATATAAAAGTGACGGTAAACATCAACTCTCTAATTATCGCCCTGTAACTATTCTTAACTCAATAGAAAAAATTTTTTAATTTATTATGTACAACAAAATTTACCCCCAAATTGAGAATATGATTACGCCAATACAGCATGGTTTTTTAAAGAAAAAGTCAATAGAAACTAATCTATTGTCTTTTTCTGAATACATTGAGCAACATCTGGAGAAGAGGAGTCAAGTGGATGTCATCTATACAGACTTTGCTAAAGCATTCGATAAGGTTGACCATGATATATTGTTACATAAATTATTCTCATTTGGTTTCAGTAAACATTTAATAAAATATTTTAGTTCTTATTTACAACTAAGAAAACAAGTCGTGAATTACAAAGGTACAGAATCATTTGAGTATGATGTTGAATCTGGGGTAGCACAAGGTTCCAACTTGGGTCCTCTTCTCTTCGTGTTGTTCATTAATGATCTGCCAGATAATATAATTTCCAAATGTCTACTCTACGCAGATGATTTTAAATTATATAGGGCGGTAAATAGTAGCAATGATGGAGTAACTCTACAAAAAGATTTAGATACTATATATATTTGGTCACAAAAAAATAAGTGGTATTTCAATATAAAAAAATGTTATCATATGTCATTTTATAGGAAAAAGGATATATTTCATATCAGTTACACGATGAATGACATGCCGTTAAAACGGTTAACGCAACAAGATCTAGGTGTTATATTTCAAGAAAACTTTTATTTAACAAACATATAGAAACTATAGTATCGGGTTCGTACAAAATGCTTGGTTTTATTAAACGCATTACTAGTAGTTTCAACAACATAGATGCTATTAAAAATTTGTACAATACTCTGATACGACCAAAATTAGAATTTGCAGCAGTGATTTGGGACCCGCGCACTAAAAAACAAAAGGAGATTATCGAAAGGATTCAAAATATTTTTTTAAATTATATTTTTCACAAAAAACACAAACGCTCTCCAGATTTTGTACATTATGAACCGATTAGACTGGAATTAGAAATAAAAAAGTTAGAATATAGGAGAAAATGTATACTACTAACGTTTTTGTATAAATTGATTAATAATAAAATTAACTGCGCATATCTGTTATCACGTGTAAACTACAGTACTCTGGAGTTTACGTGTAAACTATAGAGTACCTCAGTTATTTAACTGAGGTACAAGACCCAGGAATATTACTTTCTTTGTTAAAAATAGTCAATCTAGACTTGATAGAATATGTTCACTTTTTAATGGAAAAATCGATAACACTAATTATGATGTATTTATTTAATATGACGTTAAAACAATTTAAGTATAATCTTAGGAGTATAGATATTTCCGATTAGGTCCATTCTTTATGAATTATGACGAATTAAATCATCGATGAATGTATTTCAGTATTGCAAATATTTTACTTTAATTTCCATTATTATTTTATTTTTTTTTGCTTTTTTTATCTTACACGTTTAACCTAAATAAAGTAACTACTCTCAGTATTATTTTTTTTGTTTGTTTTAGTTGTAGCAATATTATCAGTGTCATCAGTAATAGTAATTTCTTTGTAGTATATAGAAACATGTAATTAGGTTATGAATATACCTGTTTTGTTTCTTAAATAAATAAATAAATATACTAAGGACGTTGGATATCTTTTTTTAAAGAGTTACTACTTTTCCAGATGAAAATAAACTTTGGATGATTCATTATTATGTAAAATTATATGTTCGGTCAGTAAACGTTCCAAAATATAAAATTTTCTCTGTGCTATGTATAAAAACGGAAAATGGAATTCTTGATATTATAATTAATTATGTCCAGAAATAACTAAATACCTAATACTTACTAAAATATAAGTATTCAGATTTATAATGAAATTAGATATAATTTAGCACAGATTTCTCGCTCAAATATCGTGCAAGACAATTTATTATTAAACAGTAAATTGTCAAAAACTATCACAAACCCAGTGTCATGCATACCAAAAGATAGCTTAAAGTCCAATCTTGAATTAAGTATCTAACAAGAGTAGTATTAGACCTGTAAAATTAGGAGAAATAATACCATGTGAAGAGTAAATTCTATCCCAATTATGTGAAATTTTCAAATCAACAACTACTGTCAATATGTAACAATCTGTAATATGTAACAATATGTATGAAATAAGAAAAATAAAGTCTTACGAACAATAAGCAAAATTTACAATCATAGAATAAATTGTTAATATAAAGATGATTATTATTAGATAGCAAGCATATAGAATGTGAACATAACACCAAAAGTGTACAGAATATTAATATATTGCCAAACTATAATAATATGCATCATAAAGTATAAAACAGTAGTTATTTGTTAATTTCATGCTACATAGGGAATAAGGTAATGAGTTTAGCCAGGGTAAGAATTGAGTATAAGATTTAATACACATTTATATAATATATTAAAATATTTAGGCGTTCAATAAATAACTATTTTTTATAAATAACTATTTATTAATTAATTAATAAATTAAATATATGCATGTATTATAAATTTTATATATTTACAATGTGTAGCAACTTTGTGATATGTTTCTGGAATCTTAATAAATTAAAATCTCTACTGTTCGATATATAAGTGTATCTGTGTATTTTTTGTATTAGTGTAAAATTATTTTGCCTGTATAAATGTGTTTTGGCTGTGTTTTATTTATCTTGTAGATTAATATTTTCTGTATATTTCCATGTTTCCTATAATTGGGCTTATTCCTGTTCGACAATAAAGGATTATTATTATACAATGGCATAAAGTTTTGCTCTGTCAAGTTGTTTCGGAAGTTGTACGAATTTCCGTTGGACCTTGTTCGAGATATGTTAATTTAATGGCACTATATTACCGTCTGCTAACTACTTCCATCTACCGACAGCCAGACTATAATCTGGACCGGCGACATCTCGCTATAATGAAACGTATTTCCAACTACAAATGAGTTTAACATGTCAATAAACACAACAAACTTACAGACTCGGTGCATTAGCATAAAGGCATATGGGGCGAGGGACGCGACGCGGAGTATGTGCAAATATTTGCTTCGGGGTAAGCAAACAGAAATACATCAGAAGCAATTTACTTTTTTATGATTCTGGTATTGCTTTGAAGCGGTTTTTAAAAGTCAAGCGTTAGGAAATGGCAAATGAATATGTGGGCGTAACGCATTTGTTGTAAGCGAATTAGCGAAACTGGTTGCAGTCGGTAGGGTTTCAGATATTCAATTGTTTCAGTTTTTAACGGTTTAGTTCATTCGGTTATTTTTTACGCTATTTTGATTTGGGGACATTCATTTGCTAGCAAAGCAGTTTCTAGTTGTCAAAGAAAAGCAATCAGGAAAATTTCTGGCCTTAAATATAGAGATAACTGTAAATCTGAATTTATTAGGTTTAATCTTTTTACATTACTGTGCATTTTTATCTTGCATTCACTGTTATATTAAGGTAAATGTGGAGAATTTCACTACCCACACTCAAATTCATAGTTATCCATCCAACACATTTTACCACATTTAGTATTATTACTTTAGATTTACTATTAATTTATAACAAATTTTATGAAACTTGCGTGGCTGTTGCTTAATCGTACGCTAGTTAAGGCGTATGAAGAAGCAACAGCCACGACTCTTTTTTTTAGTTGTTGATTGTTACTACGGATATACCGTATGAAAAACATTTGCACTTCCTGGTTACCTTACTTCTTCCTTGTTATGATGTTAAGATCTGGCCTGTCAGATTGATTCATGATATTTAATTTTCTTAATTTCACTCTTAAAACTCTTACAATTTGATGTTCACTTTTTATAATTTCTCTTATTAAACACTATTATATAATTAAATCCACTTTCTGTTGTGTAACTTCAATTTATGTGTGAGTCGTTTCCTCGACATTTTGATCCTGATGCGTAGCTAGAACTCTCGAACCCCATTTTTACACTGATGCTTTCGCATTAATCTATTATTAGTGCTCGATACTCTATAATTACTAACGTGACTTGTCTATTGGAATTATGCTTGAAATAGATTTTTGTGGCGATTAATTATTTAGTTATGATGATGTTACGTTTTAACCAATCAGGTGCGTAGCTGGTTGGCGTTCCGCTATAGTCTGTTCGTTGGTCAGAGGTGCGTGTGTGCTTGCGCTTATGCTATAGTCTGTGTGATAGTTACAGGCTACTGAATTTAATTTAATTTTAATTTGATGTATTTATTGCATTTGACAGTATTGGCATAATGTATAATCTATGGAACTGACACAGTCAGTAGGATTTATTTATACAACAACTGTCAATTAGAACATTGCTAGGCAGTATTAGATAATGTTTTTAGGGACCTGAATAAATGTTTTAACAGAATATTACCAATGTAAATAACAGAATATTACCACTTATTAACAGCAGTCAAATTTTTTCGTCATCTGTGGTACATTCGCATTGAGAGGAATCTAGTTTTAATGCATATTTTGGCCACTCATCAATATTTATAATTGACCATTACCTATCGTGAATATTGCAAAAAAAGTGTTTAAACACAAATTACAAATATATGCCGTAAATCACCCTCATTTAGTAGATGTTTCCCGAGTACGAGCTAATAAATTGAATTATATGTTGCAGTGATAGACATAACAAGTTATTTATTGTCAATTTGTAGTGAAATGGCATTTAATTTGGGAAACTCATTTATTATATAATACTTTATGAATTATTTAGACGTACATGTCGATTTCCGTACGGGTAGTGATTGATAAAGTAGTTATAGGGGTGTGGTGTATAAATCATCATGATTTGACGCGTTTTTTAAATTAATTTTCTAATAAATTTATGTTGATTTTATACAAATTAGGTGTCGAGGATTACTTATTACAACAATGTGCCCCTGGAAATCTTAATGATCAATCATCCGCGATAGAAAGATGTTTTTAAATCAATTTTGAGATAATATATCTTGGGGCTTTACATTCAATTTCTCCCTTATATTTTCCGTGCAACCATGCAAGATTCATTAATGCAAAAATTCGTGAAAGTATAAAATTATATTAAAATGAAACCGGAAGGCAAAAAAATATTTGATAGTACGTTAAGAATAATATAATTGTCCCTTTTTAAAAATATAATATAATTTGTACAATTTGATAATAACTCAATAGTATATTTCCAAAATATTATACAATGGAGCCATAATATCATAGTATTGAATAATAACATCTGATAACTATTATTCGACACTTTATATTTGATTTACATATATTGCCATGGCAACGTACACTGACAACATCCCGAATATTTGTGCCATTTGTGATATTTCTTTTATGGCCATTATTAACTCGGGCGACATGCGCCTCCCGTATTTGGCCCGTTTTATGACATTTGGCGCAGTCGGCAATATTAAATAAATTCGCGAATGTATAAAATATTATTACAATGAAGCCCAAAAGTAATACAGTATTGATAATACGTGTAACAGCTCATCAATAAAATAACCAATACGAGTTTTAAAACACATGGCGCAGTCGGTATTATTTTGAAAAGGTATGGTATATTTTCAACTAATTATTTTATTCAACTAATTATTGTATTAAATATAAGTATTTTTTAACTAGTACCAGTTACATAAGGGATTTCTGAGATTTAGGCAGTCGGCATTAAATGAAAGTTCATTAGTAAATAAATTCACGAATATATAAAATATGATTAAAATGAAGCCCAAGGGTATAGATAATATAGATAATTTTTGTAACAGCTCATTAATAAAATAATTATTATTTAACATATATGGCGCAGTCGGTGGGATTTTGAACAGGTATATTTTCAACTGATGGAAAAGATATGGTATATTTTCAACTAATTATTGTATTCAATTAATTATTGTATTCAACTAATTCTTGTATTCAACTAACTCCTTATTGTATCATAACTCCTAACTCGAAATGGAATACAAGGGACATTGGGATATATATACCACCTATATAAAAACTAACATTATCAATATTCCTACTCCACATAGCACAAATGAAGAGTTAAGCCACCTTATTGACATCATATCCAAAGCAGCTGATGCATCCATGAAAAAAAAACAAGGTGGGACCAAGAATGTGTCACATTAAATAATGAGAGAAAAAAAACATTTGACAACTATAAAAGAAATCTAATTATAGAAAATATGATTGAATATAAAAAAATGGGTGCATTGTGTAAGCTTATCTTTAAAAATAAAGCAAAAAGATACTGGATAGCATTTTGCGAAAGCTTAAATAGTCAGTCTAACATAACAACAATTTGGAAAAAAGCCAAATTCTTAAATAATACTAATTCAGCACCATCATACGAACCTGAGGACTTTTTTTTCACAAAATCGCACCTAATACTGTTCCCAACCTACTACTCCATAATTATAACCCCACTACTAACCATGTTTTGTGTAAAAAAATAACAGCAGAGGAATTAGACGCTAACATAAAAATGAACACATACACCAGCCCAGGCATAGATGGATTTACATACACTATGCTAAAAAGATTACCTTACTGTGCCAAAACTCTATTGTGCAAGCTTTTTAATAATATTCTCATTTACGGACGATTGCGCTATATTGAAGGAAGCTATTATTGTACCTATAAAAAAACAAACAAAAAATCTTTTAGGCCAATAGCACTAATGTCTTGCATCACTAAAACGTTAGAAAGAATTATCAATTCAAGGCTAGAATGGTGGCTAGAGGGAAATAACTTATTACCAGCATCCCAATTTGGCTTCCGTAGAGGCAGGGGCACTATTGATTGCCTTGCACACTTAACGACAGACATTCAACTCTATCAAAAAATGAGTATTTAGCTACATTGTATCTTGATATAAGTAGTGCTTATGATAATGTAAACTTAAACATCCTAATTGATAAAATTATTAGACTACAAATTCCATCCTCTTTTGCTGTAAACATCATTAGGATTTTTTATAATAGAAAACTTTTTATTCGATCCAGTAGCGGACCCAGAATAGTTTCTTTTGGACTACCTCAAGGGTCAGTTCTGAGCCCGTTAATGTTCAATATGTATACTGCCGATCTCCATTCCAATGGTATTGATGCATATATCCTACAATATGCAGATGACTTCTGCTTTTATGTAAAGAATCAGTCCCTAATACAATGTAAAATAGATCTGAATTATATAATGTACTGCTGTACGCGATATTTTTCTCGTAACGGGTTAGACATCTCCACAGAAAAGTCAGCTGTAGTATTGTACATAAGACATAGAATTCAACACCAAAATGCCATTAGCTTGGCGGAAAACAATATACCCCTACTCACCAGCTACAAATATTTAGGTATAGTGCTTGATCAGAAATTGTCGTGGGGAGAACATATAGCCCAATGCATTATTAAATGTGAGAAAAGCTTAAACTTGCTTAAATTAACAACAAGACGGTCTTGGGGCACCGACCCTAAAACAGCTATGCTTTTTTACCAGGCCTACACAAGATCCATAATTGACTTTGGAGCTATATTATATGGCTCTGCCTGCAAATCAAGGCTTACGAAACTAGATAAACTTCAATACAAAGCTCTACGAATTGCCATCGGTGCTATAAAATCAACCCCAACCGCTGCGCTGTTAGTAGAATGCGATCAGCCCCCCTAGAATTTAGAAGGTCTTATCTAGCCCAAAAGTTTGTAATGAAGAACAGATCAATCACTGAAAACTCTCTTAACACTAAAATGGCCTCCCTTACTGCAGAAGTCTTAACAAACAAATATTGGCAACACAAAAACCTCCCACGTCTAGCTGAAGCTTTCTCAGAAACGTCTAACTTCGACGATATGATATCAAAAAACATTTCATTTCCATTTACTATCTTCCCCCACGAAATAAGTGTCTTTAAACACAATATAGTGGTCCCCAAATATGACCAACACCAAAATAGAACATATGACACAAACATTCTAAATGATATGTTGATTCCAAAACCCCTGCAAAATATTTACTGACAAACAAAAGGATCCAAACAAAAGAAAGGGGTAGGAGCTGCTTTTTTTATTGAAAACAGTAACTCATTTTCTATGTTTAAATTATGTAATATGCACTCGATCTTCACAGCAGAAGCCATAGCCATTAAACAAGCCCTAGAATGGGCCAAGGAAAACTAGGAGTTTCACAATTACATCATAATATCCGACTCACTTTCTGTACTTACATCATTACAACATTCAACCGAGAATATATATGAAAATAAATTTGTCGCTGAAATCATGATCAAATGAAACAAATACATCATGATGGAATTGGCAGACATGGGGAGTAATGTCATACTGACATGGGTCAAAGGACATGTGGGAATCATGAGTAATGAAATCGCTGACAAATATGCTCACAGAGCTGCACTGGAAGGCAACATCATAAAGAAAATACCATCAACTGACAATAATGTCAGTTACCTATACTACATAAAAAATGCCGAGAACTATGGGAAGATAACTATAATAACATTGCTTGTAACAACAATTATAGATACTGTAAAATTCGACATGGACTACAGACTAACCCTTTATTTAAACAAGTCAACGTTTCAAGATATGTGCTTGTAACTTTTACCAGAGCGTTATTTGGACATGGAACTCATAAATCACACCTATATAAAATAAAATTAACAGACTCGCCTTTATGCAATTGCGATAACTTCTCTATTGATGACATTAACCATTGGTTATTTGCCTGTCAATATAATACCAATACAACTAATTATTTAATGAGCAATTTAATCCTCAAAATAGTACCACTACCACTAAACGATACTAGTCTTCTGAAATTAGTTATCGATAACTATCTATATATATAACTAAAAAAAAACCTAATTTTTGTATCAAGTAAGTATTGTTTAACTAATACCAGTTTAGTTAAGCGTTTTCTGAGATTTGGCGCAGTCGGCATTATTTACTGAAAGTTTATTAGTAAATAAATTGGGGAATGTATGATATATCTTTAAAATTAAACACAAACACATTGTAGTATTGATAATACGTGTATCAGCTGATTAATAAAAGAACTAATACGAGTTTAAGCAAATCTGGCTCAGTAGGTAGGATTTTGAAAAGGTGTGGTATTGTAATTCAATCTTACCCTTTTTATGTGTGCTCTATAGGAATTCTCTCGATAAAACGATGTAAGGGGCAAAATGTGCGATTACATTTCACAGAACGCATTTCAAATATATGGAAATAGCTGTGTCATGATCGTCGTTTCGTATTGTCTGTATGTTTTAAGGCACAATAGACTAGAGTGCTATTGTGCGGTCCATTGTTTTGCAGCCCAAAATGTGGTTAAACTAATTGGACCTTATTGGATGTAAGAATCAACGTAGCAGTAAATTATATCACTGCCGGGAGTCGTCATGCTCAGCAAGTACGAGTATATCGTTAATGGTTGGCTGAGTCACATACTGTATTGCGGCGTAAGGATATATAGGCCAGTCATCTTAAATAAAAAAAGGCAAAAGGCCGCAAAAAATCTGGTCACTGATTTTTTGATATGTTGATGATGTGATTTTATTTACAATATGGAGTATATTGTTGGTGTTGCTGGAAAGAAAAAAAATTAAGTTTGTATTGGTAGTACAAAATTGCACTTAGTCTCTAATTGAAGGAAATTTTATCGGATTGAAAAAAGCTAAGATTATTTTTTTACATAGGATCCAGTATTTACAAGTTATAACCAAGGCAAAATATCATGATTTTCTAGTATGTTCCCACAGAACTCTATACAGGATGCTTCATTAGTGCGAGTCCAAAAAGTTATAGGGTCCATGGAGGTGCACATTTAAAAAATTTAATATATACCGGGTGTCCCAATAGAGCGGGGTGTGCTGACATTTTTTTAATGGATTCAAACCGGCATAAAATTCTGCGTGTAGCACATTATTTTAATTTGATGGGCTGTTTATAATGCACAAAAAAAATCAGTAAAAACAACTTGTTAGACAGTTGTAGGAAAAAAAACTAGTTTAAATGTAATAAATGGGTGTCAGAATAATTACGTAAAAGAAATCTGCCCATAACCCTAACAGGGTGTTTCTTACGGCGGTGCCAATGCTGTAATTTTGTAATTAATAAAACTGCATTTTCGAAAATGAACACCCTGTATACTAATGCGCCTTGTTATAACGTATTTTATACAAATTCGTAATTATACCTATATACTATCTACCTAAATCGTGGTTTTCTGTTTTCTCTTTCGTGGTAAGCCGTGACCCAAACAAAAACGGATATTGCCGGACTTCAAAGGTGTACTTTTAATTAAGATGTTTATCATTTCATATTTCTAATCTTTACTTCCAGCATTAGTTAATAAAAAATAAATAATGACAAATTTGGCATATACGCACAGCAGTAGTTGGAGGGAAATATTTTCTGTGGTAACGGCAATTTACTTTAGTGGAATGTATTATCAAGGTCATGACAACAATAATAATGTTTCCCACTGAGAACGAACCCCTACCTGTGAAAACATTCGTTATTTTATTCATTGCGGCGTAATAAATTAGATTTGACATTTGAGTAATAGTTTTCCAGGTACACTTTGAATATTAAGTGGATGGAAGAGGTGATCGAAACGCCATTCAGAGGGGAGTGCCGACGTTATGTCATTAACATGACATGAAGTCACGATGATTCGATAAATGTGTAGTTTGCACCTCGGCTGGCATACGCAGGGGAGTAGTAGAGGATGTTTCATAAACAGAGTGGGAGTTAGAGGGTGTAGTGGGTTGGTTACATGGAAATAGAAACTTATAATCGTATAATGTTTCCTATATACCAGATAATGAAAATAATTTTATAGAAATCATCTTATCGGATTTGTTTTAGAGGGTTTAGAAATTTTAATAATTAATTCGCTTCATAGACTCGAAAGTCTCGACACATTAGATTGCAAATTCTGTCATTGTACATAGTCTCGATAGAGTCTGTCATAGAGTTCGCGCCGTCTAAAAATAATGTTGTATTAATGTCATGCATGGAAATGATCATATGTTCATAATCATCATGCTCAAAAACAAAATATTTCCCGAAAAAGTACTCAATATGAAATACTTTTTTACCATATTACCATTGTAGGCCGCCATATTGAAATTAATTAATTCAATAAATATGATTATAAGCTCCATACTTTGTAATGAGCCTATTTTTGGAAAGTAGCCTTATAAATTCAAGTTTACACGGCTCAAGTGTAATCAAGTTATTGACTTTTATGTATAAGAATTAGAACAAGTTTAAAAAAAAATTCTGACCAGATTGAAATGACCAACTTTGCACCCATTCTGATACAAAAATAAACAATTCTTTCCTATAAAATGTTTCCAAATAATTTGCAATTTTTCGTAAATTCGAAATTCTTTGATATTTTATTTACCACGTCCAGTGCTACCAACATGCGGTGAACTTTGCCTAGAATATATTTCAAAAATATGCAACCGAGAATATAGTGCAACAGATGTTTTCAATTGTTTTTCCAATAAAATCCATTATTATTCACATTATGATCGAGCGTTGATCAGCTGGTGTAGAGCAGCACCCTTATGGTAAATTTTTTCACCGAATTTGATTACTCAACAATAAATAATATTTTATTTGACAATAATAATTCATTCAAAATTGTCATGCATTTTCAATTTTTAAAGATGCATTATTTAAGTATTGATGTCCTAAAAAAACAGGGCAATAAGAAACTAAGATGTTCACGGGTTTTTATTGCAGGAATCGGACAATGGGTTATTTAAGAAGAAAAAACCTTTTTTTTCCATTTTTTCAATATATCTCGCAATGGAAGCAAAATTTCTATATGGTTTATATGAAATGTTTTGTAGAGAATGGACTAATACACCATGAAATAAGTTTATGGATTTTTTGCAATTTTTTTTTCAGCCGTTTGCCCAAAAAAATTAGAAATTTCCACTCTGACATCATTAAACTCATTGGGATTAATTAAAATTGAATTACTTCAAACCTATATTATTCTTATTTCACATTTATTTTCGTTTAATAATAATAAGAAGGCGTAGATAAATAATACAGATTATGTTTATTTCACGAAAATTGTGTAGTAATGACAGTTTAATGCATGTAAAATTTCAGGGACCAATGACGTCATTACCACCACTATTTAATTTTTACCTAAACTACTTATTGAAAATTTCAGGTAGTAATTAATTTCGGCTTATATATGTCGTACTAATAGGTTTATATAATAAAAATAGAAAAAAATAAGAGTATTAGTCCGTTGAATTTCCAATCGAAGCGGCTTATTTAAAAGATCTTAAAACATGTATTTTATGCCGAAAATGTAGAAACAAAAAGAAAAAAAATCCAAAATTTCGATTTTTTTTATTTTTTGCTTTTTTGCCTACTTCTTTTCTAGGGTCAGAGATAGGTATAGGCTTGATAATAATTAACTATTCAACCAAATATACGCAACCATGGTGTTTTTTTAAACAAAATTGTAATTAAATATACCTGAATATTGCCTGAATACCTGATGAACGTATTTTCAAATCTAGCAGTGACAAAGAAATAAACCCTAAACAGCACCTCCTGCGCCACAGATTTTGCTAACCGTGGAAACCGTGGTTGTACAAATTACTTGTTTCACTTTTGGCAAAGAACGTATAATGTGCAAGTAGCCGATATTGCAGAAGACGATATTATTGAAAATATAGATGATACCGATATACAGTTGGAGAATGTTATTGAAGAAATATAATACCATGGTTACCATGGTTACATTTTTTTTTAAATAGTTATGTATTATCAACCAATAAACTTAAAATACCTTTTTATATTGAGTAAAATAATATTTTTTACAACAAAATGAGAATGGAAACATTACCTTTATAAGAGGGATAAAAATCTAAAAAAAAGCTATACCTATTTGATTGGCCATATTTCGGTCAATTTTTAACCCAAAAAATTTTTCGACCCATCATTTTAAAGGGAATTTTGTCACTTTTTTCCTATAATGCAATACCTAAAAAAAGTTAGAAGTTTGGGTCTTTGACCTAAAAAACGTTATAGACAAAAAAAAATAAAAAAATCGATATTTTGCCTTTTTGTTTTTGTTTCAAAATTTTCGGCATAAAATTTGTCTATTTTTTTTAAATAAGCTACCTCGATGGGAAATTCAATTCTCTACAAAAGGTTTCATATAAAGTATATTGAAATTTTGCGTCGTGCGAGATACATTGAAAAAATTTAAAAGCATGCATTTTCACCCCTATCACCAATTTTCACCCTTTAATTTAATAGCACTCTTACGCACACGTAATATCACACATTTCGTCTTAAATGACCCATTGACCGATTCCTGCAATAAAAACCCGTGACCGCCTTATAGTGTTTTCGTTTGATATACAAACTTAGTGCTCAATTTAGCCAATAACAATTTAAAATAAAAGAAAGAAATTAAATTGCTATTGCCCAGCAAGGACCACGGGGAGGTAAAAGCGCCCCTTGCCAGGATAGAACGTGATTAGTTTACTTATTAGTAGTATAGGTAAGACTGTTAGTAAAATTTATAACAAATTATCTCACTAATTTGGATATGTTATTATTTGCACATATAGTTACACTACATTGGTATTTTTCACTGTCACTTATTAGTAGCACTCTAGTTATTCCATTGCACTACTCTGTATAAAACCACTATAACCTATAAACGCTATACAGTATATTCTATAAATACTATAATACTATAATAACACTATAAAATATTAACTATAACCAATGATTTTACAAACACTAGACACAATTATTGTAAAAACACTCGAGAACCCCGTTTACACTTCACGTACACGTTCGATGTCGCGTTGTAAACACCTACTTAATACGGTCAAGGACACAATAACTCACCGAACACCTGCAACTGCCACTGAGACAATAACAAAAAATATCCGTTAATACAACACGCGAAATTATACCTGTATACCTGCGTCAACACCCTATTAGTCTTTTAGGTATACCAACAGATGAAACGTTCGCTTGGAAAAAAAACAAATACAAACTTCCATTTGCAATTTGTATTTGATATATTATAAATTAAATTGAGTTAACATTATTGTTTTTTATTTTATTTCCTATATTAGGACAATTACGCGCGCTACTGACCACCGCATTCCATTAGTGTCCATATCAAACGTAAGCACTATAGTTTCTTTCTATATGACATGATCAATAGCCTATAATGCTTTTTAAGTCATAAAGTGGAATCCTACGAACTTCACGAAATTGATATCATCTCTGTAAAACAGGAATTTAATTTCCTAGTGGTGTTAGGATGCTCATACGACAAGGACGACAGACAGCCACCGATTTATTTCTAGAAAATCAAGCACAAATTATCCACAGAGTGCAAAACGCCGATTTCAGGATATCCAGATGTTTCCAGTAAACGTACTTCTCTGATAATAAGTGTAATGTTTTAATCTTATCTCTATTTGAATGTATGACTTTTATGAATAGGACCGTATAATAAATTACCAGTCGAGTTAGGAGCATTACCCCGTGCATGATTAAGTGAGTCGCTAATTGCACTTGATTGATTAAGAAGGGTACTGAATAAGATGGATGCGATAGGGTGTAGGCCAAGGTACACAATTGGATCTAATATGCAAATTGGAGTAAATATTTCCGTTTGGTAGATTGTAGGTAGGCATTGTTCCTTCAAAGCGATTACGGAAGAGCTCTCAATTCACGTTTGGAGTAAGATGCTTCTACTAGCCCAGGACTAAACAAAACAGTTAGCTTTCCTTTCAAATGCAATGGAAGCTTGAACTCTCTGGCGAGATACCAGTCAAACGAAAAATGGTCTCAATGTTTTAGTTAATCATATGATGTGAAACTGTAATTTTAAAATTTTGCAGAGAACACCGTGGTAATATTTTATTTTAACAGCAACAATAACCACAATTATGACAGTTAAAACCATCGGCTAATCGTTGATTATTGTTAAATCGGAGTTAAATGCTGATTTTATTTTAAGTACCACTACCCCGGCACTTTTCCCGTTCATCCTGGGAGCTTCATATGTAGTGACACCCTTTAACTTTACCCAGTTCAGTTTAAAAGCACTAAATGCGTTAATAATTTGTATACATTAACAGAGGCATTTCCTGTAATTTTTAAAATGACCCATTGCAAGTCACAAATCGATACATTAAATTAAAAATTCATTCGGCAGTCCTGAACGCAAAAATAAAGATAGACCGAAAATTCAAAAATCGTGTTGTAAAGAGTGAGAAAGGATTCACTACTGTGCAACAATTTATTTAAATTTTGAGCCTGATTTTTTGCAAAAAAGAATTTTCCATAATTTTCATATAAAGAAACGACACCAATTTTATGCTAGAGTGCATCATTTTACGCGATTTAAAAAATATATATTTCGATACAATGTTTTTCATAGTTGTTAATAAACAAATTAGTGTTAAGTCGTGTTAAAATTTAGTGTACTTGAATATTTGAACACTAATTAAACGCTAAAAACACTAATTTGTTTATTAATTATCTATTCTATTCTTATCTAAAAAGTCCCCATATCGATGATGTCTATGTGGAGAGTTTTCGCTCAAAATTAAAAGTCAGTCTTTAGGCGAGGCTGCGAAACTGGCAGCGATTGTAGAAAAGAGCAAGAAGCTAAGAAATTTTACAATGCATTGAAAAATACTGATGCTGAAGTCGAAAAAATGGACTGGATTACAGGTATAGCATTTGACTTTATGCAGAACCTGCAAATTCAAGTACCTTCTATTTAATAAAACAGCGTTACTTTTTATTTGCATCCACGACTTAAAACCTGTATGACCTGTTATTGTGTTTACCATGAGCTGCGAAGACACAGATGAGGTATGTTCGCTTCTGATGGACGTCAATAACTATGCAGATCCAGATACAAAGGAATTTCGACTTATATCGGACAATTGTCCAGGCTAAACAAGAACTACCTATATTTTAGAGCGATTTTGCATGGTACTTATTCAGACAGGGGATTTAATGATATACAACATTTTTTTCTAATTCGAGAACACTCCTTTCTTCCCTGTGATAGAGATTTTGGGGCAGTCAATAGATATTTAAGAATTTTTTAGAATCTACATAAATATATTGACAAATTATTTGCTCAAGTACAAGCTCAAGTGCTCAAGTGTCAACGATCTTGGATTGGAACGAAAATATCTGGGATTAGAAAAATGATGGATACGTTATTACCAAAAAAAAAATGAGCGTGTGCTTATGACCACACGATAGAGACAACTTTTAATTTTCGAATTTTAAACTATATACTGTAAACGTCCGCCCGTATTACCACAACCCGTAATACACTGCACGCGTTAATACACGTTGACCGTACACGCCCGTGACATAGATGCTACAGGCAACTGGCACTAGATGCGGCCCCACTGTCGCTCCAAAATACCAACTCATAGTTAGTAAGTACTGCGACGGACCATCACTTCGGCAGTCGATTCGATTCAATCCAATTCAATTTTGTGAGGTGGTTTGGTGGGAGGTGAGGTGAGGTGGTTCAGCTCGAAGTTGAATGATTATGTTATTTATATGGCGCTTCCATCGGACGGAATTGTACTCGATGATCTTCACTGTTTTTTGTAAATGTTTCAGTGTTACAGTATTGTCGGTTACTACCATATAACTGTTGTATTTTGTACCGCTCATCTTGTATATTGCTGTTATCTTCAACTAGTAGCCTTATTTCAATTCGGTTTTAATATCTTCAGTACTTGTACCGTCTTGATGGAGTCCTCGCAGGACGAATGCGTGGGTCTTACTTCTCTTGGGGGTGAATGTATGATATGCTAGATTGCCTTGCTTAAAAGTTTCCATGGATGTCTGCCAGTCTTCTAACGTTTCAGTATATAAAATAGTCATATTGATTGCTTGTTTCCAGTGGAATTTGCATTTCAGGTTGATTTTTAAGTATTCGGTCATCCGCTTGTGGTTGTCGAAGGCCCCATGAACAATGATCGGGGGCGGTTTGACTTCTTTTGGCTCGATTTCTCCTTCCTCGGGCTCCGTATCTTTGCTAGTTTGGCCGGTGGGGGTCTCAGGTATTTGGTTATCGTTGGTTTTGCCTGCCGTGTTCAGGCTTTGGAACTTGTTTTGCATTTCCGCAGCGGATTTTGTAGCTGTGGTGTTTGGTTTCTTGGTTGCTGAAGGTTGTGTGCAGTACGTACCTTGCTCAGTGATACGTCCCTGCTTTGTAAGTTTGCACACATCTTCAATTTTGGTACTGTTTTCAGGGCATGTTTTCGTTTTTGTCCTGTGTCAGGAACTGACATGTACGTCAAAACATTTTTAATTAACTTTTTTTACGGATTTTCCGGGGTTTTAGGCGTGTACTCGATGCCGTACTAGCGAAGGAGGTTCTATACACTGTTTCTACCACAATAAGTGTCGTTGAAATGCTTTAAAAACGCGCTTTACGCGACTTTACCCACAGGAGCGTTACATAGCGGAGCGTGACGCGTGACGGGCCACACTCATTCAACCCTCACAAAAATAAAAGTGCAGAGCGCGCCTAAACAAATTTTCACTTCAATAATAACAATGAACAACCGCGCTAGTGGTGAAAATTGTCTTATTGGATACTTTAACTAGCAGACTAAAATCACGGTAAAAAAAATGTCACAGGTTGTCACCCGATTATCTAGGTATAAATTTATTTTAAACCATATACAAACGAGGATACTTATTATTCATTTTGTGACGATTCATATTCCGACGAGGATCTCGCCTCCAAAGTTGTCATCATGAAGAAAATGAAAATGTCTAAATTATCCATTTATATAGAAAACACAGCAGACGATCAATTTTAATCTCGTTCGACCCGGGTTTCCCAAACCAAATAATCATGTTATAACATTGTTTGAAAAATAATAACATCAAATTTACGTATCCCTAATGGTTATCTTTAATGGTTACAAAACATGTTTACTGGGTTGGCCCCTCATGGGCTTTTATCAAGGATCTACTATTACAAATTATAGTTTCGATGTTAGCTTTTGTCATAAGCTTGGAGAACCGATAAGATTATTCCAGTCAAACAGCTCGAAGCGTAAAAAATGTGCGCATTTTCTCCTCTGAACCGTTTAGGAATTCATCCTCCCCGTCTCTCGATTATGTGCGTTCCTGCTCCGCTCCGCTCCCATTCAAGTCCTTATTAACCGTGTTACAGCTCAATCAACTTGAAATGACTCTTGTACTTATTTCTCATGCGAATCTCGTCCCGAGTCAGGAGGAGAGATTGAATCAGAAGCAGGCGAGCGTACCAGGGGCGTACCGGCGCGATAATTTCATTGTTTTTTAATACTCATACTTCTTCTTTATATATTCTCGAGCACACGCATTATTAACGGAGCGATTTTCAAATGCCTTCGACATGAATATAAAATTAAGGGAATTTACTTCTATTCGCGCCTATGCGAGGTTAGGTTGCTATCATTTTTCGATGCTTTAAGGGATATTGGTATTCTTTAAGCATTTTTGATTTCACGTTTCCTTTAACGCCAAAACTGCAAAACTGCGGCGCACAGTATTACATACAAATGTGGTACTATACCTGGAAAAATGCATAAACAGCTTACCCAGAAAAACCGTTTAAATGTCAACGTGCACGATGACCTTGCCGCCATCAATATACATACAAATAGTGAGACAATGCCTACCCAAATATGTTACTTAACCAGCGAAAGTAACCAGTCGAATACCTATAGACAATTGGTCAAACGTGTGCTGAGGCCTCGTAATAATTTTTAAGGGTACACACGTAGCGTAGCAATTTCAAGTCAATCAAACAGGGTGCGCCCCTTTTTAAAATATTCTTAAAACTAGCTTATCTGTGATATGCAACAAGTCTTCCAGTAAGGTGGATCTCTCCTGTGACTCTACACCGGTACAGAGATCGATGGACTTGGTGGTCTTAAAGGTGCTTCCAAAGGTAGTGTAAAACGTGGCGAAAAAGGTGGTCCAAAATATGGTCTAAAAGGTGGTGTGGCTTACACTCGCCGAAAGACAATGAAGCCCTGTAACACAGACCGGCAAGTTAGTCTCGTTACAAGTAAGAAAAGTTTAAGTGACTCTATATCTGGTAAAACTTACTTAATTAGTTGGAAAACGGCTTCGAAAAGATAGCTTCGCTGTGTCCCTCAATTAACTCTAGGGAGTTCAGCGCTACGCAGGCTCTAGAGAACACAAAGTGGGCAAAATAAAATATGAACACGCTGTTTCAATAAACAAAATGGCTTACCTCAACGTTAAATGTTATATGATTCCACTAATGTGGTATGCGTATATTTATCCAATCAACACATGCACAATGATTTCCTTGTATTATCCCATTATGTCGGAACGTACACATTATTTAACCAAGAAAATCAATTAAACTTTTAACACGATGAAAAACCACTATGCCATCTACGTGTTCGGCTCAGAAAAAACCCATAGACCATAGACCAAAGCCATAGACCATAGATCTGCTGACCTAGGTTAGCGTCACAGAACTGCCAATGTTCAACTCACAAAACAGTAAGGCAGATATGCACTATGATATTTGCGGAAAAGACAGTGGTTTATAATTAATATTTACGGGGACATTAGTCCCAAAACTAAAAACATGAAAAGTCAGCTATATCATCATAAAATGATAGCAAGACACTTATTATGTATATTTGCTTTCTATCGAAGCACATTATCAATTCGTCTATGGCTGGAGAGATAATCCTTTTGACACCAGTCAAAATATTCGTCAGTCAGTCTTTTTTTCGTCGCGCGACATTGTGCTCGATTTTATTATTTATTTAATCGAAGAATACAAAGTTTGTATTTAGTCATGTTAAATAATCTAATTGGTAAGTTTATAATATCTTTTCATTATTGAAATTACAAATAGTATTATTATTTATTGAAGGCATGTTCCACTTTTTCTTTTATTCTCTCAATTTTCGATTTTTGAAGCGTGTCATTAAAAAAGCACCCTCTATACGAAAACGGAAATATTTTTAAATGAACACACAATAATCTACCAAATTATTTCGTGCTAGCTAGCTGAAGATGCGTAAAACTGCGTAAATATTTTTTTTGGAAGAAACCCTGATTGTAAGGCGCATGGACCTTTTAGAACTTCTGCGGAGTAATGATTTGCTCGCAAAAGCTAATACTTCAGAAGAGAGAAGAGAAAAAATGGTCAAGTTTGTTAAAAAAAAGTTTCCTAAAACTCGGGAAGATATTATTAAAACGGAAATAAGTTTCTTTTCAAACAAAGTTACTAGTAGATAGCATTCAAGTGGAAGAAATAAAAACAAACTTTCTCATTAGAAATTCTGCTTCACCGAATCAGACAATTATTCATAGACGAAAACAACTTATACCTAAAAAATCTAAAAATCAAACTAACTAGAAAAAGTTTTAATAGTGTTAGCACCTGAACAAAAAGAAGACGTTGCGTAAAATTGTTAACCTTTAACAGCCCGGAAGAAATGGCATTTTCTCGTATGTGTTACGTGAAAGATGGAAAAAGAAATATAGCCGAGGCAATCGAAAAAGTATCTACCGGAAGTAATATATTCGTAAGAAAAGTAAAGGAGGATGACCACTATCATTCAAAAGATAAGCAATATACACCGGAAGAAGCGTTAGCTTTAATAGTGGATACTAAAATGACAAAAGCGCAGTATCTGAAGATTCGAAATGGAGGTATTAAAAGAAATTGTAACATATATCCAGCATATGAAAAAATCCTCAAAGCAAAAAAAGAGTGTTACCTTGCAAATATTTTAATTTCCGAAAATATAAGCTAAAATCACATGTACTTGTGCTTTCAGACACTACGTAGAAAACACCGATTTTAGAAAATTAGTTTACATACAGTTATTGTTTATTATACACCACTAGAACAATCAAATGAATGTAAATATAGTCCCTTCTTAAATCTGTATCCTATCAGAAAATGTAAGACATGATCCAGCAGCTTTATGTGCACATTTGGAGCCAGTAATAGAATAAATTCACAAATTAGTGCCAAATCTAAAAACCGCAATTTTTTTAAGTGATGGGCCCTATACTCTGTACTCAATACAAAAACAAGAAAATGTTTTATTTAATGGTAACTTATGTCTCAAAAGTTAATGGTTGACCCACTGAGGTGGCACTATAGTGAACCTGGGCATGGCCAAGGGGCCCCAGATGTCATTGGATAGGAACTGCAGATAGCATAGTTGGTCAAGGCAATGATATCCCAAATTTTGAGACTTTGGTTATCAGCTTACAAGAAACTGCAAATGTGTAAAATGTATTACCATTCTTAGCTCGAAAATCTATGAAGTAGATACTCCTATACCACAATCCATTCGCCATTCAAAGATACTATTAGAGAATTCATTTGGGTAAAAGATCAAAAAGAAATTCTTCAAGCCAGAATTTTTTTGGTTATAAATTAATAAATATTTTTTTAGTATGATGGATATGTATACTACTTAAATACATATCCTTAAGACCAAAAATTACCACACATAAAAGATTTTTTATATTTTATCAAAATGGTAAGTGTATCACACAATGCGTTGGAATAAATACTTTGGTCAGTAAAGATCATCCGCTACATTATTGGCAAATGCAGAGGCAAATATTACAGCATTAAAACCACTTGGCGGAAGGATATATAGAAGAATTCATCAACAATAAAAGTATAAATTTGGTAGTAAGTAGTAGTAAGTAAATTGTATAAATTTATATATAAATCTTGGATGGTTCTAGAAAAAATGGTGTGACATAATAAATCATAGCTCATGCGTGTTATTCTTCCCTTTATTTGTATGTATGCCTGCGAATAATAACTACTGTATAACTAATATGTTGGATAAAACAAATTAATATAAAAAGTATAGTAATGAAAAGGTTAGCTGTAAGATTAAACACCACTATAATACGCCTTCACACATACCCAGGCCACGGCTATGGTGCAATGTTTCGCCAGAAAGGCGTCAAGCGACTGGCGGTGTGTCGAATGGGCCCGCAAGAAAGTGAACGCCGCTTCATGAATATGCAGACGAGAGCATTGTCTTTCTGACATCCTCCAGGGTTGAGCGGGTTCTCTTCCAGCACTTCCGGCGCTCAGATCAGGCAGATTTTTTGCACCAATCTGGTTAAGGGATGGTTTTTGCCACCTGGGTTCGGTGTTAATAGGGTAACACTATAATATCCCCCCCGGGTAATGCGGGTAATGTTCTAATTAGTGATTATTCTGTGGACGAGGCGTTTTTGGCAAATTAGTTTAATTAATTATTATATAGTCGCTTTTCGAGAAGGTACCGGGGAATTTTATACTGAGTGAACTATTCACACTGAAGTATTCGAACACTGAAGTATTCGTTGTATATTAGTTTGCGTTTAATTTGTGGTCCATAATTATTACAGGATTTCTCCCTGTAATTTGTAGAATATGAGATTTTTTTAAATAATTATTTGCGTATTCCCTAATTAATAATGCATATCTAAGAGCACATCTATGTAGCAACTCAATTTATATATTAATAAAGTGGTAGCGCACATTTTCTGTCGCCGCAGATTCATCAAATTCGCTCGGATTGCGAGCACTAAATTGCAACAAAGCTTCACCTCTGTCATTGTATATATATCCTGCTTGTATATCCCGCAGTTTAAGTTATTCAGTGTGTGTCAGTTAATCAACTTCCATTGCCACGTCACCTGACAGAACATACTAGTTAGGTCTAACAAATATCATTTTATTTAGTTTTTATGGTGCATGGGAATGAAATGAAGCCTTACTCTATCTTTGAAAACAACTATAATACACTTGTTCATAAACAACTACCTTCCCATGTGTATTCTTGTACACTGAACATCCTACCGACTGCGCTAGTTTTCTGTTTATTTTACTCATATAAATGCTGACGGACACTAATGCAAATGGTTTAGGAACAAATGAAAACAAATGTCATGTTAGAATCGCGTATACATGTGAACTTTAAAATGCGTTGGTAGGTAAATACATCCTAATAGAGTTACATATTTATGAGGGTTGAATAGAAGCGATCCGGCGGAGCCCAACATATCAGGCCTCGCATTTCTGATTCCCGTACGTGTCTAAGGACCGGTTATTTACATTTTTATTTCATATAAATGTGCATCCACTGCAGTCCCGTTCTGAAGCAGATGCTCCTGCAGTGAGCTGCTAGACTTGCTAAATATTTAAGAGGATCTTTCGATCCAAGTAATTGCAGTACTCGGGGTGTAAGGAAGTTTAAATTAATAAGCTTAAAGCTTGCGTGGCAAACTGAACTTAGGGCTTTCAGTTTTCTGTGTGTAGTAAACTTAGTTCGGTGGGCCACATTTGATCTACTCTAATAGACGCGGAATAAAAACGGAAGTATTTCTCTAGCACTTAAAAGCTTTGAAAATACGCAATACAATAGAAAATTCAATCTACCAAATGCTCGCAATTCCAAGTCTATAGGAAAAGAGACTATAAAGGAAGATGTCAAACTGCTGTTGTATTTCCTGTTTTGCGGCGTTAATATGTTCTATTTTGTATACAGGGGGTGGCACGGTGATCCCCCATGAGAATATTTCGGAGACTGGATTTTGGATTTGAATTTTGAAAATTTGGCAATGGGGTTTACGGGCATGTTATACGGCATTAAATTTCCACCACCCTGTGTCAAATTAAGCCACCTTGGAAGTATGAATTTTCAAAATTCAAATATCTATCTCTAAAATATTCCAATCGGTGGTCATCGTGAGAGACACCCACCCTGTATAAAGGACAATAATTAGAGGAAGCATATTATGTATGCCGACCAGTTCGATTATACTTTTATTGTCTTATGGCGTTCAAAATTCAGTACTATTTACGTACTAAAAGAGCAAGTAAACCTAAGAGATAGTGATAACTTTAATTGAAAAGAGGGCTTGGAGTCATATTATCCAAAATTACAAGTTTTAGTTGTTTTCAACTATTACGCAGACTATTTGTTAGCAAACAAGCTTTGTCCTATCTTAGGAATAGCGCCCATTAAGTTCGCTTACAGATAACCAGAAACCGGGAACTTGTGACGAATACTACTATAGTTTAAGTGTTATTATCGAACTTACGAGTAGGTACTTGTAAAAGTAATGATAAGCCAATTGTATCTACCATCTAGATACTAATCTCATTATCTATTAATCTACTATCAGATACATACTCAAAACACCTGTAAAAATATATTACATAGTACTTTGCTAAGGGCTTTTCTAAAGTTTAATTTTAAAGTACTAATTGCCTTTAGTCTAATTCTAATTTTATATTTACTTAATTATTTATTTATTTATTTATTTACTTACTTACTTACTTACTTACTTACTTACTTACTTAGAAATACACAAAGTAAACTAGAAATCAAATTAAAAACAAAGTAAATTGAAATCAAATTAGAAAAATAAATTAAAAATAACATTGGATATGGATATTATATTAAAAATGACATGCAATGTGCAAAAAGAAATTAAACTCAATGCTAAACCAGACCGGTTAATTAGTTCTACAACTACGGTAAATGTATTAAACTTATTAACAATGTTGGTCTTCAAGGAAATTCAATTTTCTCTGTATGCACTAACAAATTGTTTTAATGAATTAAAGATACTTCTCCGTCCCTTATACCGCTCTCATTTGTATTCCGCACGGCAGAAAATATTCTGTACAATAACTTTCCGTACTAAACTTCACGAACACTGCTACTTATACAGTCTCCAGTTGTATAACGTTCTCGGTAACATTTACTTTAACATGTAGCCATCACCATTATCCCGGATAAGTCATCATCTCTTTTCATTTAGGAAAAGACACGAAATTTCACGAAGGGGAGATAAGCCGCAAATGCTCACCCATTGTAGCCAACATGTTCCGAAACTTTCCCACCCCTTTGCCTAATTTATTAAAAGTTATTATTCAGCGCTCCCTGAAAATTCCGAAAAGGTTAGTAATTCGAGATATTTAATTTGTTTCAAGGTTGGAGAGATTCTATCGCGTACAATCCAGTAAGAATATTTTTTATTGTAAATTCTTGAACGTAAATAATATTAATTCTGATCCCTTAAAGAACCAACGACTGCGCCAAATTGGATACATGTTAAATTACCACCGAGTTTACCAAAATGATAATCAGAAGTAAGTCGTCCAGTTTCAGCTATAAAACTTTTACATAAAGTGTATAAGTAACTTCTGCATGTAGTATCTATCCATTGCGCATAGGTATATTTCATGATTTTCAAATCAATGTAGCACATCCCCGACGTCAGGCGCCACTGTACGATTTCCCACTTCGAGATCTGTCTCATTTAATGAACAGTATCATTTAAGCAGACATTTACACATTGAACCATGCTACACTAGCGAAGTTAAAGCTATTTATTCGGCTTCTAATATAATTAAACTGTCGCTCTATTTAATATACAGTAATATTCAAGCATCGCAATAATCTGAAGCTTAGCCTGAGACTTGATTTATGTAACTAATGTTAGAACTTGTTATTACCATATCGTATAATGGCGACAGTTTTAATAAGCATAATTATTCGTAGTATATGTTTGATACGTTCTACTGCTGTTTCTAGTGAGTTGAAGGTGTGCTCTAACGACAATGGATAATTTTGCACTGGAATTATTACAAGATGATATTTGAAAATGGTGGTAATTGTCTTACGTAAATTTGTAACTATAAAAAATCATGCCGACTGCGCCAAATTGTAGCTCATATTCTGATGTATCTCTTAGTTGCAACCTCTTTTGTAATAGTCAACACCATGTTCGCATGTTCTAATGCATATACTGCATATAATGTCACACTGGATACATGATATTATATCAGGGCGAGATTTGCTCGAGACAACTTTAATTCTCCCTGCCTACATTCTTAAAAATCCTACTGATGCCGCTAAATTTTATTTAATCTTCAGCTGTGTTTGTTGGCGCCGATCACCTAAATGTAATCGCGATTCTCAAGGGCCTAAATAAATTACTGTGTTAACATTCATTTATTATACGATATTCATGTTTTTTGTCAGGCATACGTAAATTTTTTGCCCCAATCCCTGCGCGAGAGTGTCATATTGAGCGGAGGCTAAGTGGTTAAAATCATCGAATAATTAAGTCGGCAAAAAATAAATTCCCTTCCGAGGGTTTTAGGAGTAATTTTATTTAATGGGATGTCCAAACTTTGGCGGATATTTTTTCTACCCAAGGGACAATATTAAGTACGCCGCACCTTTATGACTGTTTTATTAGATATGTCCTTTTAAAATAAAGGTTTAATTTTTATAATAATCGAGGTATTAATTAGGATTTTTATACCATAAATACTGAAAACGTTTTATAGAAACTTTTAATGCCTGGAAATATAATATATTAGCAGTTATTATTTTATGTATATATCTTGCTTTTATAGCTGATCTAAAATATCTGGTCAAATGTCAATATCAAAATAACAGCTTTTACTAAATGCATATGAAAGTATACGGTACTTATAACAAAAACCATTTTTTTTATTTTTTCGTATGTCTGTCTTTTTGTTCCGGCTATAATCTTCGAAATGGCTGAACCGATTTTGACGGGACTTTCACTGGCAGAGGGCTGATGTTTCAAGGAGTACCTTAGGCTACTTTTATTTAAGAAAGAGAGATCAGGTTCCGCGAAAAAAAATTAAATTGATGAAATTGTGAACAAAATCCGATGGAAATAGGGAAGTATATATCCAATTAATAAATAATTAAATATTGTCGTAAATCTCCCGAGTATTTTTACTTGCTTCGACTATTAATCTTCAATATTCGAGTAATAAAGTGGCAAAGGCCACGCCGCCGCCGTCGCCACGCCTAATGGCGCCTCCCACGACTTAATATCACAAAGGCTGCCTGTCACGAGGACTCAGAACTCGCGAGCGGGCTATTGCTACTAAGGCTATTAAATTCGCGCAGATGATGTCGCGGGTAAGAGCTAGTACTATATATAACACTATGCTTTATATAATGTGCTTTGGATATCAGTTCAACCACATCCTAATATCTGCGTAGCAAGAAAATTATCTATAGCCTATTTGGAAGTGTGAGAGAGAGAGAGTAGTAAAAGCTCACTAAAAATACAATTATATGTTATAATACGGTTATTTGACGATTCTTTGCCATTTCATATATAACATAATTTTGAGTCCGTCATTAACATTGACAATCGCCAAAAGTTCTTTTTTTCAACATTGTTATTTGGAAAGCATTTTTTTCCTGATAACTGTTCACTTATATCGGCTTTTGTATTATGCAATACAATCACAGAGCCCGGAGGAATAAGTTGGAATATTTGATAAAAATATTCTTCGAACCAGTGGTGCAGCTAGAAAATATTCTTGGGGGAGGAGCTGTATCTCCAAGTAAAATTTTATTTTACTTGCTTATAATCTTATATATATTATAATACTGAGGTTTCTATCTAAAATCCTGACACGTTGATTTTTATTTTTAATTCCGCTTATTTTGATACAATATACAATAAGATGGCGTTCTAGGTGTTCCGCAGATGACGTCTTCGATATTTTTTTAAATAACGACAATATATTTTTCCGGCAGATTCTTGTAGGCGAACTCTTTATGAGTTGGTAATATAGCACAATTTATATTTATTTTGAGAAATAGAGGTTTAAACGAATTAATAAAAATTTGAGAATGACAACTCTACGAGTACACAACAATACCGTACTGCTGCATTAAAAATATCAATTGCAAGAAGCGTGCTATGGCTCGCTTGAAACAAAACACTAAGGTGACAGTAAAGAACGTTGTCACTGTCAACAGTGTTGTTAATCATTAAAAGCAAAGATGTTATCCGAAAAAGAATAAATAGAAATAATAATTATTATAGGCTACGGTGATTTAACTCCAACACATAAAGAAGTTTGGGATATGTTCAATTCGAAATATTCCAAAGTTCCATTATTTATACATGAGTTAACCAACTTTGTTAGAGGGATGATAATAATATCTTGTGTACGTATTTTATAATGTTAATATTTATATCATATACATTTTTGCTCGGGTTATCGATACGAATAGCAGTAAAACGCCATCTACAAAAGCATTAGCACTTAATTTCTACAAATTTAAAAAAAAACGGTAGCACGCCCATGGCTACTCCTGATTATAGGGTTTTATCGTTTTGTCATTTTCTTTCACTTGTAAATGGACTATAGTCGAAAATGAGGACCCTTAAGTTATGTTATCGCAGCCAACTTAACGGGATTGTCGATGCAATCAATCAATGTCATATTGTTGGCTGAGGAGGCTATTGCATGAACAGGCGGGCCACTTGAAAACAAATTGCCATCAGTAATTTCGTAGTGGAATTATTTTCTTATTAAACAGAATAAGCCCTAACGCAAAAAAGTGAGCTGGGATCGGCTCTGATGGACGACGAAGGATATTATATTATCTGATGGAGATAGTCACGAAAAATTATTAATGACATTCCATATGGGTCACGAATTATTCCAAGTAACATGGTAAAAAAGTCTTACCAACATTCCCCAGTTGTCATTTTATGTTTATTTTAGCAACACATAAATTCAAGACCCAAACTTTCCTGCCTAGAAATGTTTATCTTTTGCTGAATAACTCAAATGCCCTGAATTTTTTTGACACTGGGTATACATAAACATATATCATTTATTCCATTAGATGCGTGATATATCCGGCCAGGCAGCAAAGATAAACAAAGTTTTCTCGCTCTGAACAGAGCAGTCTGATGTACATAGACATTTTTTACAGGGGACGAGAGTTTAGTTGTCTTCAGTGGAATATAAATACAAGTACAAGTAATAGTTACAAGTTTAATTTAGCCAACTAGAATAGTACGTAGGTAATAGAGTTGTAACAAAGTAATCATGAACTTGTCATTAGTTGTCTGCTCTCTATTAATTGTTTTAACTATTAATGTCTATTGTCTTTTGTCTTTTAATTGTAAAAAGTTAACAACAACAATTAGATATTTTTAAATTATACATGTTTTACTTTTGTGTCTCCACATAATAATATGTGATTGAAGTTATTCATAATATTTTATGATCAACGAGCTCGTAAAGCACTGAAGGGCCAGGCAAAATTATATTTTCTGTTGCAATTTACATTTAGTAATTGTAAACTTGCAGATATTATCTGTAAAATAACATTTGTTAACTGTCAATTTACACATAATATCTGTAAATTTATATTTTATAACGGTTTATTTAACACTTACCAACTGTAAATTTACACTTAATAAAATTATACAATTTACACTTATTGTTTATAAACTGAAAATTAGTAGCTGTTATAAGAAGTTCTATAGTGGGATTGATCAGGTAAGTAACTGTAAAAGCTGTGTATCGATTAAGCGCGGTAGCGCGCGGCGACAAGCTTATTCATGGGAAAACCGCTCCTTTGCCGCGCGAGCCATTTCAGTCACGCACTTTTGCTATTGCGTGGCAGCCGCTTGAGTAAAGCGATCGAGCCCAAACGAAGAGTAGTAGTAGTAAAATGACAATTTTGAGACGCGATTTCCGTTACTGAAAGATTAGCTATAACTAAAAGATTTTCTATATGCTATTTCTAATTCTATTTTGCCAAAGATTTGCTATTCCATAGGACATATTTAATACCGTATAACGGGTTTAAAAGGCGACACATTTCATTATACATGGTGGTCGGTCGTTATGCCGCGCGAGCGAATTACAACAACGAAACACGTGTTCGAGCGCGGCATATTTGATTTGCCTCGCACAGCAACTGGGTATCCATTAAGCCGGGTCTAGATTATCGAACCGAACCTCGAGCCGAACCTCGTCGCGAGCGTGAACATAGCCCGAACCACGTCTAAACTGTCGAGCCGAGCCGCGAGCCGAACTACGTCGCGTGTTCGCGTACAGGTTCGCAGCGATCCATCCTATGCCGGTATTTCGACGATACCTCAAAATATATTCAGAGCTCATTGGACGACGCTGTGAGCCTCGCCGCGAACCGTGGCAAGAACGTACAAGTTTCAATGTTTGTGCATTAGTTGTAGTGCCTCAGTATGGAGTGGACGCAAGAAAAGTGTCTTCAATTAATTGGGGCTTACGAAAATAAGGAGATTGTTTGGAATGCTAAACATCCACAGCATTTTAATAAATTAAAAAGACTGTGTAATTGGAATTTCTGGGAAGAAATTGCTGTGGATGTAGATATAGAAGTGGAGGCGTATAAAATAAAGAATAAATATAAGAAGGTCGTGGGCGCCTGGAAAATTTGAAAAAAATAGTATGCCCAGTACCTGAAAGCTTACAATATTATTCATATGCTTGCCGATTTTTCGTGTTTTTTACCTTTTCGCCGAGATGCCTCAAATTACATAGGTACCCCTTCTTTCGTCCACTTAGCATAGTCACCGAACAGAAAACAAACAAAACAAAAGAACCCATTTGTCTCTTCGCATCCACACAACCATAACTTCTTTTCATAAATACATGTGTCAAACTTTCGCGGAAACTCTTCGATTTTTATAACCGGGTTGCACCAATAACCCCTCTAATAAGGACAAAGTGCTTACTTTAAATATCATGGTGACGTCACGCTCTGGGGGCTTAACCCAGATGGAGGCTAATATACTCTCTAAGCTAATTCAACAGGCTTGTCTAGGTCGGTCGAAGCGGCGATGCCAGAATGTGTTCCAGGGCGACGCTTCTCTGCCTATATGTTGTACTGTATTTAGAATGTAAACAAAATAAAGTAGCTTTCTCATTAGTCAATTATCAAATCATATTGGCCGCAAAAAGTCATTAAGAAGCAAGCAGCTAACAACTCTCATGTCAATTGTAATTTGGCAACCCTGTTAACGATGTTTTGTTTTGGGTTTTAGTATAGGACGCCGCGCCGCCACGAGCCAGCAATAACACCTCTAGAAGGGTTAATCTTATTGTACGCGCGCTTGCCTAGTTCCTAATCGATTCTTGATCTTTTTTAACGGTTTATTTGTTGCGGTATTATATCTTAATGCCCCAAAAGTGTTGTGTTCCCGGTTGTAAAGGAAATTACTAAACCAGTAGAAAAGTTCGGGTGTTTCGTTTTCCCAGAGACGAAGAGAAACGCAGAAAATGGCTCTCTGCAATTCCCCGTGAAAGATTTGTGCCGAGTGACAATTCCCGAGTGTGCGAGTGCCACTTTGAAAAGGAAGATTTTATTTACAAAATTTCCCAACAGGATACAAAAACTGGTGAGATCGTTTCAGTTATTTTAGCTTTACCCCGATTAAAAGAAACAAGCGTACCAAGTAAATTTCCGAACTGTCCCAAATACTTGTCAAAAAAAAAATCGTATCGGAAAAGCAAAGACGAAAAACTTACAAAATTACATGAAATACATTTTCAACAAGTGATTGAAGAAAGTAAACAGGAATATTTAAGACATAAGAAATCACGTGTTATACAACTTTTGAGGAACTCAAGCAATTATTTCAGGGTTTTAATTTGGGTGAGGGGTGGTTTACCATTACTGATCAAAATGGCTGAACCATATTCAAAGTAGAACACTCCCCGGGGCCTTCAATTACTTGGGATGTTGTAATTGCCGATAACTTACAAGTAAATACATATTTATATGGTTAATTATTAAGTGTTGAAGTAAATAATATGTAAATGCCTTTCTTGTCGAGTAATCTGGACGAAATAAGAAATTTACTTGATACGATTGACAGTTCGATGATGACTCTTTCGTTAGACACTAACGAGGATACCAAACATGACAACTCTCCTGATTATGACAATCTTGATAATCATCAAGAAAATAATACAGACATGTCAAAGCTTAACCATGTTTTGAACTTTATGTCCAATGTACTTAAAAACTTAAAAATAGAGGACGAAAATGTTTCACAAGGAGTTGAATTTATTTCTGATCAACTTAAATTGCGAACATTATCAAAAGAACGTTATAGATATTCCACTACCACTATGGTTCTTTATTCAATTTTATATACAATTAGTCCTCATTCATATAGATATTTACAAAATCGCGGACCTATAATTTTGCCCTAGGAAATTGGTAGGTAGGTATCTAGGTAATTTAGTATAACTTCCAAAAAGTCAATCCAAAAATTCAATGATGAATTGCATGATGCATTACGTACTCGATATAATTTATTGACGTTATGACATCTTGTTATCTGAGAATGCAAAAAAAATAGACATCAGTTAACCATATAGACTCTAATAATTAGACACATGTAATCTTGACTGTATTTTGAAACAGTTAACCATTTAAATTATTCTTTACCTGTGTTTTTCATAGACTCCGATAGATTTATGCCGTAATATCTTTGTTTAGTTTGATCTTTTTATTAATCTCCAAAACTACATTAAAACGATTTCAGACATACCTACCTAAATAACTACATAAAGCCCGTAATAACATAAGTATCTCGTAGGCCTCCGGACGATGACGTCACGAGGCAGCAGTTTGTCCTTGTATTAGAGGTGTTGTTGGTTGCACTCACTTAAATTCAATATGGGCACATGGCACATCGTTATTTTAATGTTTACCTTGTCCGTAGAATTCAGAGAACTAAAGTTTAAATTCACGTGTTCACCCTCATTTTTAATATTACAATATTACAAAACAAAAGAACCGGCGCGTGTACTTCAACCGTTTGAGTGGTAGAGTACGACCGTGGGCGAGCGGCGAGGGCTCATGTCTTGCTAGCCCGCAATCCCGTTTAAAACGCATGATAGACGCGTGATGTTTCCATGGCATTCGACTATTTGGTACGAGAAGCTTGGCCGGGCGCTCAGTGAACGCCCGCCAGCCGGTAACCGTTCAGCCTCGGCACCCGGCTGGCTGGTTTACATTTTACTCCATAGCCGAAGCGTGCGGGCGCTGAACGCAAATATAAATATTGTAAATAAGATAGTAAATATAAATATATTAGATGTTAATATAAGTAAATGTTTTATTTAATTGAATTGAATTTGAGGAAAATAGTTATTTGTGTGTTAAGAGCGCAAAGTACTGCATTGCCGCTTGCGAAAGAAATTTAGGTATTTTTTCAAAAGCGGCAGTGGCAGTTTGTGCTCATAATACATACAACATTTTTTCTACAATCGCTTAATACAGTGTGTTCTTGTATGTATTTGACATATGTTTATATATGAACCGATTTTTGTAAGTTTTTTTTGTTAGCTACATTTCTCGTGTCATTTTTGACTGACAAGCGCCTGCTAAGGAATTTATAATAAAGAAGTGAGCGGGAATTGACACTATTGCCGCTTTAAAGCGACAATTATGTCATCATCGGAAATGGCGTACTTTGCGTTGAGAATTGAAAGCGCAAAAGCCTACTATTGAGGCGATTGTAGAAAGAAGTGTTTATGAAACAATAATAAATTACGTGCATCGTCATTTGCCTAGAGAGGGCGGCGCCCTGCAGCCGCTGCCCAGTATTCTCGCTGCATGTGTGTGACCTTCTATCTTGTGCTAAGGCAACTGCTCTTGCTGTATCAGTCGCAGATAAAGCCATAATTCCTGAATTCCGATAAGTCACTATTCAATTGCTTTGCAATAATTATGTACTTTAAACAATAACATTTGACAGTTGTCAATAAGTCATTTGAGTGAAATATTCATAGCCCCTACGATTAATTAATAATTAACTATATTGTTCAAGATGATTCGCGGTAACTTAAAAACAAAGATTGTAGCCAAATTTTCGATGTTATCTTTAAAAATTCATATCTCTAAAACGAATAGAGATATTGGAGAAAATAAAAAAGGAACTGTTGGTAATGAATCGGCCACTCTGATAAAGGTAAAGCTAATCTTAGAGAATTAGCATACAGGTTGTCTCAAAATTAAGAAAGAAAAAAACAAGTAACTTGTTTCACCCTGTATACTATAGGTGTTTTTTTTTCCGCAAATTATAAATAATATGTTTTACAGCTGCTAATTTTATGTACAAAATGCAAAACAAACGGCAAGTTCGGACTAAGGATTAGCGAGTTTTCGCACTTTAAAATTAATCAAAATATTGAATGGATCGAATTTTGAGTCGGTGAGTGTATATTACACTAAAATTCTCTACAAGATTCTGCATTTCATGCTCCCACTTGGGAAAAATTCCGCCCCATTTACGGCAAACAAGGCGCGGTAACTGCTCCGCAAAATCCAATTTAAACAATAATTTATATTATAAACGACACGTTATATTTGTGTAAATTATGCAGAACATATTATCCGGGCCCCGATTCCGCTCCCTTTTTTTACGAGTTCATATTTCGCGAAAAGAGCCCCAAACGGGGGACGCGATATAATTTAAGTAAAAGCCGAGAGTGTAACTACGAACTCCGGGAAAATATTTATACGGACATTCGCGAAAAATCTCTTACTTCCTGAGAGATTACCCAATAAAACTGGGAAACAAAGGACTATCTCTGCTTCGAGCCGAGGCATTCACTCGAAGAATAAGAAAACAATAATATAGTTTCAGATCAAAGATTACAGCAATAAAAATATCCGCGGAGGGCGAAAATCGTAAAAGTTAATGAAACGTCAGATATAAGTAGGAAATATAGGGGCATATTTTTTAATAAACGTAAGGATGGATCCCGTTAGTTAGCGTAAGTGCCGATGCGGGCATATTGAGACCATTGGAAATGCATTCTTGCAGTTGCTTATTGCGCTTTACTATTAGCAGGTAAAAGATTTGTTCTGTGAAATCGTTGATTGAAGGAAGAATCCTTCAATCAACGGTAGCGAATGATAAAACAAAATAAATAGAATTTTCTATTTATTTTGTAATCCATTTTTGAAATTATTATTTTTTAATTCTATAGGATTTTGTTCACTGATGCATCCTCGTAATTCATAGCTTATACTATATTTAGTTTGGAAAATGAATGAGAGTGACTCACGCAGCGTTTCAATGCCCAAGACGAATACAGTGGCTTTGTTTTATATGCGGCAGACGAAGACAGTGGGTATGGGTTACTCATTTATTTCCGAAACGGGGTATAGGTTTATAACTATAGTAGTAAGTGGCATAACTTAACTTAATTAGCACTAAATACAGTTAACTAAAATCTATGTGTTACGTGTAAGGGTTTCAATCGCTTGAATCTGCGCATTTTCTCAGTATTGTCTAGTAGATTTACTGCAAGGTAGTTTAGATATACACTTAGACTGTCCTAATATTTCGTGCTACACTTTGAGATTTCTTCCGTAACTGAAGTAATTTTTAGTTCTCGATGGACATGGATGAACATACGGCGCATTTACGATCATTCATAAGACCTTCGACTAGTACCTTTGAAGAATTTGAGGTACTAATGCCACACGTGCCCCACAGCTGGATTTCGCTGGAGGTCCACGTTGGTTTCAGTATGACTTTTCAGTATACAGTAGGGGTTTGTTTTCTATGAACAGTTTTGATGATCGTCCTATCAGCCAGTACATTTTTCCTAGTTTTAGACCAAGTTGTTTTCTTTTTGTCCATATGTATATTTTCCATGTAAGTTTGAGAGATGTGTCAAGATATTTATCGTCTACTATTTGAGGCAGTTGTATGTTGTTCAAAGTAACTGGCGGGCATGTTTGTCTGCACATGGTGAAAGCAATATGACATAAATTTTACTTCGTTGGCTTTGATGCGCTATCTCTTTAGCAACTGTTTAAGTTTATCTAGATGTGTTTGCAGATGTAAAACCACTATTGGATTGGTGTGAGATCCTAATATCGCCGTATCATCGGCAAAGGTTGCCATCGTAGTGAGCCTTGTTAGCGGCATGTTGGCTATGCACAGCCAACATGCCGTAGGTATAATATGGGCCTTAGCACGCTTCCTTGTGGAACTCCAGATTTGATTGGACGTAATGGTAAGTAGACTTGTTGGTGTTTTACGAGAAAGTATCTGTTCGAGAGATATGACTAATACTGCATAGTAACCCTGTGGTAATTTGCTTTTATAAAGTAGACCAACGTGCCATGCCTTATCAAAGGCCAGTGATATATCGAAGAACGTCATCGAGCAGTACCGTTAGGCTTCACGGTCTCTGTTGAGTTTATCCACTATTCTGTGTACCTACTCGATTGTGGAATACTGCCGTTTGAACCTAAATTGGTGGCCTGGTATTAATTATTAGGAATAATTTCTAAAAAAACCTTCGAAAGGATAGGAGACTGATTCTTCTGGTGATTTCCAGGTTTAACTATGCCTTTAATTCGAGCAACCTTGCATGGCTTCGGAAAAGAAGCCCTGGAATTAAATATTTAACCTAATATAAATTTCATACGTTTTTCTGTGCGTTCTGTTCATACTCAATGTAATTAACATTTACGAGGTGGTTAACAAATCCATTGTCCTTTTGTTTGTTGTTCATCAGCTTTGCGAATAGGTGGATAGCAACTTTCTAGTCGCCTTCCAAAGTGAGTAGTCAGTTGATTCTATGGGACTGAGAGTTTTCAAGTACTGTTGAAGTTCATAGTTTTGTAGATTATTGAGGATATCTTCTATTTATCTACTTGCTATATTCAATCGTAGTTTATCTGTGGGGGATCTCCTATTTTGCCAGCGTTTTCTTAATCTGTAATTTTTGTTTTAATTATCAGTGGGCAGTTACATCTGAGTATTTTCTCTGGTCAGGCGTAGCCTGCTAGGTTGCGTTGAGTATGGTTTTGTTTAAATGTTCTACTGCATCGCATATGTCTTTTTCATATATTAGTGGGATATCAGGAGATATTTCTTGGTCTAGTTTGGTTCTAAAGATTTCCCAATTAGTCTTGCTGTAGAGAGAGGGAGATCTCAGCTTGAATATAACTTGAGTCCGAAGTAAGATCTAGATAATATTCAATTGTAAGGTGTAAGTTATTCGCTATATTTTTTGTTTAGCAGAAGTTAAGTAGACTAGGTCGGGTATTTTGTTCTTATCAGTTGGTCAGTATGTAGTGTAGGTTCTCCAGAGAATGTGTGATTGAGATTTTTGTCTCATAGTTTTAAGAAGCTGTCTACCTTTGGAAGTTTACTTAAGTTTTTACAGAAAGGGGTTAAGTCAATTTCGGGTTAATTCGAGATTTTTCGACAAACGTGTATATCCCACTTATTTACATATTTTTATGCAAAAAGGAACTTAGTCTCAGACATCACTAAACACTTTTAAAAGCCTTGAATTTCTTGTTTTCTGTAAATAGTATCCAAGTCACTGACTTGGCCTCTTCTGCGGGACACCATAATGTGCTGCCTTAAATTCCTTATTTATCATTATAATATATTTAATAATTAATCTAGGTCAAATAAATAATACAGTAACATAAGTAGCAATAATATTCAACCTACATATCGCAAGGCAAGTTTTTCCGCTCAGCATAAATACATGGTTAGGTAGAGGTCAACATGTGTTTAGCGTGACCTAGCCCAAGTTGATATATACGAGTGGTCACACTCAGACTGTGATCTATTCTTAGATGATTAGATCATGGTTAAAACATTGCTACTCAACGTTTCACATTTTCTATTCAATGAGTTGACTGAATGTATTTTGCATACATAACGTTAAGGCAAATGCGGCTAAATGTATATCTGTCATGAAAGGCATAAAAAATGCATCCAATTTGTAGATGCTGTCCTCATTTGATTTTATGAAGATATTGTAAAATCACCTTAGACTACCAGAGATAATTAAAAGTATTAGCACATAAGATTCAAAATACAACTGTTGAGACGTTTAGGAGTTATTTTTTGTGTTTTGAAATAAAAATCATTCAAAATTTACATGTTTGTTCTATTATTTTCTGCAAAGGGAGCAAGTCCAGTTTAAAAAAAATTGTGACCAAAATTGTTGGGGTATTGGAATGTTCTTTTTAGCATTGTGGTAAATATAGATATAAAATGTATTTATTTAAAATTTTCAAACCTGTAACTGAAAATGCGAATATTTTACTTTTTTCGAATTTTATCTGAATTTCTTTTAGACAAAAATATTAATTTGTTATTTTAAATTTAGAAAGCAAAACAGGGCTGTATTGGCATTGTGTTTTATAATGACAAGGACATTTTGTTATTCTGATATTTATTTTAAATTTCTCATCTCTTCGGCGGCGGTTGTTGAAGTTACAGGTCTTTTGTTGAAGTTAAAAATTCTATAAGGTGAAACTAGAAAATATAATAGCTCCTCCACACTACAAGAGCCCGAAGGAATGTTGCATAATTTCATAACTTCTTCTCATAATATTTTCGTCCAGCTAGTATTTGCATAGTCCGAGAGAACAAACAAGAACGATACTGTCGCAGGGGACGGCGATCCGTCGAGGAAATAAATATTGAAAGGGGAGTGGAATCCTGTTGGAATAATAATACTGTTTGCATTCGAGAAGCTTGCAAATATTTACAACACTTATGTGTGTCCTAAATCGTAGAGGAAGATTTATTGTACATCGAGAGCCCTTTTATGGCTTGATATGTGAAACGCTCAAAGCAGTTTCTTACAACATTGACAACAATATAGTCATAATTCGTAAAAAAAAAGAGATTAAGTGTCCTATATAATTCCTTTTATTGAAAATAGTAGCTATTCGTATACATTCCTAGGTGATACGATAAATATTCCTTAAGAATGCCCGTATTCGATCTAGCATTCCTTAGGAGCCATATTTCTAAAGACGTATCAATTTATCCCTCGCCAGGCTCCAACAATGAAAGGGTTAGTTGTACCGGAATAATATACCAGCCGGTTCAAATCGAATAAACATCCAATGGCTCTAGGTGGCAGTGGAGGAGAGGTATTGAGGCAAGAGCAAATAATATGTGTTATCGTGGCAAGGATATTGTCGATATATTCTAGTCATAAATATTCACTTAACTTCTAAAAACTATGTAACTATAAAAAACAGCGAGTCAGGCGCTGTTTTTTATAGTTACATAGTTGGCCTAACCAGCTACGCGCCTGATTGGTCAGAACATAATTTCATTATATCTAAGTTATTTACCGGAACAAAAATCTGTATCTAGGATAATCACAATAGACAAGTTCAAACAATAATTATAGCATATCGAGCATGAATAAACTATGTCTATATTCACAGATTAATGCGAAAGCATCATGGTAGAAACGGGTTTCGAGAGTCTATAATCGCGAAGAAAAATGCAATGTAGATATGACGCTTAAAACATACATCGAAGTTACGCGACAGAAAGTGAATCTGATTATATTATAATGTTTAGAATTCAAAATTAAATCAAGTGAAGTTGAAATAAATAGGAAGTTATACGTAAAATTAAATAAATCAAATAATAGGGATTAATCTGATTGGCCAGATTGTATAATAATAATTAGAAAGAAAATGGTAACCACAGTTGTTTTTCTATACGGCATATCCGTGGTTACATATAGCAATGTAAGAGAATCCAGCTGTAGCGTTCGAGGAGAGAACAGCTCGGCTAATATATTTTATTAAATTTTGTTAAATTTAATAGTTAAACTTAAGAAACATAAGTAAAACAGTGAGATATAAGTAGAACACCAGTGGGAAAGGTTTTAAAGCAGAAATAACTGTATATTAAGTGTTCCTCGAAATTAAGACGTGAGAAGCAGAGGCTTGGTAGCGTCCCCAGCCTGCAGAAGACTTTGGTGAGCAGTAAAAGGAAATCATTTTATAAGAAATCCCAAGTATGAAAAAATAGTAAAAGTGCAGAATCTGACGATCCACAGTTTGAAGGTAAAGATATACTACAATAAAGTTTTCGGCAATTGTAGCAGCGTTGCAGAGAAAACACGGCGCTGGAACGCCGCTACTATGCGTTCCAGAGATAGTACGACGGCATCCGCTAGATGACACCACCAGAGCCCAGCAGCAGCTATTAATTCGAAATCAAACCAGTATCGTGGAAAATAGTGCTAAGTGTTTGTGCATCGCAAATTGAAAGGATTAACATAAAACATAACATAAAACTGGCACAACTGGCATTTGTAGCCACAACGTTGAGGCGCTATTTGTTTTTGGTTTTTGGAGTTTTTTTAGTTTGATCTTTGGGTTTTTGGTTTTTATATTTTTTTTATCTTCATTCAACTTATATGTAAAAGTAACTGTTAAAACCTCATCAGTGTTAATTCCTCGATATTTTAAAATATGTATAATAAGATAGGAAATATAACAAAGTAAACATAATATAATATTCATAAAGCTAAATAGGGAAAGAGCTAATGGTACATTGCATACATGATTATATATGACAAGATGTTACGCACTGGCATAATTTGTGATAAATATCGAAATAATCAGTGAAACGTTAAAATAAAATATAAAACTATCATAATTAATAAAAATAAACTAGTTTATTAGTATCTTAAAAATACTAACAGAATAACTTGGTTCTAGATTAAAAGCATTAGCCAATGAGAGGTAAGCTCATATATTTATTAATTAAGCAACGAATTCAAAATAATTTCAAACTAGAAAGTAGGTATAAGTATAATATAGGATGTTATAGTAAAACTAAAGAATCTTAATCATTGCGTCATCATTAATATAACATTGCAATATGCTGCTATCTTTATTGCCTACATTTGGGTTTGATCAAACCGAAATGTATGCAAATGAATGAAATGTTCCGGACTATTTCGGTTTAAAAAACAGAGAGCGCGTGCAATAAAGACAGCAGCAGATTGCAATGTTCAATTAGTGATGACCCAACGACTAAGATTCGTTAGCTTTAATATATCGTATGAAATTAATAAATTATAATCGAATTTATCGATCAAATGGTGTGCTGTCATTAGTCAAGATTTTTAGTAGTTGTAAACAAAAAAAAAGCCATAAGTTAGTTGTTGATATGTATTAGAAGGATGAGCACGCACATTTTCACAACCCAACAATTTTAAATCACCATTTATTAATTTATATATAAAAGCATTTATCCAGCCAAGGAGGCTGGATAAATGCTTTAAACAAAAATGTGATCCAAAAGTGGTACATCTTATTCTCATCAGTCAAGTGATTAAAACAAGTTACTAGCAGTCGATTAAATAGTTCTTATCTGGAGTAAACATTCTTAAAGATCTGGCCCCCATTAGGAATCAATATCGCACACATATAGGCTACCTATATAAAGTATGATCACCCACGTTCTACAATTTGCTACTACCTACCCAACATGAGAGATGTCTTAAACAGGCAGCGTCCTGCAATGCAGACAGCAAGAGCAACCTCTAGCCCTAGTGACTGAAACTACAACTGTTTGATTTGAAGAAGCGAGTATTAAATGTACACACTGTATATTTTTTTGTATATCAAAAAAAATATACAGTTACAGTTACAAATATACAAAAATATATCATTTTCGTAATCGTATTTTATCGCAGATATATACCGTTTAACATAGATCTGTTCCAGCGGATAACTAAACAAAGTTATAGTTACCTAGTTACCACCTAATGATGCAAAGCGAATTTTCTAACCGACCAAAAGCGACTAAGCAAATTGTCACAGAACCAGCGCGGTACTGCGTCGAAATTCTCAGAATTAGAAGTTAAATAATTAACTTTGCGTACGCCTATTCTACCCGATTAATAATTTAGGAGCAAAACTGAGGAGAACGTTATGAAACACTCTTAAGTGGCGTAATTTCGCTTCAACAACGTCGCGAATATAATAAAGTATACGTGGGAGAAAATGACATCAAGTTATCAGTGGTTACAATTCCAATTAGTTCTGGTAACGATATTAGGGTGTTGGCCTATTCTATGACGCGAAATTAAGTTCTACGAAACTTAAAGGACGGTTTAAATCCTTGAAAACTGTGTTTCCAGATTTATTTTTCTATAATTTATTGAAGGCATACCTGACATATTGTAGTCTATGTACCACGCAGACTTAACACACTTTGAATTTATTTTCAAATTTAATTTTTGCATCTACCATTTAATTTCATGTTAATGTTTATAAACGGCCGCAAATCGCATTCATTAAAAAGGCTCATACTTCCATCAGAGCAAGTGAATGACGAGGGTGGTAATCCATAGATTGCGTAAAGTAGTTTTGGTTTTGTACTATTCAACTAATAATGAATTGATATCTCAACCGCGAACAGTAGCAGATTAATTAATATTGGTACACGGGAATTAAATTACTAGTTCCTAAATTATATCCCACAGTTCACGATTGGATGATCTATGTGAGGCAGATGTTCAAGATCTGCCTTGCAGATATATTCTGGTTACTGAATTGTTTCATTTCACAGCTATTAGTATCTGCGATGATTTTATTAAATAACTGCTAACCAACCGCAATAAATCTAGCTATAGGTATGACTTTTAAATAAAAAGAAATTCATTGCTTATAACCGGTCGATCAACAATGTCCGGGAAATATTCAGTATCAGATCTACTTAGTATTAATAGTTTGGCCTCCGAGCAAGTTTCCACCATCGTTCTTACAGGAATTTGAAGTTTCCAGGTAGTTATTACCGACATACTTCCTGTCCCGCTTACAGTCTAGTGAATTATTTGACGCGCAGATTACACTAACCAGATTTAATTGATCGATGCACTAAGACGGGTAAATCCTCAGTAGAATTGAGATGAGGAAGAATCAGTCCATTTCATTACATTCGAGGAAGTTGCAAATCCAGCTTTAACATTTTAACTGACAAAGTTAAATGCCTGCTGAGTATTGTTACTACTATAATGTCATACTGAATCGGTTGTAGAGTAAAATGAAACATGTGAATGAAATATGTGAAAATAAAATATGGAATGAAGATGAAAAAGCAGCTGAAAGAGTCTCATACGTCACACACTTGAGTGCTTTGGAAAAATCTAGCATTAGTTCATTGGGTTATTTTAAAAGTATAATTAATATTGACAAGGATCCTTCTATCATTTATGTTGTCTCAAAAGAAGTTGCTAGTTGGAAATGTATTAGGTATGTCAATAAATCTTACTCAAAATGGAATACCACCTAAACTAAAAATAAAGTAAACTAAAACAATTAAAATTAAGATAATAGACATATCTCCATTAAAGGTAATATCTAATTCGGGAATGCGATTTCCAGAATTAAATCACACGAAAGAGGTAAAAAGTTTTTTGATTTTAACGAGGCATTGGCGAAAATTAATGGCACAGTAATACCGTAAAAGCCTACAGTGATTTATTCAACAAATATCAGTTAGAGGAGTAGATATACGCTTTTCATGATCTAATGAAAACAGCCACATAAACATGTTTTTAATACTTACTTATAATCAAGGAGACAGAGAGATATATAGAGATGCCAATTAGGATGGATATGGAGTAATCACACCCATCTATCGTTCTTTGAGGATAACCATTTCCATTAAATTTCATATATGAGCAATAAGAAGCAGATGTAAAACTCAGTAGCTATGAATTGGAGGCCTTGGCAATAATAAAGCACTGAATAAATTCCGTGTCTTTCTCATAGGCACACGATTCAACACTATCGCTGACTGATCAGCTTTCAACCTTGTTAGAGGAGTTAACAAATGAACGAACAGCATTGATAACGATAAAAAAATAAATTAAAATAAAATTGTTTCCCCTGTATTCGTATCACCTCCCATATTATATATTTTTGAAACCAAATGGCACATACCCTTAATCATATCATTGTATTTATATTTGTCCTTGCTCAGCTTATCATTCAAATTACTGCTAGTGTAACATTTTATCTGCAGCGCGTTCATTACTGTCCTGTAATTTTGAACGGTCACGTTGCTGAAACAATGCATTTGCAAACAGACACGTGCCTACGGGGCGTTGTAACACATTTAGCTGTGATCTAGTAGCCGGGGTATTTTTTGGCCAAAATGGATCAGAATGCGGGGCACGTGCGCACTTTGTTTGTGCGGCTTATTCGTGACACAAATTTTGCCTACCTTCCCTTTGCCTACTACTGTCAGGCTTTACCGGTAACTGCGTAACTTGATAACATAATTCACAAGAGGGGCAGGCTAAATCCTGACCATATGGGAATCTATATACTTATATTAAAATGATATACACCCAAAGCCAGTTTACAAAACTAGGCATACGACCCAGCCCCTGCGGAGCGTTGATTATAACGATGTAAGTCGTACAGTTTTCTATATGTAAATATTTCTTCCATTTGGGAAAACGTGAACTTTAGAGGAAGGAGGGGGATATCAGGTAGAAGCAGTGCCTGCGTGTTTATAATTATTCCCAGTGGTAGAAAAATCAGTACGCTACCTCGTCACGGAAATAATGATTTTTTGGGTAGGTTACTATTTCATCATATATGCGATTTTATTTTCTAATGTTAGGGGCAAGGTCAAAAATACGTATGTAAGGTAAACTTTCGAAAGTTTTGTTTTATGGGTGTAGCTTTCGAGCCTTTATAATATTTTACCGAATATCTATTATTTTAGAAAGTATCCATGCGCTATACAAACCGAGCATTAATTAATTATATTTTCAATCGCCGTCTTTTATTTTCTTCTAGAGTATTTATTATGTTCGAAAGTGTGGAGACCGGTTAGAGAAGGCTATCCGACAGGCAGAAATAAGACGGCCGGCAAGAGGAGAGGGGGGGCTTTTGACAGTTAATAGACATATTAGCCAGGAAATCAAATTTGTAAAATCCACTACATCATCTATAATAAATTATCATCTCATTCAAACGTTCTCAAGGCTTGGCTACCCTAAGAGTTTAAGGGCGGACAACGGAAGACAATTTATCAGTAAAGAACTAAACCATTCTCAAGGTATTGAGCTTATTCAAGCACCACCATACTGGCCTCAAGCAAATGGTGAAGTCGAGAATATGAACAAATCTATTTTAAAACGTCTACAGATCGCTCATACAAACGGAAGAGATTATCAGACTGAGGTGCAAAAGTTTACTTTAATATATAATGTCACACCTCATGGCACAACGGGAAAGTCCCCTTCTCAATTGCTGTTAGGCATAAACATAAGAGATAAAATTCCTTCAGTTGATGACCTGATACAAAATGAGGGAGATGAGGAAGCTAGAGACAATGATATTATAAATAAACAAAAAGGGAGAGTAAAAGAAGATAAAGCCAGAGGTTCTAAAGATTGCCATATATCTCCAGGAGATAAAGTCATAACACAAAACATGACAACTGTAAATAAACTCGAATCTAGATTTAGAAACGGAGAATACGAAGTCATAGAGAGAAATGGAAATGAGCTAACATTAATGAAAGATGGAAAAGACACTACAAAAGAACCAATTCAAACCTCGACCGAGACAACTTCACCAGATGCTATTCCACCGGAATCCATAGCAGAAACTACTAGAAACTAGCTGTCAATTCCAGCCAAAACCCAGGACTACCAAAAGGACGAATATCCACAACTAAGGGTCCTTCCTTTGAAGCTGAAAAATAAGGAGGGAATGTGGCAAGTGTGTGCATTTGATTGTTCCTGGGGTACCACAGAAAGCATTTGAATTTTATACTGATCATTCATTATATTTGTCAAGCATTTATTATTCTTTTTCCACAATCAATCTTTTTTCTTCGCTTACCGTGTATTTTTCTGGAACGGTAAGTAAATATAATTGTCAAATTGACATTCGGTTTCAGTTATATTTCTATTTAACGTCATTTTTGACATTACATAAAAAATTACATAACTTCTTCTTCATTTATTGCGATTGTGCAAAAGATAGCCTAAACATCACGAACGTTAGGGATTATACAGTTCTCAGACAAAATTGGAGGCTGAGCGAAGCGAAACATTGTCTTCGAACTGTAAATTACTCTTACAATTCTTGATATAATAGTTATAACATTTATTTTTCATACGTATGGAAAAATTGAGAGAGTATTTATTAGTTTCCATTAAGTATCATACTATATCACCCATTCCAATTTTTAAAAATTCATATTTTCCCTTCTATTCATCAGAATCGTTCAAAATTTGGACAGGTAACATGAAATTATATAATCTAGGGCCGTGTGTATGTACGTTTGAATACGTTTCAGGAGACCGGAGATATATAAAATATAAAAGAAAACACAAAATATAATGATATTGCTAAACCCTGTAACAGTCATAATTTCAGCACCCTGTATGCACTTACCTATATATATTAATTGCCTTTGTCACGCCGGTAAATACCCTCAGGGCCACTGTATTTGGTTTCAGCATTTTTTTACAGCTATTAATTTAAGGAGTGGTATTTATCCACACAGACAGACTAAGTACACAAATTATAACAATAAATAAGAGAGAGGGTTGTTTGAGAATTTACTTTATTAACAACTGCTTGAAGTAAGAAATAACATTTTACATTCAAATTCAAATCTAGTAATTTTAATTATTTCAATTTGGCTAATCAGATCAGTTTTATCAAGGAGACAAAAAAAGAAGTCCTTTTTTTGTGTATAATTGGAAGCCATGACAGGATAGTGAATTTTAACAGCTATTTTCTACATTATCCTGGTTCAAAGTGTAAGGAGGCCTAATAAGAGCTAAGGTATGTAACAACTAACATCTCCTCTTTGTTTTGATATAAATTTCATATGTGAGACTGAAAAACGGAACATTTTCAGGCCTCTCGTCTCTTACTGTTCTCTCCCGTTTGTCCTTACTTTCTGCACGCCAATATTGACTCTAGTAACACTTGACAAAAGCAGCGAGCATTGTACGGTGGACTCAACCACTGGTTTCCTCTATTTTTGCTATTTCGAGCAGCTTGTTATAAAGTTTGAGGTCCATGAGGCGCAGCCTTTAGTTAGATCTGAAGAGAGCTGCGGTGGGTCAGAGAAGCCTGTAAGCCACCTTTACCCTTCACAGAGTGTATCGGAGCCCCTCAAAGTTGGACATTGGTTCGCTAGCAGTATTCTCTGGAGTGATATCCGAGAGCAGTCAAAGACGGTTTGTGTACTTAGTCCCAACTGTGAGTACCACTTTCTTTATTTATGATAGCGTTGTGGAGGACACCTTTGTCTCACGTTATGGTCACGACACTTCCAGGACAAAGTGTATGGATGGTGATAAAATCCTTGTAATTTTAGTCATACCTCTTACCGTAAGCTTTGCGTTTGTGATTATTTCATAATTTTTTGATTTTGTAAACTTAGGGACAGCTGTTCATAAGGGCATTATACCTGTAAAAACTACAATTTAGATGGTGTGCCTTTAGCTTCTTTATTTGGTCATTTGTCGATCGGTGGCCTGATCACTACCTACTTTCCTAGGTAGTATATTGTATTAGTATTGTAGGTTTCATTATTACAAGTACCACCATTTATATTAGATTTCAACTTGTCTCTGTTGTACATTGCAAAAGAGCGCGACTTTTAGGCATTTGTAGGTTAACATTAGTGTCAGACTTATCTGTCACCACAGATATTCACACACTGTCTTGGTTGTTCCAAATTGTGATTTCGCTGTGTCACACAGTGCTGTGACACATTATTTGTCCGTGTTACATTTACCGTTATTTGTGTTTATACATATTTATATTTACAAATACCTTTATTCATATATTTACATACCCATTTACATATTTTTACATTTATATATTATTATACTTGAATTCGGATACAGTGTGTTTTATTTGCACCTGCCACATATCTTGCCAGCTGTGTACCTATTCATTTATCAATTTAGTTTTGCCGATTTCACTAAAATCGGATGGCGCCTGGGCTGGTTTACTTATGCGCAGAGAAGAATTAAGTTGTCCGGAGTTTATTTTAAATACGAATTCCGAACTCACGACCGCCTCCGTAAAGACGAGCAGCCGGCCTCTGTGACATTGCCTGCAACACCTATTTAGTGTCACAAGAATTTGGCGCACAACGTGAAGGGCCTTATTTTTGTATATTTTTATTTCTTTCTAGACACAGGCGATAAGTAAACCATTTTAATTTTTTCGTTTATTTAAATTTACACTGGTAAAGATTTGTGCGGGTGCAAGGAGGTATTTATTGGCTTGAGAACTGTCAATTGAAAATAACAGTTGGGTATCAATGGTGTGCGGTGTACAATGGTGAGCACTGATATTTTGCGTACATACAGGGTGAGGTCAAAACGGTTGTCGGTTCATTTTTTTATATCAAACTATACTTGCTACTTTTGCATTTTTTTGTTCATTTAAAATAATGGCTAATTATGATATAGACCCGTCGCATCTTAGGATACACGAACTTAATTATGAATTAAGAATCAGGGATGTAGTAACGGATAGGGTAGACGTGTCCTTGAAAAGAAAGTATCTCCGCAGAGAACTAAAAAAAGACTTAGCTAGACCAGATTTACATGTATATAAAACGCCTAATTTTGATTTCGATATGGAACAACGCGAATTAAATGATAGTATCAAATCAATTACGGAGTTAGTAAATGATTACGATGGAATTAATGTAGAACTAGGTAACAGGATTCGCAGTAGAATCAATCATACATTAGGGAGATTAAGCCGAATCCCCGAAAATATCAACGACGACATTAGTAACTACCGTGGTGATAACATAATTATCGTGTCAACCCTAGAAGAAGATTTGGAAGAGGTAATCCAAAAATATACAAATAGTGAAGAACGTAGAGAAACAGTTCCTAACTTAGCTTTAACGAGTGGTAATACTACATTTACACACAATAAGTCAGTACCAGTTTACAAGTGGCCTGTTAAGTTTATGGGAAGATCGGACAAAGTTTCACTCAATGCTTTTCTCCAACGAGTAGAAGAATTAAGAATGGCCAGAAAATGCACAAAGCAGGAACTCTTTGAAGCTGCTTCGGATTTGTTTGAGGATTATGCTCTAGAATGGTACCGAGCTCAACTCCGGCATAGTAGGTTTAACACTTGGGATTCTCTTGTAAAAGCTTTAAAAGAAGACTTCTTGCCACGAGATTATGATAAAGAACTATGGAAACAAATAGAAAAACGGACGCAACATATTAACGAACCAGTTGTTATATATATTTCTATAATGGAAAATCTTTTCGAATGTCTGTCTGAGAAACCATCTAATGAAGTAAAACTGAAGACTTTGATGTCACATGTTTTGCCCGATTATCAAAACCATTTAGTGCTACAAGTAATTCCAGATGTTAGTAGTTTAGTTAGAGTATGTAGAGCTTTGGAAGATTCAGAAAAAAATAAGAAAGAATTTCGACCACCACCTACAAGAAATATTTCTACATTGGAGCCTAGCTTAAGTTATTCACCTGCATCATCGTCATCATGTCCTACGAAGGACGGGATAAATGAAAACCCTGGAAGGAGATCACTAGATTTCCAAGAAGCTGGTCCAAGCGGAATCAACAGCTTGAGGTCGCAGTCAAGATTTAAATATTCTAATCAGGAGTCTGAAGTACGTTGTTGGGGTTGCAATGGAGTGGGTCATGTTAAGCGAAATTGTAAGAAATTTTCACGGATTCCTACGTGTTATAGTTGTGGAAAAAAAGGTGTAATTCGCCCTAATTGTCCAAACTGCTTTCCAAAAAACGCAAACCCAGAGGACCGAGAGTAGGCCAGCGTTTCTCTGTCTCATTATACTCCGATAAGGTCTACAACAAAACTTCTGTAAGAGAATGGAAAAAATGGCTATCTACAGTTCGAAAATTTTATGGTAAAGAAGGTAATCAGTGCAAGCCTATTGAGTATGGTGTTAAGAACCCTATTCAAAATGAAGCTAATATCGTTTTTGTCGAGAAAGAAGACGACAATAGGCCGTATGTTTCAATACAGATATTTGGCAGGTCAGTCGTAGCTCTTCTCGATAGCGGTGCAAGTCGTTCGGTTATTGGAGGTACTGGAATGTATCTATTAAATATTTTTGAATTAACTGTGCAAGATTCTTACGATCAACATGTTAGTACTGCTGACGGAGCAACTCAACAGATTGTTGGTTATGTTAATTTACCTGTGAAAATTGATAAAGTGGTAAAAATATTAAAAACTTTAGTGGTGCCGTCTTTGGCACATAGTTTTATTTTAGGATCGGATTTTTGTAGGTTATTTGATATTACTATGGATTTTAGTACCAACTCCTATTTTGTTGGCAAAAATCATTTAACTATTGTTGGTAATAAATCTCAAGGAAATAAAGCAGTTTGTGCTATCAATAAAATTTGTTCAAAAGACGAACTTGAAGATAACCAGTTACAGGAATTGGATACAGCAATAGCCAAGTTTCGGTTGCTTTCATCTTCAGGTTTAGGACGAACAAACAGGATTATACACAAAATTGACACGGGAACTGCTGAGCCGATCAAGCAACGCCATCATGTGATGTCGCCGTATAAACTTGCAACTCTGAATAAAGAATTGGACAAAATGCTGCAACTTAAAGTAGTACGTCCTTCCACAAGTCCATGGGCTAGTCCAGTACTGATTGTTGAGAAAAGGAATGGTGAACCAAGGTTCTGTTTTGATGGGAGAAAGCTAAATTCTATCACTAAGAAATGTGCTTACCCATTACCCATCGTCGATCAAATTTTGAATAAACTTACTGGAGCTCGATTTTTGACTAGCATTGATTTGAAATCAGCATTTTGGCAAATTCCTTTACACCCTAATTCATGTGAAAAAACTGCATTTGTTGTACCTGGTAGAGGATTATTTGAGTTTGAAGTAATGCCATTCGGACTATGCAATGCAGCTCAAACTCAACAGAAATTAATGGATTCAGTATTAGGACCAGAACTAGATCCATTTGTGTTTGTGTATCTAGATGACGTTATCATATCTACGCCTACATTTCAAAAGCATCTTGAAGTTTTAGGTATAGTATCTGAACGCTTGAAATCAGCTAACCTTACGATTAATATTGACAAATGTAAATTTTGTTTACCAAGTTTAAAATATTTAGGATTCGTGTTGGACCGTGAAGGATTACGTACAGACCCCGAGAAGGTTAAGGCCATGTTGGATTACCCAATACCCAAGACAGCAACAGAAATAAAGAGATTTATGGGACTTTGCAGTTGGTATCGCCGCTTTGTGAAGGACTTTGCGACTGTTACTGCACCCATAAATGCTTTGTTGAAAGGACGTAGGAAGTCACAGAGAATCATCTGGACTGAAGAGGCTGACGAAGCTTTTAGAGAACTTAAAGAGGCACTTGTCTCCGCTCCTGTTCTAGTAGCCCCAGACTTTTCGAAACCATTTGTTGTGCAGTGCGATGCATCCAATGTAGGTTTGGGTGGCATTCTGACGCAAGTACAAGATGGAAACGAAGTAGTGATTGCCTTCACATCAAAGACTTTGACAGAATCTGAGAGAAAATTCACAACTACAGAGAAAGAACTGTATGCAGTGCTGGTGGCAGTGGATAAATTTAGACCATATATCGACGGGGTACGGTTCACAGTGATAACGGATCACTCATCATTGTTATGGTTGAGTAATTTAAAAAATCCGACCGGTAGACTGGCTAGATGGGCGATGAGACTGAGTCAATATGATATGGAAATAATACATCGACAAGGAAAACTTAATGTTGTGCCAGATGCTCTTTCAAGGGCACCGATTGAGTCTTGTGTAATATCTCTGGATAGAGATGTTGTTGAATCTGATGAATGGTATAAGAACTTGAGGAATAAAGTTATTGAATCGCCACATCAATATCCAGAATGGAAAGTGGAAAATAACTTATTATACAAGCACGTACCTTTTGATTTTGGCTTCAGAACAAATATTTGTGATTGGAAATTGGTAGTTCCAAAAGAAGAAAGGACAAAAGTGTACCGATCCTGTCACGAGGATCCTAAAGCCGCACATCTGGGCGTTTATAAAACTCTGCATCGAATCAGACAGCTGTATTATTGGCCACGATTGTTACAGGAAGTAAGGAAATATGTGAAACACTGTAAGACTTGCGCAGCACAGAAAGTAAGCACCTCGGCCAGACCAGGATACATGGGACATGCCAAGAGGGTAAATTTCCCGTGGCAGTATATTTCAGTAGACCTGATAGGGCCATTACCTCGCTCTAAAAATGGATTCTCCTATTTGTTGCTGGTATCAGATTATTTTACAAAGTATAGCTTGTTGCATCCATTGAGGGAAGCAAAAGCATCTCAAGTAGTAAAATTCGTAGAAGAACAAGTGTTTCTTGTATTTGGTGCACCACAAGTCATTGCATGCGATAACGGAGTTCAATTTATTTCAAATAGCTTCAGAAGATTAGCAGACGAATATGGAGCGAAGATATATTATAATGCAAATTTTCATCCACAAGTAAATGCAGTAGAAAGGGTAAATAGAGTTCTAGAAGCAGCGATTCGGTCCTATATTGACGAATCAGATCATCGAACGTGGGATCAAGAAATTCACAAGATTGCATTCGCTTTGAGAACAGCCGTGCATGAGGTGACTGGATACTCACCAACGTTTCTGAATTTTGGTCGATACGTCCCAGCTCATGGAGAATATTATGGACAGTTAGAATCATTGGAAGACCTTGATATGAATGACATTAACAGGCATGAATATGGAAAAGAAATTGACAGACTTCCACAATTATATGCGGATGTGCGTCGTCACCTGGCGGTAGCATATAGGAGAAATGCTAGACATTATGATCTAAGAAAGAGATCAGCAGATGTATATCATCTGGGAGACAAGGTTTGGAAAAAAAATTTCGTGCTATCAAACCGAGCAGAAAACTTTGCAGCTAAGTTAGCACCTAAATTCATTTTGTGTACTGTGAGAAAAGTAATTTCAAAGCTTGTCTATGAATTGGCAGGACCAGACGGAAGAAACATCGGAAAATTCCATGTAAAGGATCTTAAGCCTTACGAAGGTTCAGAAGTTTAGACTGTTAGTGATAGTGAGCGTGAATGTGGCAGCAAATTGGTGATTGTAGGAATGAATGAATGAAGACGGTCTTTCTTCAACGAATTTTGGCGCCCGAGCAGGGACTTCTTCAAAGAATGGAGAATACATAACCGGAAATAGACTATTTACCCAATTTAGACAAAAGAAATAACCAGGCTACTTGCAAAGTTATTTTCAATATGGTATATACCTACCTACTTATCTTATCATGTCATGATATTCCCGGATTAGACAACTAGGTTAATTTAATGGTGAAGGTTAAAAGTAGATTAAGTAACTTTAAGTACGTAGTAGTAGTAAAAAAAAAAATGCATACAGTTGGTATACATTTTTTATCTAGGGAGAGGGGGTGTGTAACAGTCATAATTTCAGCACCCTGTATGCACTTACCTATATATATTAATTGCCTTTGTCACGCCGGTAAATACCCTCAGGGCCACTGTATTTGGTTTCAGCATTTTTTTACAGCTATTAATTTAAGGAGTGGTATTTATCCACACAGACAGACTAAGTACACAAATTATAACAATAAATAAGAGAGAGGGTTGTTTGAGAATTTACTTTATTAACAACTGCTTGAAGTAAGAAATAACATTTTACATTCAAATTCAAATCTAGTAATTTTAATTATTTCAATTTGGCTAATCAGATCAGTTTTATCAAGGAGACAAAAAAAGAAGTCCTTTTTTTGTGTATAATTGGAAGCCATGACAGGATAGTGAATTTTAACAGCTATTTTCTACATTATCCTGGTTCAAAGTGTAAGGAGGCCTAATAAGAGCTAAGGTATGTAACAACTAACATCTCCTCTTTGTTTTGATATAAATTTCATATGTGAGACTGAAAAACGGAACATTTTCAGGCCTCTCGTCTCTTACTGTTCTCTCCCGTTTGTCCTTACTTTCTGCACGCCAATATTGACTCTAGTAACACTTGACAAAAGCAGCGAGCATTGTACGGTGGACTCAACCACTGGTTTCCTCTATTTTTGCTATTTCGAGCAGCTTGTTATAAAGTTTGAGGTCCATGAGGCGCAGCCTTTAGTTAGATCTGAAGAGAGCTGCGGTGGGTCAGAGAAGCCTGTAAGCCACCTTTACCCTTCACAGAGTGTATCGGAGCCCCTCAAAGTTGGACATTGGTTCGCTAGCAGTATTCTCTGGAGTGATATCCGAGAGCAGTCAAAGACGGTTTGTGTACTTAGTCCCAACTGTGAGTACCACTTTCTTTATTTATGATAGCGTTGTGGAGGACACCTTTGTCTCACGTTATGGTCACGACACTTCCAGGACAAAGTGTATGGATGGTGATAAAATCCTTGTAATTTTAGTCATACCTCTTACCGTAAGCTTTGCGTTTGTGATTACTTCATAATTTTTTGATTTTGTAAACTTAGGGACAGCTGTTCATAAGGGCATTATACCTGTAAAAACTACAATTTAGATGGTGTGCCTTTAGCTTCTTTATTTGGTCATTTGTCGATCGGTGGCCTGATCACTACCTACTTTCCTAGGTAGTATATTGTATTAGTATTGTAGGTTTCATTATTACAAGTACCACCATTTATATTAGATTTCAACTTGTCTCTGTTGTACATTGCAAAAGAGCGCGACTTTTAGGCATTTGTAGGTTAACATTAGTGTCAGACTTATCTGTCACCACAGATATTCACACACTGTCTTGGTTGTTCCAAATTGTGATTTCGCTGTGTCACACAGTGCTGTGACACATTATTTGTCCGTGTTACATTTACCGTTATTTGTGTTTATACATATTTATATTTACAAATACCTTTATTCATATATTTACATACCCATTTACATATTTTTACATTTATATATTATTATACTTGAATTCGGATACAGTGTGTTTTATTTGCACCTGCCACATATCTTGCCAGCTGTGTACCTATTCATTTATCAATTTAGTTTTGCCGATTTCACTAAAATCGGATGGCGCCTGGGCTGGTTTACTTATGCGCAGAGAAGAATTAAGTTGTCCGGAGTTTATTTTAAATACGAATTCCGAACTCACGACCGCCTCCGTAAAGACGAGCAGCCGGCCTCTGTGACATTGCCTGCAACACCTATTTAGTGTCACAACCCATATAGGTGCACCTAGAAAATGTAATTATCCATCCGGTCTTAAAATTAAAACTTTCTACCTGATTTCCTTTTTCCACAATGAATTTTCTAAATTCATGGAATTTCTAGCCTAAAAAATGTTGCTACTTCATAGAACGCGCTAGCCACTACCTGGTTTTATGATCTGAACCTTTGCTGTACAGTACCTGCTAAAAATATAAGTAGGTTTAATTTTTTTATAGAATCATTATTCGCCCTGTGGGGTCCTATCTTAATATTTTTTTCAGAGATAGTCGTGGTAATTATTTAATTATTATTGTTTATTGTATTAACATTCCAGTGTTAGAATGGGTAACAAGTCATTGCAAAAGCAAACAGCGGGTGTCGTTACAATTACGAACTTGAGCCAAAGGTAAGTTAGGCTAGGAGTAACTTAGGTTTCTTTTATTTTAGAAATAGAATTAGGGTTCTACGCACAAAATTAAAATCCATGAAAGTGTGAACAAAATCCGATTCAAATAGGGAAGTATACGTCCAATATAATCAAATATAAACACTAATATATAATTAATTTAGGCGTTTCCCCGTTCCACGACCTCTCAAAGGCCTCTCGTTACCATCTCAAAGGCCTGTCGTTAATGTTAAATTTGGGCGGACGAAGTTACGGGTGACAGCTAGTGGGAAATAAAGATTGCTTTACATAAATGTCCCACAACCTAACTATGTAAAAAAAAGGTATTCAATTCAAACATAACGGGTATTTAAAATTTTTCGATGAGAAGAGAAACACATTTTTTCGATCATCATGTCCTGTATGTTATTGGAATATCGACAAAATTACATTTCGTAGTTCTGTTACTGATTTATAAATATTTTCCCTTTCATATTACTATACTTTTTTTTGCTATGTTTATATTCGAGACCGAATATAAACATTTCGGTATGTACATATTTTGACGAAATATGTACATTATGGTATCTCAAATAAATAATTTACAAGAGTAAAAAATGATTCGATACTAATATTCGACACAAAAATGCGCTTTCAAATTGAGCAAACCATTGCGAAATACTTAATGGAATACTGAAATGTTGAACGAAGATGATTGTCTCGAAATTAAACTGCAATTGATATTGTCGTCTATCGTCGAATCACGCTATTTTTTTTTGGGAATATTTTCTCGCCCGGACTGTACCGGACCGTAGATTTTGCACTAGCTTTGTCTCACTTAGAACATTACTGGCTTTATCGATGTCGAGTTCACTGCCAGGTGCTATCATCTCCTTAATATTTAGACATTATATTATGCACTTTGGAATCTCATTGTTTGCGGCATACTTTGTATTGTCAAAGTAATGATTATTTAATAATCTTTTGCCTCAAGTGACTAGTGAATTTTGAGTCATATCATATCATTTTTTTATCGAGAAGGTCTTGATTGAAATTTCAAAGAAACTGTTGGAATGTTAATATACAGGGAGGGACAATGTTGTTTTTGTTTTCCTATATTTACAACACCCTGTGGGGTAAATATGTTCGTTAAACACGACTAAATTTCTTTTACTGCAAAGCCTAACTGATTATTAACATTTTCTCTTCTTTTGTATCTCAATATCTTTTTGCATTTAATAGGATTTTGAATAAAATACTAATAATTATTTTTTTACACTTAATATAAAATGGAACAGAATAACATAAAATCAATAGCGTGTTTTACCTCTCCATACGCGGACTACAGCTTCAATTGTTCTTGGCATACCTTCAATAAAGTACCGAATGTCAATTTGGTCAATTGCATCCCATTCTTACAAACAAAGCTAGCAGCTACCGAAATTTACAGTGATGTATATAGCCAGAGGTAATAAATAAATGTACATTGTGAATAGTTATACTTTTGGCGGAGGCGCCAATGCGAAATTTGGATATTATCTACAGGTGATATTTCAACAAAAAAATACCTATATGAAATTACTATGTATTATTATGTATGTATTAAATTCATGAACTATTTAAATTTGCACAATTGTGCTGCAAATTAGATTATGTTATAATGAGGAAAATCAAAATGTAATACAAGCTTAGTAAATAGGAGCAAATTTAGCATATTTTTTTTAAATCTCAATTAAAAATACTCGTATAGTACAATCTATGGTAGTTTTACCGACAGATACCAATGAACTACAACAATTATTAATAGAAATGAAAAATAATAAATCTGCTGGGTAAAAAAAAAACGCAAAAACTGACAATACAATCTAATATTTTTTTTATTACAAAAAAAATCAACATTTTTATTTGATTTATCTCAAACTTGAAACTTTGCGATGTTTAAAGTCAATCAAAACAATTTTTAACTCAAACTAAATAAAATCAAAATGGCGGATCCAAAATGACGGCAAATGACTATCCTATTTATGAACCGATTTGTCTCAAACTAGAAACTTTGCGGTGTTTAAGGTCACTCAATACAATAAAAACCTTATTTCAAATGAGCCCCATGCATTTATTTCTTACTAAACTTCGGAATCTCAGGAAGGTCCAGGTGTGTGTCTTAATTATTTTGTAGTTTTTAGTACAACTGGTTTAAAATGAAACCGTTTAAGTTAAAAGTTTTTTGCCATTATTTTTAATACTATAATTTATTTTTAAACCATATTTTATTTTATCCTGATGATCCTGGTAACAATAACCGATAACAACACAATAATTTGACAACTCTGTCCTAGTGATCAGCTCTTGATAAGGGTGCAAAATTCCATTTTAATCTAATGTTTTGAAGTGGGTGAAAAACTCGTTCGAAGATTCTGTTACAAACAAACAAGATGAAGCTAATATATAAATTCTGGGTATTAAAGAGACCTATTAAATACTAATTGTAAAGATGAATTTAACAATACGCAACGTTAATTTTTTTTTAAATATTTGAAATCAATTTTTTTTAATTTTGAGTTCAATTTTTTTTAAAATTTGTGAAAACAAATTATCGTAGTTATTGTAATCGGTCTATGTATGCAAGTTTCAGTTCAATCTGACCTTTTGAAGTTGGTGAAAATTTCGTTCAAAGATTCCGTTGCAAGATAAGGTGAGACTAATAGAAGCGTGTTAAAAAGGAAACAAATACCAATATGACTCATAAACCATTTGTCTAAAATGTTTGAAGGAATAATAAAAAATATATTATCATGATATATTAATAAATACCAACTGCTTTCAAGTAACCAATTTGGATTTGGAGGAGAATATATCCACGCAAGATGCAATAATGGCACTAACCACCAGAATTTACTCCGTACTTGAAGAAGGCAAACCCTGTTTGTGTGCATTCCTATATTTATCAAAGGCATTTGATACGGCCAGCCATGAATTCCTGTTACAAACTCTTGAAAAAAATGGCAGCAGAGAAAATACACTAAAATTATTCAAAAGCTACATCACAGAATACATGAAATGATGGAAAGGTATCAAAAATTTAATGTTTTTGATACATAAGATATCAAAATATTTTCCGAGGCTATTTTTATAGATCGTTTTTTATGCAATTCTGGTATATTATGCTGCATGGACATCATAATGCTGTATGAACGTTTAAGAAAGGTTTCCGGAAAGACCATGACAGCAGTTATTATTGATATATAGTTTTTAAATTTTTTGGACGCCATTCTGGGGGAATTTATTATTGGATGTAGTACAAAAACAATTACAAAAAAACACAACATCTTCTTGAGATAGCATGTTAACAGAAAACGCGGCATCTAGACGGACGGACAGACGGATTGATATTTTGAAAGTTTTTAAAAAGGACCCTGTAGCAAATACACGTAAAAACTGTTTCGGTGAAAAATAATCTAAAATTTTTGACTAAAATGACTGCAGAATTACAATTTTTTCTAAAAAGCCTTGAAAACAACGGTAATTAAATAATGATTTAGTGACGCCTTTTATTCGCATTTATCTGTATTTATTTGATATGTACATAAATATACATACTGTATATTTATGGCTGCTTTTATAATAAAAAAAGTTTGTGCCCAAGATGCCTAGTGAAATTGCTTTGTTTATGGTTAGACTTGAAATAAAACTACTGATTTACAAGCCCATCTGTGGTAACTAGTTGGCAGCATGCTAGCCAAATTTGGCTCACGGATTATGTTTCGTATTGTTCGAGGTGAAACATGTACGTTTTAATTTCCCTTTGCAATATGCCAGTGTTGATGGTCCTCTCGCACGAACAACCCGATTGGAAACGTTGCGCATGGAAAGTGCTACGCTGAAGACACTGATTTATTACTTTTCATTTATTTGGAAACGTCAATTCTATAAATATCTGATTGCCCAGCAACTTGCGCAAATTCAAACACAATTAACTCGGCAAATGAGTTGTGCCGCATTCTCATTATAACCGGCATTATTGATGTAATGGAAATTATTTAGAAGTTGATGATAATACGTATTTCCTACATAATGCACCGAATGTCAATTACTGGCTAACGAAGTTATTAATTTTCCACATTATCCGGTGCGGAAAGTTGGAAATTGCTTACGGACCACGGGGCGAAATGTCCTTGTCGCCACTTGGAAATGCGGAGTTAGATAATTCGGAGTATTCGAAGTATTGCCGAATGCACATGACGTCTTGTGGCTGGAGGTTTAGTAGCTGACACGCGGAGGGAGCTCGAACAAATTTTGACCGGTTTCATTGGTAAGTTAGTTACGGTTGATCATGTATTTAAGGCTTGGACACTATAATATGTAATCTTGTTAATTATAATATAGTAGTGATTTAATTAAGTATTATCACTGACCTACAGGCAGCCTCTGAAGACAACTAGGTATGAATAACCCAATAATTTGAATAAGTTTTCAAATTTGAACAAAACTTGAAAACCCATTTGAAGGTCCGGAACATTCTAAAAAAATTTTAAAAAACTACAATTATTCGCTATAAATTAAAATCTGCTATAACTAAAAATTGCACTATAGTGGTGTGAACTGAAAGACATGTCAAGTGATTCATTGTAAATAATATCCCAAGTTTGCAACTCTTTTTCAAACCAGAGCCATACTAATTTTGAAAATTAAGTAAATTTTGCCATAACTTTTCTCGACACCCTTGAGGAAAAATTGAAGTTGTCATAATCTGAAACGCGAGCGACACGATATTCAAAGTAAAACAGACATTTTCAATATTTGGTCTACCGGTTGAACTTGTATCAGACAATGGACTGTAATTTATTTTAGTCTAATTTTCGGTATTTAAGTCAATACATAGTAATAGACGCAAGAGATTACATATTTATAAATAGTGGCAGAAAGGATATACTACTAGGTACAGGATTTATAAGAAAATGAAACTGATATAACTAATAGTCAAGTATATTCTAGTTTCAAATAGAATATGCCTTAGAGGGAATCTCTTAGAGGTAATCTCCCTGTTAAATATTCATGATCCACGGGATGAAACTAGTTTAGCAATCAAATATGAATTTTGTAATGAATTAGACAGAATATAATAGGAAATAAGTATGATATGAAAATTTTCCTAGGAGATGCAAATGCAAGAATAAGTAGAGAAAAAGTGTACAAACCAGGGTTAACCCATACTAAACATGCAACCAATGAAATGAAAACGTTAAAATTTTAATAGATTTTGCAAATGATACTGGAGTGGAGTTGGAACCTTTACTTACGACGACCACGACGAGTCAAAGAACTTGTCATTGAAACGGAAGCAATTTTGTTCCATATATATACAAGTTTTGTGAGGTTTACATATCTACTACGTATTTTCTATAGTTGTTATTAATTAGGAAGCGTAAATTTATGATCACACTTCGTAATTCTACGACCTTTCAAAAGGACATAAAGATTTCAAGATATGTATCCGTCCCATACGAACCCCGATTTACTCGTGATTTGTGTAAAGTCTTCAGAATCGTGGGTATAAGATTCATTCATCGGGTAATAAATTAGAACAATTTTTAAGCAATCCAAAGGATAAAATTGATATAAATGAAAGGGGATTTACGAAATTATTTGTAATTAAAAATATGTTGGGCAAACGAGACGATCAATTAACACCAGGTGTAAAGAGCATATGGCTCATGTAAAATATGGATGAACAGGCAAGTCTAGTGTTGTCCAACATTCTTTTAATAACAGTAAAAACATATATTGGTAACTTAAGATTAGTTAGAAACGTAACCAATAGTAGTCAGTTGGATACATTTTTAAGTATAGACATTAGGAAATGTAAAATGTTTTCGTCGTTTATAAGTGTTTTGGTGTTCTTGGAATCTTGGTCGACGTCGTCTTTGCAAAAGACTTTGCAAAAGAAACGAACTTGATGATAATGAGAACATCCTACCAAAGAAAATATATACACAAAAAAAACATAAACCAAACAGACCCTATTGCGATAAAACCCAGAAATGAAGTCGATTAAAAACGTAAGAACATAGAGGCTTAGATGCAGATTCGGGCCACTTTATGAGAGGAAAAAAACTGAAACAATTTAAAAACCAAATGTAGAGAAAAAAACAGAAATAACAGAATTATTAGATTGAGAACCAGTGTCAAAAAAATTTGTATATGAAAACGAATTATTTAAGTAGAGAACTAGCCAACACCAGAAATGCACCAACAAAATTAAAACTGTGGAAGAAATCAGGATCAAAATAAAATTAAATATAGAAACGACGGTTAAGAAATGCAATAAGGAAATTAAGAAGAAGAAAGAGTATATCATAAAAAATTCAAGACAGTGCTTGAAATTAGAACAACACTAAGGCAAAATACTACAAGAAGGAACAGATGGAGCATAAAATGAATACGAAGAATAAAGAAAGAAAACTAAAATGGTGATAAGAAAGAAGAAAAGAAAAACTTATGAAGCTGTAATAGGACGAATTGAGAAATATGGAAACAATGATATTAGACGCCTATACCAAGAAGTGACGAATGAGAGAACAGGACACCAAACAAGACCAGTATTCTATGAAGTTAAAAATGGATATATTGTTATGGGAGAGGAAGACATTCTGAAAAGTTGGAAGGATATAGGAGAGGAAGGAAATATGGGGCGGCCATGAATTGGACGTTAGGTACATGGCTCGCTCTAATCCTCCCCTTAAATTGGACGCCTACAAGGTATTAACGCACCCTTAATGATAACCCCTTGCCCTTTCTGATAGACGATGCAAGTACATATTTTCCTTGTCCAAAACATAATTACGTTTGTCACAAAATCGCCCGACAGATTAGATAATTAAGATTAGTGTACATGGCATAATGTGCCAAAGAGGATAAGATTCACAAAAATATTTTAAATGTTTTCGTGAGGGGAATTTTGTCACAGACAGTCACTCGCCCGACTGGCCTGATAATAAAGATACGTGTACAAAGCATAAGATCCCCCAGTTAGGACCAGATGGTTTCACAGGAATATTTTGCCACTTAGACTTACACTTTGACGTATTGGTAACAGTGATCAGCCACAAATTTGTGCAGGTACTCAGCGCCGAATTTATGGCACCCATAACGTGTCCATCCAATTTATGGATGGCCAAATGTGGTACAAGCCCCGAGTGGTAAAGATATTAAGGAATACTTTGAAAACTAAAAAAATTAAGTCCAGGTAATGATAATTTCACAGCGTAATTATTTAAATAGGGAGAAAATGAGCTACCCTACCAAACACGAAAACTGTTATACCCTATGCATAAAAAAGGAGACAGGATTGCCAAATCTATAGGGGTATAGCGTTATTAAATGTAACTATAGGGGTATAGCATATAAAATATTGGCTGTCTATATAAAAAACATATTGGTAAAAGAAGTAGAAGATAAGATTGGTTAATATAAATATGGCATATATAGACAGGGAAGAAGTGCGATAGATCAAGTTTTTATACAGGCTGAAAACTTTGAATATGGTCAACCAACAGTAGTTTTAATAGTGGACTATCAAAAAGCCTACGACAAAATAAAATAAAAGCGTTAGGTATAAAAGACTTAAGAAGAATTGGGAGTTAGCAAAAAGATAAGATATATGATACTGTTAAAATAAAAATACAGAAATATTTAAAGTTGAAAACGGTGTAAGACAAGTACACCCCTTATCATCAGTGTTATTTAGTTTAGCATTGGAAAACTTTAGAATACAGGATGCAGAAAATAATAGATCATGACTTATATACAACCGAAAAGTGAACTACTGATAGCAAGAAATGACACAGAACTAAAAAAATGTAATAGAGAAATTAGAGTACCAATAAATTCTCATCAATGGGCAGAATTTACAGTTGCCGTCAATACAAAATAGGACCGTACTTATCATAGATTCCTGTGGATCTATGTGGAATTAGATAGTGGAAATATGTATATCTATTTGTTTTATTAATATGCATCCTAGATTAGGTATTATGCATTTAATATGTGACATTTGTCAAATAACACAAAACAGAAAAATATAACAAAAGTATGCCCCATGTAAATAAATTAACTAAAGGTGGAAAAAATCGCGAAAATTGACGACGCCGACGGGTGGTCAGTGAGACACACTGCAGCATTTTACAATCTGAACTGGTTTTTAAATATTTTAAGACGATGGAGAAACGATGGAAGAATTAACCGAAATCCAGGCTCAGGACGTCCAAGAAAGTTAACTGCTGAACAGGATACTGCTTTGATTAATACTTTAAAAGCACATCCATTTACAACAGTAGTAGATGCTGTTACGGCAACAAATTTTTCAGCGTCATGTCGTACCTACAGGTCGCCGCAGAGTTGCTCATTCTGAATTAAAATGCCATGCAGCAGCAAAGAAAATATTAAGCAACGGCAATAAAGAATCTAGATTGGGGTTTGCTTTAGAACACATTGCTCATTATGAAGAATTTTGGAATTCTGTAATTTTTACCGATGATAAAAAGTTTTCCAATCTTCAAATAGTGGCAATAGTGATAGACATGGATATTCCATGTCTGCGCATGGACCTGGAGTTTTGTGGCATATTGGCGAAAGATTTAATAGTGAAGCATACATCAGAATTTTGGATAATGTCATGCTTCCTTCTATCCAGCTGCTCTTCCCTAACAATGGATTTATTTTACAACAAGACAACTGTCCCGTGCATACATCTCGAGTGGTGACTGAATACTTTCGGGCACATGATATAAATGTTCTTGACTGGCCTAGTAAAAGCCCAGATCTGAATCTCGTGGAAAATGTATGGGCAATGTTAGTCAAAACCATTCGAAAGGCAAATGTAAGACCAAGAAACGTTGGGGGTTTGTTGGAAGTTATCAAGAATGCTTGGGAAGTAACTTAAGAATATTGTTTCGAATTATATAGATCTATGCCCAGGAGATCAGGAGAAGGTATAGAGCATAATGGCGGGATTACAAAATATTAATTGTATATTTTTAATTATTATTGAAAAACTATTCTTTATCATATTGTATTATTACGACATAAACTATTACATCTCATGACATAAAGGAATGTCACATTTGACGGAAAAGTAAAATTCACATTTACATGCCTTTTTTTATTGACTGCAACTGTACATGGAGTGGGAAGAATAATATTATCGAGAAAACAAGTTTTTAAAGGTCGACAGCAAAAGAGGAAAAACATACAATGTTCAAGGAGTAGAATTCACATATTTAGCGACAATATTTTCACAACGACCAAATATATGGGAGGAAATTTAAGCCAGAATAATGTCATGAAATAAATGTGTAGCAGGGTGTCAGAGAACATGAGAAATAGAAATATTTCTAGGCAAACAAAGACAAGGTTATACAAGGCAGTAATAAGATCAATCGTTACATGTACAATCGTTGAAACATATACCTTAAATGAAAATGAATAAGCGAGACTAGATGTATTGCAGAGAAAAATACTGAGAAAAAAGAGCTTAATATGGAGACAGCCTTATTCCTCATTTAAAACAAAATAAAGCGTCAGTTAATTAGGCGCACTTTTCCAATTTACTACAATTTCCTATAGCTACAGAACAACTGGCTTATTGTCCAAAAGTTATAGTCAACTCCAGTTGAATGGTGTTCTGCTAATAAAGCTTATTACCTGTCTGTAACATTTATGACCTATAAGGATGATGTATAAGCATTAATATCTAAACAGGGTTATTAGTTTGTTTATTTTCCATAATTCGCACATGTTTGTGTACAATCTAATTTTATTATTAACACCTGATAAATATTCGTGATAATTCTGTAAATAAACGTGGGCATTTACCGAATAAATTTCAGTCGTATAAGGGGTGTGTACCTCGCCGGTTGCCAGCATAACCCATTGCGAACCGCACCCCATAAGCATAACACTACGAGTATAACGATTTCCACGAAGGAAACGGGAGCTGTCATCGCCGGCGAATTAAATTTTATTGTTATTTGGGTGTAAAGTGAAAACCGGGATGAATATATAATGAGGGGAGTGTAGCATCGAGAGACAACAAACGCACACCTCGCCTCTTGAGAAAGTTTGCAGCAAAATCGGGGGAGTGCCTGGAATTATCGAGAGATAAGTAGTCCCCGTTTAACTAAATAAATTACTAAATACCGAGCCTTTTGATCTTTCTTTGAAATAAGCTCGTTACGCGTACGCCAACCTGTCTGACATCCAACTTGCGTTTAGCGGGAAGACGACACTTGGCTGGAACATCGTACTCTGCCAAATTAGCTACCAGTTATGTAGGGTTGAATTACTTTATGCTGCTACAGAAAGTTGGTATCTTAGCATAATATTTAACGCGGAAAGTTTAAGAAATATGTCGTCCTTGGGCTTATCAGGCTTGGAGAAATTGTTTTTAGGAATGTAGGTGGAACATGGGCGTTATTGACTTCGGATACCAACTTGGGACTATTACCAGGGGAAAATTTGAGAACGCCGTTTTTTCGATTACTGTTACCTACAAGTTCACGTGAGCGTTAGGGCCCTTTGGAACCCAAATGCAAATCGCCTCTTATTAAAGACTCAAAATTTGTTTTGACTTTCTTTTGATTCAAGGCCAAGCATTTTAATTACAGAGAAAACTAAACAAAAAACAAAAAAACATGACCGGAAAATCATTTTTAAGAGACTGCACATATCAATGTCGAAGTAGAAGATGCGACAAAAAACTTAAAAATAAAATAAAATGACAAAATAAAATGGCATCGGATACCTACCTTCTTTTTTTATAAAAGATTGCGCTTATGTATTCTCAACTCCACTGTTTATTTTATTAAACCTGTCTATAAAAATCTCGCTAATATTCTTCAGATCTTCAATCGCACCGCTTGCAATCGCACCTTGAGATCGCACAATCGCATCTATATGACCCCGAAAAATATATTGTCAGCAAGGCAAATATATTGTGATGGTCGTCTTAGAGTGTGGCCACGACCAGGTGAAAGATATCGTCAAGACCTAGTCCAGGAATACGATAAATTTGGAAAAGGGTCTGTCATGATATGGGCAGGCATTTAATACTCGTACCCAACTTGTGCAAGTTCAACAAAGAATGAATGCGTAGTATCATGCATGCATGCAGTATCATGAAATTTCTGTGATGGAGTGGCCAGCAATCAGCCTCGATCTCAATCCAATTGAGCACTTATGAGAGCAACTGGATAGAGCGATTAGAAATCGACGGGATCTTCCAGAAACGTTGGCACAACTCGCTATAGCTCGAGGAAGAGTGGGTTAACCCGCCTCAAGTATACCACGACCCACGACGATGCCGAGCTATTATTCAAGCCCGTGGGGTCATACTCGATAATGAATATGTTTAATTATAGCGATCTTTCCTTAAGATTATTGACTGCTGGCAAACTGTTTTTTTTTTAATTGTTTTCGTTGGGTTTTTTTTAATATTGCCACTTAAATTGCGAAATATTGTTATTGTTTGACAATTAAGATGTTATAGAAGTCATGTAAAAAGTTTTAGTTCATTGCGTTAAGGCATAAAAAGATATTACAGTTTTTAGTTGTGTTTCACTAGTGTTCCTCTAATTTATTGGCGCAGGAGATGGTTTCTGATATTGTTGGTGATCTCAGCAGGTGTTATTGGCTTAATTATCGTGCTATCTCCGTTAGTAATTTGCGGAGTCTTTTATATGCCAGTAGGCTCATATGGCTAGAATGTATTTTCCAAGTGATCATGAAATATTTCTGCCTTTTCTTCATCTCATCGGGGCCAGTTGCCATTATCTTTTCGAATGGAAAAGTCATGATTCTTTGGCCTATTCAAGAATTTAGTTACCTTCCAGAGGGAGTAGTCGGTGCTTTCGTCAACCGATAACTCCCTAAGGAAATTTTATGTTCCTGATGGTTTTGATTTAATTTTTGTGCTGTTCGCATAGATTATTTAGCACTCGTTTGTTGCCTGGCGAACGAGTTTGTTGCCAATTTCTTTTGTTGCCAATTTTGATGTAGTTCAAACCTGGTGTTTTTGGCTTCAGAGTGGGAGTGATGTTCCATGCAGATTGCTACAAGACAACCATAAGCTCTTTATCTTCATGGTTAACTGTTCTTTCTTTTTCAAGGGTACGCTTAGCTTAATTCTCTGCTCAAGCTCTGCTCGAAATCCGTTCCAATCAGTTTTCCCGTTAGGGAGATATGCGGGTTGCTGTTTGGTTATTACATGTTCACTCAATGAGAGTAAAATTGCTGAATGGTCAGATGCTAGGTCAAAGCATTCGTTAATGTTGACATAAGCGGATGCAATATTGCGTAACAGAAAAAAGTCGACTAACCTTGGATTCTTTTTCTTTGTCTGTACGTCAGTAGGTTGGTTTGCCGGTTGCATGGAAGTGACAAGACATTGCCTTTGCAGCAGTCTATAGTTGTCTTCCTTTCGGCGTTATATTAGCAGACCCCCAATAGATGTGTTTGGCATTGAAGTCGCCTCCAATAATGAAGCGATCTCTTAACGAGCGAAGGAAAAAGTAATATGAATATTAGCAAGCTTCCGTGAAAGAGCACGGTGAGGTCCATCGCTCAAAACCACTAAACCCATCAAATCCGGGACGAGTTTCAAACAAAATCATGTCGTATATATGCGTTTAGTTTTATCTGGTGAGGGGGCAGAAGTCGAGGCACAATATCGCGTTTAACATATAGACAAAGTAATAATTATCGCCGGGCGCGCTCGCTCCCATTCCATCTGCACCCTCTTGCGGATCGTCATTTAAATTAAATTAAGAAAGTTATTCTGTGTATTATGCCGCATTGTTACATTTAAATTTAGCGACTCAACTTAATTTCGCCGTAATGCTCGGCATCCAGATACCGGGAGAGTGGCAACAAAAGAAGTATATTATGGTGATTCACTGCTTTTGTTAATGTTAAATCTTTTATTAATTACAGATGAAAATGTAAATCGACGGAGGCTCGGCATGTAATTTATTGTATAATACCACAATGAGGGGCACATTGTGGCGATGAAGTTTTCCCTTAAATCATCGCACTCAATACGGCACGGAGCGGGGGAGAATTATCTGCGAACTGTTGTGGGCTAGATCAGCATAACTAATTTGCTTTCTCTTCTCGGTGACTTTCGCGGCCCTTCTTTTGTTATTAGTGCATGGCATGCATTAATACGCCTCAACACTTCTTTCGAAATATTTGGATCTGTCCTCAATTTGTCATCTTCCATCAAAGATGCTGGGTAGTAGCATTTGAGGCGTTCTTTGCACAAACACCATTTCTCATTAAATACAACTTTGCCGAACTAACATAATTTGCATTATAAATAATATAATTTTTTCTTTTGCCTTTTTGTACCTACTGGTCATTTTTTTATTTGAGATGTGGAGAGTTCCTGCAGAAATATGTAAATAATTTTATAAGAAAAGGAGGTTTCTTTTTAAATTTGACTTTGTGTTGAAACTATTATCAACGTTTACGGAATAAATACATATTGCTTCACTCTGACTAAATCTTTTATCGGCATCACTTTTAAGGCATCACCGACTTTTTACTATCTCGAGTGTCTCAGTCTGGTGTCGATTTGTTTTTTGTCGATAAGACGAGGGTCATTCGTAGCGAAAAGGTAGTGCGTTACATATGGATGGCATTCTAATAGGGAATATACCGAGATTAATAATCAAGTAAAATAATTAAGGAGAAATTAAAAAGATAGGTAAAGTAAACAAAGTTTAGAGAATGTTTTGGAACATATACACACTGTTTTGTCTATCACACGTTTACAAATGCTTTAGTGTATCTAGTTTACCATTTTTTTAGTTTTCCTGTTTTTTTTTTGGAAATGGGTTGGCTTCCAAAAACTCGTTCGATTAGCCATAGATTTTTTTTACCATTTAGTTGTTTAGTCACAAATAATCAAGTCAATCTCAAAATTGTATTTATATCATAAAATAAAAAAAATAAAAAAAAGGAGTAATCATACAATGATACAGTGTAACCGTGTTACTGATTTTTGTTTTTTGCCTTTGTTAAATAACTACTGGTATAAATACTAAATTAGATAAATAATAAATTCTTTAATGAGTACAAACACATATATATATATATATATATATATATATATATATATATATATATATATATATATATATATATATATATATATATATATATATATATTTTGTGAAAAGTAATCTTGGGTTTGTAGCATTTCATTACATAGAAATAAGCAACTAGACGAATAAGAAAGAAAACACACTTACCAGTACTATATCTGGACACACATACGGAAATGAATCACTATGCATATGAAAACGAACCACTTAGAAGTAGTACTGGTAAGTGTGTTTTCTTTCTTATTCGTCTAGTTGCTTATTTCTATGTAATGAAATGCTACAAACCCAAGATTACTTTTCACAAAATAAATATGAATAGCAAAGAATTTCAAAGCTAATAAATATATCCAGGGTGAAAATTGGATTTTTTTCGAGAATTTTCGAAGAAACAATTAATACATACAACCAACAAATGATTTTAGTTTTGACTAAGCAAGCAATTTCTGTATCACTCCCTCTTTGAATGCTTCAGAACTCTATTGTATATATAATTCAATATTTTCCCGCATATAGTTGGAAAAAGTAGTTGTTTTTCAATAGGTTCAACAAGATTTTATGCATTTTAAAGTTTAACATCTTCTGGATAACTGTATGCCTAATGCTTTTATATATAATATGTTCAAATAGAACAAATATAAATAGTAGACTAGGTTTGTGTAATCTAAGAATGAGTTCCGTCAAAAACTAATGTCATAAAACGTCACTGCAAGTGTTGATGTATTGGTAATTTAAATTCAAGTATGAATGATCAATGAAATAAATCGTATACTGCTCTGAAGATCCTCAAGAAAGGTGAAAGAACTTGTACAACTTCTAAGTGGTTCGTTTTCATATGCATAGTGATTCATTTCCGTATGTGTGTCCAGATATAGTACTGGTAAGTGTGTTTTCTTTCTTATTCGTCTAGTTGCTTATTTCTATGTAATGAAATGCTACAAACCCAAGATTACTTTTCACAAAATAAATATGAATAGCAAAGAATTTCAAAGCTAATATATATATATATATATATATATATATATATATATATATATATATATATATATATATATATATATATATATATATACATATATACAATGTTGTCTTTCTACATTATAATCTGAGCAATTAAATATTAAGTGGTTTAGATCAGCGGTAGAGTTATTGTTGCATTTACATATATCTGCTCTAATAATTCCTATTTTTTTCAAATGCAAGGGAATTGGTAATTTATTAAGAGTACATTTTGCTATTATTTGTAATAACCATCCCGAAAATATACGACGAGTATAGTGGTATTGATGTCGACACACCCGCTAATATTAGTCGTGACCTTATACGAGTCCTTCTGCAAATACCTTTCCGCCAGTTGTCCTTTTTGATTCCGCAACATTCGCTGGTAATTCCGGTGATGATACATTCAATAGTTCATCGAATATGTCCCGAAGGTACGTAATGTCTGGCGTAAACCACAGTAATTGCGCTGAATAGCCTGGCTGCAACGAAGTAAGGCACTAATTGGGACCCTGAGGAGTATCGAAATGGCGGAGATAGAAAAACAAAGTGGGTTATATTTATTTACGTAATTAAATGAATAGCAACGTTTGCTCGCACCGGGTAGGGGCTGTTCAGATGCTTAATAGCCTGCTGGATATGAAGGAAATTATTTTAATTTGTGTGTTGTTTACATTTTTTTTCAATATATATTACTCTGACACAAGATTTGGGTCACACTTCTGAAGATAGATAATGCTTCTACAGCATCCTATACCCCCCTATACCCAATACATTTTCAATACAGTTGAATTCAGCACTATATGGAGGCAATCGCAATATTTCATGTCCGGCTTCTCTTAGTAGTTTATCCATATGGTAATCCGAATGTTTTGTGTTATTTTCTTTTACCAACTTTTATAATTCTGGTTTTGTTTTCGTTGGATCATCTGGAATATTTTTTTTATTTAAAAAAGAAATGTATGTCGTGTATTAAATGAAATATATCGTGAAGGAGTTGTGGGTTCCTTCCCAACAGTAACATTGTGATAAGACGCATTGTCTAACACAAGCACGATGTTTGGTGGCAGATTAGAAATTAATTGAGTCTTTAAACACTTCTCAAAAGTTACAGCATTCATATCGTCATGACAATCACCCGATTTAGATCTTCAAAAATCGGTATGGTATTTTTAATGAATTAAAATTGATTATAATAATTTACCTGACTTAAAAATAAGAAGTGCGTCTTTGACAAATCCGTCCCGGCTAGCATTAACTATGACCAATATTTTCCTTTTTGAAATTGGGGCCTGTAGAGAAAAGAAATAATTATTTTTCAGGCTTCACCTTATCATTCAATTTCTAATAATACAAATCAATGAATCTTATCGTAGTAATTTTTACCGAAAATAAGGATATTTAACATTAAGGTGTGTGACACTACAACGTTTAATGCGCCTTTTTTGCTAAAAAAAAATATCTGCTCCTAATGGTCGTAAAAAGTTATTTTTTTTAATACGTCAAAAAATATCAGTAATTTATTCCAGTAACTGCGATTTCCGCCAAATAAAAATTGAGAAAGTTATTGAAAAAAAAACATGTCAAAAAAGGTGCGTAGTTTTCAAATTCATTTTCTGACTTGAAGTAAAAAAATTGCTACAACTGTTCAACAGGCTGATAGCGGAATAGCGGAGAAGATATGGAACTTAAGATGTGTTTATCTTTTCTTCTTTCTTTTAAAAATTAGGAATCTTTTTTTCAAAAAATCAAAAAGGAAATAGACTCATTAATTTTTTTTCGTATACGCTCATATTTCTTTTATTCAGGTAGGAATTTATGCAAATTTAACATTGGGCCATGACAGAATGCTTGGACTATATACCTATATAAATAATCGTTGAGCATCCTTTAATAAATATATCATAAAAAAACAGACCCTTTAAAGATGGCCTCCTTTTTCAATTATGTAATAATCGTATATTGTTTCTTCTACTGATCGAATTTGACCAACATCTTCTGTATAAGATTCTGGGGAATTCATTTTCCTTTTCTTTCTGTAAGCTGATGAAAATGACATACCATTTGTTTCCACAACAGTTTTTTTCCTCAAACACTTTTCTATAAATTCTGTCAGATATGACAGTGGCTTTTAATAATCGCTTCTTAAAGTTACAAACTGGAACAGAGAGACTATCACTTGTCTCTTTTTTGGCTATGAATTATTTGTCCATTACCAATAAGGGACCTTTTGGGGGACATTTTACGCAATGCAGTCCTGAAATAATGACCGAATAACAAATAGAGTAAAATAACATAGAGGTAACATCAAAAAATTGAAATATATGGAAAACATAAATCACAAAGAGAGGGAAACCTACCTGAATAAGAATTCCACAGAAGAAGAAAAGAAAATCGTTAGAATGTTGGGTGGATATATGAAAAATAATACACGTAAAATTAAAACAGAATTCCTGGCAGGATTTGAGCCCGAGACTCCTCGACTGTGAATGGAGAGCACAAACGTTTTTTCCGATCAATAAAAACCACATTGCTCTAAGATCAGGACCTGGTATACTGTAATATAATTTCTACAAGCATTCCAACCGCTATAAATCATTTCAGATTCGTAACCTATAGGTTTACTATCTCTAAAATTGTTTTTTATACCCAACAGGAGCATATTCCCCCGTAATAAAACTCACATTAACCCAAATTTTGTTATTTGGCTGTTGACGTTTTGCCGTGTAACCGCATTACGCAATTCCCTTGTGAAACAATGTAATATGTAGTTTACACGATAGGTAAAGACGCATATATGGCCTATTATCATTTCCTTCCTCTATTCCTATATTCCTAGTGCGACGGAACAACTTTTTGTCTGCAAACATAAATCCTTACAAATTTCCATCCAACAAGTGGAACGCGTTTTCGTGCTTCCTCCTTCGTCGGTGGTCGAAATAAGACGATTAAGTTCAAAGAGGCGATCGGTCCACTTCCGTAATTGCGAAGTTCTGAATCATAAATCCGAATTATAGTTGCAAATTCAGGGAAGTATTAAAACTCCACAAATCCGGAACTCATTCGTTAAATCCGGGTCCATTAAAACCTTCGATAGCCCTAATGGCCAAGAAATCTTTAGTAGATTTAAGCGAATGTCCGCTGATATCGCTATGGACTGGTCAATATTTCCATTGTATTTATTGCACACGTTTTAATACCACCCCTATTTGACAATTTCAATGTATTCGTTAATTTTAAAAAAAGTTAAAGGCAATATATCCCCCCTCATTACGTTAATTTCATGATAATTGGTTAGTGATTAAGTTCCGTATTCGTATAGTATAATAATTTAACCAGTTAATGGTCCAAGAGCTGGCGCCCAAAATGTGCAAGAGTTTTCTCAAAGCTATTTTTTTGAGATTAGGTTACTCTTTAGTGATGGAAATTAAATGTAGAGTCAGCACTTCCGTTATTGGGACACCTGGCGCTGGGACGTTCCCAAAGATGTAATTTTAATTAACGTCTCTAGACTGTTTACTCAAAATTTATAGAAAACGCGCAAATCCCCTCATTATGCAGTAAATGTTCGTCAATATTTACACGAGGCGTTTCCCGGGCGGTGGATTGGTCGAGGAGGGCCTATGGAATGGCCTGCTCGATCGCCTGATTTAACGCCATTAGATTTCTTCCTTTGGGGTTACTTGAAAAGTAAAGTTTACTCCCCAAAACCGAGGAATCTCGAAGAACTGAAGGAATGAATACGGCACCAAATAAGATCCGATTGTTTTAAATAATGTGTGGGCGGAAACATTCAATCCTTTAGAGTTGTGCTTAAGAGAGAATAGTCGCAGTTTCGAACCTAATTCTTCTTCATCTATTCTTTGTTTTGTTCTTTGTTTCTTACTACGTTTTACTCTTAGTTTTCTTGAGTTAAGTTGTTCATTGTTTACTGTATTCTTATTAATATTTTGCTCGTATTAAATTAAATGTGTTTAGGAACAATTTGCGTCTTCCAATTGTTATTTTCCATGCAGCAGTATGGTATTTTTAAACTTAAGAAATATTGAATTTATCCTTTACTTTTCTGTTCCTGCAGTTACAGGTTGCGATACAACTTTTTCAGTTTTCAATAAAGGCAAAAAACAAGCTATAAAACTTTTGAAATCGAACGAGACACTAAGGCAAAAGGTTTTTGTTTCTGCATTCAAGAATAGAAATAATGCAACTAAAGAAAATATTGCTCAAGCCGGAGAGTATTTCGTAAAATTATTATATAACGGTTGCGTTTCTTGAGATGACTTAAACAAAATCAGATCTAACTGTTATAAAAAGGTGATAGATAAACAATGAGTTTATGGAAAGTTTGATCTCTCGGTACTACTACCAATATCTGGAGCAGCAAAACAACACAGCTACACAGTTTTTCGTCAAGTTCAGTCCTGGCGTGTTCTTGCGTCTTGGCGTGAGTGCGCTGTTTGTTTTAGTCGGCTTTTTGTTTAATTTTTCTTATAACTTCCAATATGGCGGTCAAAGGCGGCTGCCCATCAGCACGCACAAGGTGCAAGGCTATAAAATTTTATTTACTTAGCATTAAGGTACCAAGGTACATTCAAGTACCTTATTATAGTATCTTCAAGGGACCGCCTAGCTGCGAGACTTGGCCGCTAAGGTTTCGATCTTCGGAGTTAAACAAGGCGGACGCCGGCTGGCTCTTGGATGGGTGACCAGCCAGGCTTGGGAACGGGCTGTGGCAGTCCACCTGGGGACACTCAACATCTGCTGCGGGCGTGTGGTCCCCGATAAATGGTAATGAGGACAGAGTGATAAATCTCGGTAACTCAGAACCATGCTATCATACCTACATTGTAAGAGACTTTGCCACCAAGCCACCCGTAATAAAATAGGATGGCTTGAAGAAAAGAACTCTGAGTAAAAAAGCAGGAAAGTACAAGGGGCCTAATGAGGCTTAAGTGCTGTAGTGGGGGTGAACTACTACACTCCGACCTATATGCATACATACATACAAGGTACCTTCAAACAAGGTTTTAGCTTTATATTTTGTTTTTAGTTTGAATAGGCTAATTATTACCCTCTACTAAGTATGTAGAGACATGTGCATGACGTGGAATACAATCAATGATTTTTGCAAAGCTATTATTTCATTGTACATTTAGAATATTGCTTTGAAATATAGTTTCTTAGCCATTGTGACCACTAGAAGGATAAAGACCCGATATATATCATATCAGAAGTAATCTTGGGTTAGTAGTAATATATTATGGAGAGAAATTAAATTAACAAAATGGTAAGTGTTTTCACTTAATTTCTCTCCATAATATATGAATTATGTAAGCTTTATTTACAAGTAAATATGAAATTACTAACAAAACTAAGTGAGTTTGGGGGAAAACATTTCCCTCTAATTCGTTCCCAACGGTAAACACTAGTAGCAGAGAGAAATATTTGGCAGCCAAGCTATGATTAATCGGTTTTATGTTGTGTAGTAAATATACGGAACTAGTCGGTACATCTTAGGTCTTAATACATAATATATCCACAAATGTCAATTTTGTTATACTTTTTCACTATTTCTGGTATTTAATCAACAATCAAATTTCCATTCGACCATAAAGAAAAACTAAATTTGGTGACTAGGGCCACCTAAAATATTGCTAAAATTAACATATGATTATTTGACCATAAAACCTAACCTTTTTATTGTAATTTAGTCTTTCAATAAATTATATCGGTTAAAAAATTAACGATATTGTTGAAGAAATAAAAAAATACTATTTTTTTAACACCCGGTATATGTACTTGCGGAATATAGCAGCTGGACATGATATTATATGTCTACTTGCCTATTTTTCTAATTCCTTCAGTAATCGCATCGTTCAATATGGGAACAACATAGAGATATTGATGGTTGGTATTATTTCTGCCTATAATAGGTACCTATACCTGACACTCGACGCTATAGCAGCTAGCAAAATGAGAATACTAAACGCAGTAAAACAAACTTAATAAAAATTTACGTTCGCCTTTAAACGAGCCAAATATTCCTTCCCCCTCAGAAGTTAAGATAAGAACAGGAAAACACTTTTAAAATATCAAAATTATAAACCTATAGCTCGGGATAATTCCGGAAAGCTTCTGGCTGTAAATCACAAGCCACAGAACCATACGGTAAGTGGTATACGGTGCTGCTTCTCAACGCAAAGGTCACGTGAAACGCGCCTGGAAAATCATATTCAAATGCCCTTGCATTGGGTTTGCGCTTAAACAGTTCTTCAGCTTGAACAGTTATTGGATGTATGCTTGGTATGTCCTTTTACGCCATTAGGGATTTTCAGGACACTGGGGAAGATGTTGCGCACGATTTAGGCATTCCATAGGGCGCATATTATAATATTTTAGTTATATTATTATATTATATTATTTTCTTTAATTATTTGAACTGGTATATTTGCTCTACATTGGGCTAGTCAATTAATAAGGTTGTATAATTTTATATATTTTATATTACCACTTATATTTATTATATTTGAATATGAAATGTAGGCAGTTCTCATAAATAATTATTTTGAAATGTAAAGTAAAGAGATTTTTATATTTTAATTTTAATTTTTTATGTGATATTATTTGATATTGGGTTGTAGATACCTACTTACTCTTTATTTTCTTACAGTTCTGAAGACTCTCCTTTAAATGGACGCCAGTTCTCATGAACAATAAATTTTAAATATATGGGTTTTGACTTTCTTGTGCCTTTCTTGTCACTATTATATTTTGACTTTTATAAAAAATATTAGAGCTTGAAAATCACCCACCTCAGAGGAGGTTAAAAATAAGTTGTATCGTTTAAATTTGTTTCATTAAAATTTTAATGTCAATTGAAAGTGAAAAATTAATTATTAATAAAGTGATAATTTTGTCAAATTTTATTACTAAAATGTGATATATGGCATATAGATTTTAAATGAATTTAGCGTTCAAGAAGCAAAGGTTATTTCTTATGGAATTGGACATAAAATAAAATAATTATATTATATTAAATTATTAAATAGAAATATTATGGTGTATCAACTTTTATAACCCTTAATCTAGCCTGCGCTATCCTGCTATAGCTTAAAATTATTGGGACATTGGGACATAAAAGGACATTGTGATATAAAATCCTTCTACATACAATATTCCTTATATAAAAATTATTTGGAAAGTTGATGAAAAGCTACGTATTTGAGTAATATAATATAAAGTTATTATAATATTCAAATACTCGAAATCACGCTTCACTGGAAATTGTAGACCTCTAGCGACACTCTCTGGAAGCTGGATTGGAATTTTGTTTTGCCTTACGGGATTCTGCTATCAGCTGTTATGGTTGGTTTCTTACACTTTATTTTATTTCACTGATTTGGAACACTAGAACGTTGTATTATAATAAAATAGGGATATATCTATTTAGGAAACTGCCTAAACACTATTTTCTATGCACTGGTTATCGATTAAATTATTACTTATCATACTTATCATCCTTATACTTATCATATATTTTATACTTATTATACTTAATTTTTTTCTCGCTTATTATTTATTTAATTATAATGAATTTACTTCGTTGTCACGGGGACGTGGTTAGTCAAAGACGGTGGGTTCGCTCTATCTCTGTTATACATTTGTGTGCTTCAGCAGTTTCTCTGTATAGCGCATGCTATATGATTTACTTACATTTTATTTACGATTTACGATATTTGTGTATTCATTTACAGATGCCATTAGTGCTGATTTTTCATTTATCTCAATATTATTCAATATTACGTTGTATACCTCGACGATTTGTTTACACTCTGAATCACAATAACACTTGTTTGTTATATCTTTGGCCTGGTGATACCTTATTATAATGAATAACACTTAATTTTGTGAGTTGTTTACACTGGAAATTTAAACTTTGTGTCTTCTCCTTTGGAAGCTCGATAACAACTAACAACTATTGATTTTCCCGTTATTAAGGAAATAGATATATTATTTACCTTTTATCAATTAAGGTTACATTTTGTTTTTTAAACATAGACAATTCTAACCAGTGACATTGTATCATTCTAAACCAATATTTTTATTTCATTACTTGTTATTACATTAAGTCTTTTTCTGATTGACTGTTAATTTTAATCTCGAACCGAAGTTCCTTTGGTGTTATTATTAAAAAGTTTGCTCCTTATATTTTTATTTTGTTTTAATTTTTTCTAAATCATATCAGCAGAATCTTTGAGCGGAATTCATTTTAAAAATGATTCAACGCGATCTATTTACAATGTTCAGGACAAATATGTATTTTGCTTCGTTATAGTCGCGCATCTATTACGAAAAACATATTAACCATTTCGTTTTACTGCCTGTTCTATAATCCTATCAACCCTAGTCAGTATTGTGTACACCAAGATCTCTGTTCGTAATTCAATAGCGCTATAAAGCATAGTTATAACCGGTGATAAGGGTGCAATGGCAACCGTAATGATTTGATACCCTACTTGCCCGAGCTATTAAATCCACTTACGTTATGTACTGTAATTGTTTTATTATGAGACCTCTAACGTGTATTTGGGTAATTTCAGGGTACGACAGGGAATGTAGCTATGCATTAGACGATGATATCGGGAGCAAAAAAGACACGCGGACCATTACAGGTTCATTCATCAGAAACGTTCACAGGCCTCGTGTCCATAAAACGTTGCCAACTTGTTTTATACCGGGTGTCAATGAGATCACTTCCGACTGTCATTCATTTCTTTATTTGTTAACTGATCCTGCGGAGAATCAAGCTTTGATGTGAAACGAACACTGACGCGGTATTCCAAAAACCCCAAATCACTAAAAACTATAATCGACGCGCATTTCGCCAAACAAGTTGGCATCATCAGGTGATTGATTAATACTACGAGCGTACGGTATTTATACCCAAATTATTCTCACGGCTCAGTGATCCGAGTTCGCAGTTCAATGATCTGTGACTGACTAGCTGAAAGGCAGCCCTCTCTTTTTGGGATAGGCCCTTTCTCACTATTCATACTATTTCTACAGTCATTAATTTTAAAACTCAAAAGCATCCAGTTGCCGTCACATTTCTAATTAATCTTAAATTACCAATGTCTATGTTATAATTGTCGTCGAAAGCATGCTGTTCAACGCTAGATTGTTTTTTTCATTGACACTTACTTACTTATCATTTGAGATGAGTCATGTGCGTCTTAAATCTAGTTTCAATAGATCGCCGAGTTTGTCCAATATACTCTTTATTACATTCTTTACAGCTAATTTCATAAATCCCCGACCTTTCCTTAATGCTGACTGTAATGTATCCGTTGGATTACCTAAAATTTGTTGTATTTTATATCTGGATGAATAAACAACTGTTATTCCTATAATATTTAAAAAAATATGACCACTGGTAACGAGGTTAATATAGAATTGATATAATTTTTTTTCTCTAATAGTTTGAAAAGTGGTTGAACTAATAGGGAACATGACTAAATTTTGCGTAACGTTGCTTAAAATTTTCTTGAAATGTTGTACTAACATTTTTATTTATTGCGCGCTTTTTAAATTGATCGTTAATATGCCAAAAATCGTCTGAAAATCGGGTTTTTTTTTTAAATAAAAAAAACATTTTTTTTCAAGAATTTTTTTTTCCTTTTTTGTTAGCAGCATTGAATAGCTGGTATTTTTATAAATTTGCAAAACAAAATTTTTTATCACGACCCTTTGGAGCTGAGATAATTTTTTTAACAAAATCTAGTGTCGCTATCTTTTAATATTAAGGGCTGATATTTACAGAGTTTGTAGTTCAATACTTGTAGTTTACATAAAAAAAATACTACAATGACATATTCGCTCTCTATTCTTTGTAAATTTAATGGTGATTCTTAAAGACATATGAGTTGACAGGTAAATAATAATTGTTAAGCAACATTTTCCGTATAAAAATAACATATTTATGTCTGGCAGTTTGCATTTCATTGTTGCCTTGTATTCAAGACTTAATATTAAATGTATTGAAATATGGACTCTTTATATGATTTATTGTTACAACTGTGTGTTATTGTTGTGTGAGTATTTTATTGGTGTATCAATTGATATTTAAATGACAATGAGGTATTTCATCACATGCAACTAACTGATTTTGTGCTGATATACGGGGAAGCTGGAGGTAATGAGCATAGAACGAGATAACTTTATATTGAAATATATAACAATTTACATCGCCAGAGTAGAATAATGAGCCATTTTGAATTAATATAACATAATATTAATGATGTGCAACTTTTCAACAATAATGTAGTTGTAGATAGATACAGCTCAAATAATAGTTGTCATCGGAACAAGTAAGACGTAATAGTGGCGATAGAAACAAGCGTTCCGACAACTTCCATACAGTATGAAACTTAACTAGAATGCTGAATGCTGAAACTGATATACCAACACATAAAGGAACATCGGAGGAGACTATACGTACTTACAGTCAACTGAATCATTAATAGCACATTATATGAGAAAGTCGGTAAAGTAGTAAAGTTTGTTCCAGTACGTTCGAGACAAAACAAAACCCCTGGTAGATTAGCAGTTAACTGCCCTGTGATTTAACTGGTGGAGATAAATCCGAAAGGAAACCAACGTTTTAAGTAAAGTTTGTTGGATTAATACGCTATTTTAACCGAGATTAAACTAAATTCCAAGCAAAAAAGTGGCTAAACGAGTGACTTTGAGTGAGAACTTGTCCCCAGATTAGACTCTGGTAATCAAATCCATTTTACATATCGAAACAAGGCGAAAAGCAACAAAATTGAGACAATCAAAACACATGCTTGCTCTTACTGAAACCCCTAATATTATTTGACAGAACTGGCCGGTTGTCATAGATGTGTATAAATGAAACACAAAACTTATTCACACTATATTTATATATAAACCCCAATAAGCATGATGTGTAAATAAAATTAATCGCTTCCAGGATTAGTGTCCACTTGAAGTATCGCAGAACGGACTTTAGTATTACTCGATTTACAGTTAATGTTGTAATAATAATAATAATAATAATAATAATAATAATAATAATAATAATAATAAATATAAATATTTATAGGGCAGCACAAAGAGCAGCTAATAGCCTAGGTCTCGACTTCGACACCGAGCGGAATAATCCAAACTCTGTCACCGAGTTGGACCCTGCTCGGTTGAAAGCCCACCTTCGGGCTGCTGGAAATACACTTCGTTTTCAGCAGCACAGGGATAAGCCATTGCACGGAGTCTACTATAGAAATATAGAAGACTTAGGCTTATCTCGAAAGCTGACCTTTAGCTTTTTGAGGTCAGCTGGGCTGAAGTCAGAGACTGAAGGTTTTATATTAGCTTGCCAAGATGGTGTACTGAACACCCTGGTCTACCGAAGCCGCGTGATGGGTATAGAAGTGCCTGACGTTAGCTGCAGAGCTTGTCGTCAGGCCCCAGAGACCATTATGCATTTGCTGTCAGCTTGTCCAGCATATGCGGTCTCTGCCTATATCCATCGACATAACGCGGCATTACGAGTGCTGTATTATCACCTACGGCACTCGTACGGTATAGATCAGACACCGGTGTTGCCCTATGCTCCGGGGGATATTGAGTCCGTTGTGGGGAATGAGAGGTCCCGGATATACTGGAACTATTCATTCCCCACCGTCAGGCGGATACAAGCCAATAAGCCTGACATAGTCCTCCTCGATCACCAACTCAAGACGATGTTTGTTATAGAGTTTTCGGCTCCGGCTGAAAAGAACATCGTCTTGAAAGAGGAGGAGAAACGGACAAAATATCGAGATTTACTCTCCGAACTCCGCAGGCTGTACCCGGGTTATTCTGTTAAAATGGTGGTTCTTATTATTGGCTCTCTCGGAGGTATGCGACAATCATTGCTCTCAGAATTAAGAACCATCCCAGCATGCCGTCAATCGGCAGAAGTCATCGCTGGGAAGATGCAGAAGGCCGTCATACTTGGCTCGTTGCGTCTACTCAGGACACATGAGTTGCGACCTCAATGACCACTTACCCCGCGGACGTGGGGAGTGGTCGTTGAGTAACGAGGCTGGAGGGACTCTCTGGACTAGTCGGAGGCCAGGGGGGACCGACCGGAAAAAAAAAAAAAAAAAAATATAAAAAAAAAATAATAAAAAAAAAAATAATAATAATATTTATTAATGATGTGTATTGAACGTCCTGGTCTACCGAAGCCGCGTGATGTATATAGAAATGCCTGACGTTAGCTGCAGAGCATGTCGTCAGGCCCCAGAGACCATTATGCACTTGCTGTCAGCTCGTCCAGCATATGGGCTCTCTGCCTATATCCATCGCCATATCGCGGTATTACGAGTGCTCTATTACCATCTACAGCACTCGTACGATACTGCACCGGTGTTATACTGGATACTGGAATACTATACTGGAACTTATATGCATTTCTGGAACTATTCATTCACCACCGTCAGACAGACACAAGCTAATAAGCCTGACGTACTCCTCCTTGACCACCAACTTAAGACGATGTTCGTTATCGAGTTTTTAACTCCGGCCGGAAAGAACATCGTCTTGAAATCGGGAGAGAAACGGACAAAATATCGAGATTTACTCTCCGATAACAGCAGGCTGTACTGTTTAAATATTGATTCTGTTAAAATAGTGGTTCTGGGGAACGTGGGGAGTGGTCGATGAGTAACGAGGCTGGCGCGATTCCCGCCAGTCAATATGACTAGCTGGAAGGCCACTTACCAGCATTAAAAAATAACAACTGTGGCTTATAAGTAGGTACTTATTATTAAATCTTTTTATTTAATAATTTAAAAGTCTAATGCTAGTGAAATAGACCTTAAATTTTCGACATTTTTCCGCTTTACACCGTAACCGATACTTCATTCGTAGTCTGATGAAAAAAATTACCATTTGTGGCGGTGATTTTGTGGGATCACCAGGTAGCGAGTAAGCCACCCATGAATGGAGACACAGTTGGGCTACTTATTTAACTCAGTATATTATCACAGGCATAGTGAGACGTACAACGTTCAACACTTATGCGCTTACTTGCTTCGACGCATCAATTACTCAACACATCAATACATCAATTCTGATCATTAATTTTTAATTTGGATAATTCTATAATTTTTTTACTGGTTTTAGTCTAGTCAACAAGTGCCATTTAGGTGAATTTCTCTTAGCCTGTGTCGAAATTCCTTTTTCTAGATGTCATTCGATCCGGAATGACATCTAGAAAATTATTGAAAAATTTGAAGTGTGGCCGGTAAAAAATTAAAAAAGATATAAACATATCATAGCAAATATCTCAAAAGCTATTGCAGATATCGGAAATCGAGTTCCTTAAGAAGCAGGAAATATCCCTAAAAAATCCCAATTCCCGGAACTTACTAGCAATATTTATAATTTTAATTTAGAGGTGAAAATAGGGCTAAAAACGAGTGTTGTGACTTCCGCGCGCGTCGGCGGAATCGGACACTGTAACAAAAAAATTTATTTAAACCCATTACATATCAATATTAAGAAATATAAAAATCACATACCTTTTGGATACTTGAATAAACGATGATCCATTGGAAAAAAAATCCCTAATTTTTACCATTTCAAATTTTTTAAAAAGCTTCTAGATGTCATTCCGAATCGAATGAGCCCTAAATCATAATTTTCGATACAGGCTAAGAGAAATGCACCAAAATGGCACTTGTTGACTAGATTTGTGTAACCGCATATAGCCGACTGATAGCTGAGTAACGACTATACGTAGATATTTTATGTACAAATAAATGTTGACCGATTTATATTATTATACAGTAAGCTTTATTCATTTTAAAGCGTTCTTACCCTCGACCTTCCACAGTTAGCAAACTATCAAGTAGATTGTCGAGGTCATATGACTCTGTGTGGCCTCTGCCACACTGGATTCTACCAGCCCCAATATTAATACACCCCTTACATCGGCGTACAAACGGCAACGATTAGGGCACCTTTCAACGCCAACGACTATTAAATTACGAAAACAAAAGACGGCGCTAGTTCGAAAGTACGGAAGAGTACCGGCGTTCATTTGTCATCATCTCAAGTTTGTTTGTCTGAATTGACGACTTGATCTGCTAAATTCAGCGCCATTGTCATGCTAAATTTTCGGTGCACATAAAAGGCCATTCCGAGTAAGCTTAGCAGTTCGCTACAATGCGAGATGGAGGAACGGGAATGTTTCAAATTTTATGGGCTAGAGGCGGGTAGTGAATTATTCTCCAACTTGCTTACATTTTCTATGTTATGTTAAATACGTGGAAGTGCGCGGGATGTTTCCGAGTCAGCTAATAAACTTTTGTCGCCATATTTTAAGAAAATACTTGCGCCCACTGCATCATACAACTGCCAGCGGACAGACTTCATCCCTTTTTATCATATTATCATTGTACATTTTATCTTTATTATTATTATCACTATTATTAACGGTAAATTTAAGATTGCTCTATGTTGCTGTTGGGCGTTCGTTAGGTTAGAGCCTGGAAAAGAAGATTTAAGTGTAGTTCAGATTTAATTTCCGTCGCCCTTAAGGTCTCCGGTCGGTACTGATTCGTTTCAATTAAATTTCGTAGGCGACGCACCCCGGTATGGCGAAACACTTTGTCATTACTCCGGCCCCGTTCTGTGCAATCAAAGTATCGCATTAATGGTCGCGAAGTGCAGATTTAGAGTGTCATTAAAAATTGATTTTCTCCCGGGAAAATAATCTAAAAGCCATTAAACATTATAATCGGAAATAAATATAAATATCTCCAGTCAACTCTCCTTTTTGTTAATTAATTACTTCGCGAAGGCATTAAGAGGGGCAAATCCGGGTGTTGATTTTAACGCAATTTGCAGGATTTTCAATTGAATCAACGGCATGTTCAAAGCACATTCTTTCTTTCTGCTCTAATACGAGTAAACTGCTCCCCGACTGCAACAGTATACACTTTTTGGTTGCAACTGTCTGTTCTACAATGTAGGTAGTTTATTAATGCCATTTTCTTTTATATCTCTTCACTAGAGATATTTTAGTGTCAGAGCCTCGATATCCATGATCATCCTAGCATTCTCCTTCTCAGCTGGTAGAATCTTGATGGTACTCTGACAATCTTGATATATCTGTGAAGGTTTTCGTCGGATTAACAAAGACTGCATAAATCGACCCTTACTTCTTTATAAATCTATAATATCGCAATGAAATGAAAAACTATTATACATTTACAAAAAAATACTTAATGGATAAAAATATTAAAAATACTATTTTTCTCAAATCCTTTATGTTTATCATTTGTTTCCTTCACGATTCTATCTTCATATTCCTATAGCTTCTTCTACTGCCCTTTCCATCTTCTTCTATATGTATTATGTATTGGATTACATTCTGTTGTGATTTTCAGAAATACTTGGAAGGAAACATATTTATTGTAAAAGTTATCCTTTTACAATATGACTTGGCTTCTCTATTTGTTCCTCTTGTAACCACTGGGGTTTTGATCAGATTGGACGATGTTAAAATGAAAGGGAGCATATTCGATTAGCAAGAATATGTATACATACATAATACACATATATACACATGATCTCATAGTCCTGGGTTTGACGCGTATGTTCTAAAGATAGAAGGAAAAATCTTGATATTGATACATTTGGAATTATCTTACCTCATGTTGTTGATGTTACTAACATTGTCGATGTCACTAACATTCACAAACTGACTTTGTCGGATAATACTGAATTTCGTTGATCAGGAGATTAATCCAAATAACTTCAAACCAGGGTATATATTTAACGATTTAACGTAATAAATTAAGACAACAATAAAACATTTACATCCTTCAAGCTATAAATTTGGACACTATACGATATGCGCCGCGCAAATAATAAACATATCTATATGAGGCACAAACTTAATCACTAGGATTAAGTAGACCTGACTAGAATAACACAATTTTGACTAATTTCACGCTAGACTAAACTATTTGCTTTGACACCCGAATTTACTGTCTGAAAACACTCGCTCTAGCCCTCGTAGAAGGCGGGACAAAGGATGACCTTTCATCTTCTTTAGGAAATACCACTTACCGGGGGTTAAATCTCAATCAATAATACGGGATCTACTTTGCCCCTTATATAATCTCAGTAAACTATTCCCGTATGCTAACGACATCTGGTTGCAAAACAAGAACTAAGCATTTTACACGATATGCATAGATAATAACAATATTTTAGGTGTTTCAATGTGGGGGCCCGTTATATACACATATAAAGAGAAAACCCCATAGAAAAACTCTTCTTAGGCTTAGATCATTCTCCAAAACAATACAATTATGATATTTCTGAGATACTCTTTCTGCATTAATTAATAAGCTGCTCCTACGTTTTATGAAAGTATTATTCTATTATCTTCGGGGTAATGCTTGGCCATTTCGCTATTTGATTCGGTTTTGTAGCTAATGAATATTATACTGAATATTAATTTGCCCATACCGGAAACCATAAATTAAGTGACACTAACTGTCAAATGACCCAAGGAATAATAATTTGTGATTTTACTGTCGAATATTTAAGAGGCCCTGATTTTATGAGACGTACCGCTGGGGGACTAATTAATCCTACAGAAGGGACAATAATATGTTAGATATTTTACTATTTTTGCCGTTCGGCGTCACACATCTGTTTACACGTTTTGAAATTGCCTTTGTTCGTTGCCTTTTTTCTTTTTTGCCTTTTCTGCAGTTGTGTTCAATTTCATTCATTTGTGCTTCTATCTATCCATTATTGTTTCTCTTTTTTACATTGTTGTTTATTTTCTGTTACTATTTCGTTTGCTTTTTCTATTTCGATCATAAAAAGTTGTTCTTCCCGTTAACTGGCATTTTCTGTTGAAGCATATAGGTACTTACATTCATTAGTGATAAATCTCTTGTTTTATTTCCTATACTTATATATTATAATTTTTCGTCCCATACTATCATATATTCCGTCCCCCCATATTATTTTGTGCTATACATCAAATTGCATTTGTACCCTTACCTTTCGTTCCCTCTCCTAGCCTACTTACTTCCTACAAACCTGCTGCCGTTCTTCTAGGGTTCCTCTCTCCATTCGATATCCATTTCTTGCTATCCACGTTCAGTTTATTTTCTTCAATCTTCCTCTTTGGCCTTGGTAATTATTGTTATTTGAAATTCCATATTTGTTTTCATTAGCATCATCATAATTTCATTTGGCATCATCAATAGCGGAGTAAAAATGGTCACATCAATCAAAATTTTCTTTAGATACTTGTGTCCCAAATCATCGAGAATCATGTAGAAAGATTGCGATAACTCACGGACTAATGTAATTCCATCAATAATGTAGAGCAATGTTTGAAATCGAAGCAGTTACATCTGAAACTGCCTCTAGATTTTTGGCAAGATCTGATTTTGCCGTTTTTCGAATGGAACCGTCTTCATAGAAAAGAGAAGCTGGAACAAGAGTAAGCGGAGCGCGCCCGGGTCATAAGTAATAGACTCATTGACATTAGTTTGCATGCCAACGGTCCGAGACTCAAACGTTGGGGGCGGATATCTCAAAAACTACAAAATCTAACAATACTCTTTTCACTAAAATCTTCTTTTGTTATTCTGCCATATTTACACAGACTGTATGGTAGAACTTCTTCAAATAAAAAAGTTTTACGATTGTTGCTTTTATCAACAATATCTCGCAATAAACAGTGAATATTGTTTTCGTCATTTCCATAAAGAAAAAACCATCAATTAGTTTTTTCTATTGCAATATCTGCGTAAAGAACCACACTTCAAAGTTTAATAAATGCTCCGATACATGGAGTGGTTTTTTGAATAAAGCGTGCTGTGTCAAAAAGTTGCGTTTTCAAATCACCGCGATTCTTGAAGTTTTTGCAATATAAAAAAATCGGTACACCCTAGGGACGTCGTAGAACTCGGTTTCAGATGCCCAGAAACATATCTAATGATACGGTATAATCTGGTTACCTATACCTCCAAAAAAGTCGAAAAACAAGCGTCTTTCGATCGTGATTTTACTGCACTACAATGTAAATCCTATCGGATGTGAACTATTTTAGTTTGTTCTTCTCGTGAATATCGGATAAATTGATGCGGCAAACTTTGGATCACTAACTGACTTTTGATTATTACTGTGTCATCATTAAAAGTAGCTACTGTTTCATGTTCAAAATCAGGTTAGTCCTGTGTGGGTAAAATCCTGGTCTTAGTACGCTACCTCGCGTCTGATATGTACAAACTGAAACTGAAATGATACTTGAAGTCTTATAAATAATTTTTCCTAAGCTTTCTTTTCCAAGCTTGCAGTTTCATATGCCAAGCTCAACTACACATACTCAATTCGATGCCATTCGTTAAAGTAAACTCTTAGTAATTGACTTCACAACGTTATAATTTCCCTGGTTTCTCGCAGTACTAAAGCTACATAAAACAATTCCCTGTAAGCTAATATAAAGTTATGAAGATGCAACAAAGGCAGCACGCTTACAGTTTCGCTTATTATTCAAATCTTTCTCCGCCTAATGTACATATACATCGCGCGAGATAATAATATTACCCGGGACGTGTCTAGGTTACACTATACTATATCCACTCCCTTACCATCTTTGTTGCCATCCATCCCGCATAATTCGGATTTGATGCAGCGCAATAAACTTTTTAATCAGACATTAATCCGCATTCCTTTTACGGCCCTGGCAAAATAGCAAAGTAAACCCGGATATAACGTAACGTAACCATTTTATTATCTGCACTGGTCCTTTATCGCGCGCCAGTCTCGATCCTGTAACTTTTGTCGACCACCAAATGACCGGAAGTACATCTAGGTCGAGAGTAAAGTCGCTGTAAACTTGTGTGCCGTGAGATGAATTGAGTACGCCGATGTTGTTAGGTGACACTTCATCAGCACGGATCAGATCCGTTATACCACCTTAAGATGCATATGCCTACTTCATTCTTATATGTGCGTATTCCTTTTTAGTGTGTGGTAATTAATTTTTGTAACTTCAAACGTTGCTTGGGAAATATTTGAGGTTGTAATATGATTCTCAGTTTGTAATAGTGCTATTTGCCATTCCACGTTACAAAGTTTCATATCTACTAAATATATTATCAGTGATACGCGTTTTCCTACTAAACTAAGCGGCATCTGGTTCTCGATTATCTTCGGCTCGATTGGAACGATTAAATTTAGCGAACGCAGTACAGTTATTAAAGCTTCTTCATATTACGATGGACGCTATCTACCCATAATCCTACAGTAATAACGGGGCAGACGCAGACTGACATTGAAACGCGTCGAAAGAGCTTTGGCAACTGAAACTGCAGCCTTGAAGGAGCCGGCGGGTATTATCCATAGGAGCTGAGGTCCACTGGTATCTAGGATGCTAACTAATACCACTCCACAGCCTATTACCTGAAGTTACCTGGAAAGTTTTCCGGTAGTTATGAAAATTGGTGATTTTATAGATTACAATGAGCTCTTTTCGAATTTCCACTTTGCCACCTCATTTCGTCTCTCCTACGAGATGACGAAAAGGCAGCAATATTTGCAGCCACATGAGCCTACTGGCATAGAAGAGATACCGAAAATTACTCTATAATTAAGCCAAAACACCTGCTGAGATTACCAACACTATGAGAAACAATCTCAATACAAAGAAAGCTCCAGGTTATGATCTAATAATTGCACAAATACTTAAAGAGTTTCCTCGCAAAGGCGTCATGAAACTAACGCTTCTCTTCAATGCAGCGCTATATACGACTCCAGTACGTGCCAATACAGTGGAAGATTCCTGAAGTAATAATGATTCCCAAACCTGGCAAACCGACCAATTTCCTTATTGCCGATTATATCTAAGCTGTTCGAAAAGAACAGTTAGAACATATCGAGTAGTATTTGGCCAATGACGCGAGTAATATTTGTTGCTCTTGAGCCCAAATACGACAATTTTGCGTATTGACGTAGCCATTAAGCCAGAAATGAGCCTCATCGCTGAACAAAATTTTGGTCGAAAACGGTGGATCTTCCTCAAGCTTTTCAAGAGACCAAGGACTGAAACGGTGACGATTCCGAAGGTCGGCAGGCTTCAATTCTTGCATGAGTTAAATTTTGTTGTTTTAAACCAAGATCCTTGGGTACAATGTGCCAAGTTGTTGCATACAAGAAGCCAAGCTGTTGTGAACGGCGCCGAATCGATTCATTGCGGTCATCGCGTACACTCTTAGCTACCGCCGCTATATTTTCTTCACGACGTGCTGGATGTGGTCTATTTGGTCGCGTATTAGCCGTTAATGGAAATTGGGTTTCAAATTTTTTGATGGTATTGCGAGGGCCGATTATGTGGACCATAAGTTGCTCTAAGCGCACGAAACACGTTCCTCGTAGAACGCTGATTTTCATAATACAGCTGAACAATTTGGAGACGCTGTGCAGGGCTAAGTATTTCCATGATGAAATGTCAAACAATACTGAACAAAAATACCGTGATGGTTTGACACGACATAAGATATTACTAATATTATCTCATGGGTACTAATAGTCGTGTAATTAGAGTTCTATATGCAAGTTATGTATGTTACTAAGTCAAGTTAGACTTGTTTCGTACTTTAGTAAGCGGTACATAAATATAAAAATAGTAAATGATAAAGCGTTAAGTAAAATAATAATTTATATTTCGGTCGCCTGCGCATCAAAATTGTAGATGCCGAAAGAACTAATCGCCGGGGTTTTCGACCTGCGCCGCTCGCTATACTGTAAATAGCGAAGGCAAAACAAAGGGAAACTGGTAAACAAACGAATAAAAACGGCAAGAGAAGAAATTGAGCGAAATAAATCGACAAATAAGACGTAATTACGACTGGAACTTTAAACTGCGAGCCGTTATCTCTTCTAACGTTGGCTAGTGGTCTTTTATGAGTGGGTAAGGTCCCAGCTTATTACCGTACCACGATCTGGGGTAAAGTATTTAGTGTTCAGTCAAAATTGAGGTACTGAGAGAAAGACAGCTGCTTTTTACAGATTTGACAGATGCCACGTGACAATCCTTTAATTTAATTAATTTCTTTAACAAAAATGTTTTAATAAAATTGTCCCTACGACCACTATCAATTTATAAAAAATTAAATTGTTTCCAATCCCTTATCTGAATCTGTCTAAAATCCGCCTCCAGGCATCGTAGTTATGAATATTACAGCCCTAAGTAGAATCACAATCCATGGTACAAGCGCGGCACCAGACCCTATATTAAGATTATTTACCGCGCGCTCAAGTGGGGTTGGCCTATAAAGTGACATTCCGAGCAACTCCTTCGGTCGTTATTTCAAAGTTAAGGCCGTTCTGCTCTGCCTCCGCGCTCCTGCTACTTCTAATAATGTTTAGTGAGGCGTGAACGCTGAAAGGATAATTAATATAATACCGTACATACAGATTGTTTCGGCGTTAGTGGAGGAGCCTCGGCTGATTACCCGCGATTTTGCGGAATTTTCAGATGGTAGGTTGACATGCCAGCAGAAAAGGCTTCGTTTAATTTGCTACTAATTGTAACTCTACACCATTCACCTTTTCTTAGGTTGCTTCCATCCACTTGTATTTGGCATGCGTTATCTGTATTTTTCTAGAAAGTTGTCTGCTTGACCTTGTCCGCTGATCTGAACTGAAGACACGTTGCTGTCTTTAAAGCTAAAGTGTATACGATGGAAATTGAAACCGTATGAAAACAACAGCCTGCAAAAATAATCTTTATTGTACCTACATAGAGATGTGAGCCGCGAATATTTCCAAACAAAGAATGCGAATTTTCGCGAAAATTCGATCAAATCTTCGCACGAATATTCGTGCGAAAATTCGATCAAATCTTCGCGCGATAAAATTCGCAGCTATCGGTAGCGACGGTAGCGTAATTGAATAATTATACACTAGATGGGGCAACGTAATTGTCAGGCGTGGTATGTTAGTTGTAGATGGGTTGGGGATTCCCAGAAAGTCGATCGTAGGTGCAGGAGTTTATTGTGAAGGTTATTTGTGAATCTGTGTGCAAGGATTTTTTATAAAAATTTAGAATGCCGAAATATAAGGGACTTATATGGAATTATTATACGGTGTGTAGTGATGGTACTACCCAAGGAAGGAATAAAAAATATAAGTGCAAGTTCTGTTCTTCAATTTATTCCGAAAACGCCACTAGACTGGTTAAACATTTAATATCTTGTTACACAGCTCCTCACAATGTAAAACAAAAATTTGATAAACAGAATTATCATCAGAAGGAAGGTGGGTTAATTATGTTTGTTATTCTTTTAAATACTTACCTAAGCTCTAACCTAACCCCTAAACTATATACCATGTACCTATAATTTTATTTTTATTGTAGACGTTAGCCAGACGGAAAACGATGATATAGATAAAGATAGTGAAAGAGAAAGTGGGACTACAAAATCACGTCAGTCGAAGCTCTCATTTTTTTGATAATATAACTGTTCGAGAAAAGGAAAAGATTGACGAAACCTTTGCTAGGGCAATTTATGCTTCTGGATCGTCCCTTTCGATGACTGAAAATTCATATTGGAAAACGTTTTTCAAAAGAATCGGACCATCTTACAAAATTCCTTCTCGTTTTCAATTGACGAATAGGCTGCTGAATAATGAGTACGAAACGAGTACGAAACGATTATAAATTCTCGGGAATTTAACATCTCTATACCTACATGAGCGTAGGTGGAAATGTTTGTTATTAAGAAAGTATTTTAGGAATCCTTTTATGAAAACTGTATTCATTTTTTATTTATCGCATATCTATTATGGTTCATTTAGTCAATAACATATCTTTGAGGCATTTTTTGTAGCAGTTTTAGATATAAACAGGGTTCTCAGTGTCCTAAAATCATAAAATTAGCCATTTTGTCCTAAAAACGTCCTAAAATGGAAATATCTGTCATAAAATTCGTAAAATTAAACAAATTAAGTAGTACTGGATAGGGCTGGAACCTTTAATGTAACTATAACACTCGGAGTAGTTTCCACAAACATCAAGACACTTCAGTTTTAATCGTCTCCGGATGATGCCAACTTAGTTGGCGAAACGCGCGTCGAGCGTAGTGAAAGTGTTTTGGTGTTTGTGGAAACTACTCCGAGTGTTAAATCAAGTAGTAGTTACTTCATTTCATATCTTATAATAATTACATGTACACGAGCATTTGAAGAAGAAGAATATGACCATAGACTACTTCTCTGTAGACTGTGGTATGACTGACAAACGGGCATCGTGATGTGAGGATAGTGTATATATATATATATATATATATATATATATATATATATATATATATATATATATATATATATATATATATATATATATATATATATTATTATAAGATATGAAATGAAGTAACTACTACTTGATATATATATATATATATATATATATATATATATATATATATATATATATATATATATATATATATATATATATATATATATATATATATATATATATATATATATATATATATATATATATATATATATATATATATATATATATAATATATATATTCCTATACTCACATCATGGCAAGTATTTTGTCGGGTATTTGGCACTACGGCCGTGGCCGCCTGCCTGTGTGTAGTTATTACTAAAAAATGGTATTGCTGGTTGTGGTTGCGCGTTGTGGGTTGCCAAATGAAATCCAACTGAATTAATAATAATTAATACATGCAAATGCAAAGGATATCTGTGTTTGTAACACATTTTATGCTTTTATGCTAACAGCAGCTGCTCCTTTGCTATTATGTACTGCTGCTGTTTTTATATGGGAATATTCTCTGAACCTCCCGGAGGGAATATTCTTTTTTAGATATCCATAAAATATCACAGGAATATTTTTCTTCTAATGGATTATTCATAGAATATTTGATTTAATATACCTACATTTTAATAGAACATAATATGTAGGAAATATTACAGGATTATCCAAATGAGTTTATCTTTTAAAGGACGAAATAAGAATATTCTCCCAGTATTTTTCATTAAATACTATGTAAAACATCCATTCATTTTAACAATATTTTTGATAGAATTTAATTTTCATTAATATGTCCTAAAAACATCCTAAAATGCTACAAAATATTTGCTCGGAGAGCCCTGTATAAAGTGTAAATTTTCATATATAAATGTATTAATTTTGACAGTTGATAAGGGAACATAAGTCATCTATAAAAAATAGTAATATAAGGGGCCCTAAATTGGAGCCTTGAGGTACTCCAGATATTGCTAAAAAGTTATCAGATCTATATCCATTGTACGTAATATATTGAACCCTATTACTCAAATATAACGTATATAAATTTGTAAGTGAATTGACTTCTACTAAAATTCTAAAATTCTGTGATCTGTGCGGTTAAAAGCCTTTGAAACGTCAGTGTACACCACATCTACCTGACCTTGCTTATCAATAATCTCAGATAAAAATTGCGTGAAACATATAAAAGATATTAGCAGATCAGTTCTTCGCCACCTATTTTGCGCAAGAAAAAATAGCGACAACTCGATGATATATTTCAGGATGAAGATGACAAGTTGCTTTATTACCAAAAATAGTATATTTAAGTATAAGTATTAACGATCATTTTGCGATCCAAAACATTAAAAGAAGTTCAGTAGAAGCCGAGATATATATTTTTGAAGTCGTCGACTTTTGGCCATTTTCGGACCTTAAAGCGCCTATAATTCAAAAAAGTTTGGAAATCTATTTTTTATATATTTTTTTTAATTTGCAATTTCATTCTTAATAACAAATTACCTGCCACTTGGGAAAAAAAGGGTTTTTTGTTCCCTAAAATGTAACTAGTCAATTCCAATTGATTTCAATCTGGCAATTTTATTTGGGAGGTTTTGTGACTTTTTTATTCCTTATAGGGATCGTCTATTAGGCTCCACTCAGATAGAAACGTCATTATATATATTTTTTTATAAATTTAATAAAGCCCGAGTTATATATTTATAAACCTGTTGATATGCAAACTAACTTTGATTATTATTAAATATGCATTTCGTGACGTAATCCTCGGAATGGAATATCTCCAGAACATTTCCCAGTCTCCAGACACGTGCAATAGTGTAAAGTCTGACAGTTTTATATCGAATTGTTATTCCGTACATGCCCGCAGTTCGTTGTCTTCAGCCTCGGTGAAATATTACGTTGTTTTCATGATTTAACCTTAGATTGCGGATATCACACCGAGACGATGCAATTTTTCAGGAGCAGCAATTTGCGAGATACGTTGCGAAGGGCCAGCTCACATAATGTCGATGATAAGCTTACGCTTTCAACATGTCAGGTTACCACATATACATGTTACCGAACACTCATATTGAAGACTACTTATATTTACATCTCACTACTAGTGCCGGTGTAGCTAGTTTTTGGAATAGGCGTTCCCTTTTGGCCTTTAACACCCAAGACAGGAACGACTCGCTCAGTTGTTAATGTTGATCTGTTAACATTTGCTGAATGAAGCCTGGCGTTGTCGTGAAGAATAATGACATTTTTGACAGATTGTTGCTATGTTTAGGGTCCGTACCCAAAGGGTAAAACGGGACCCTATTACTAAGACTCCGTTGTCCGTCCGTCCGTCTGTCACCAGGCTGTATCTCATGAACCGTGATAGTTAGACAGTTGAAATTTTCACAAATGATGTATTTCTGTTGTCGCTATAACAACAAATACTAAAAAACAGAATAAAATAAATATTTAAGGGGGCTCCCTCCAATACAACAAATGGACATGGACCTGAATCTGTATGGTAATAAATGCCGGAGTCGCCGGTCGGACGAGATACTATCATTAAAATAAAATTAATATTTAAGGGGGGCTCCCATACAACAAACGTGATTTTGTTGCCGTTTTCATAGGTAATCGTACGGAACATTTCGTGCGCGAGTCCGACTCGCACTTGGCCCGTTTTTTCCCTTCGATATGACAACTTTCCGGCATCCAGAAGGCCACAATAACAGTATGCATTAATTATACGTCTATCGTGGATAAAATGTATATGAATAGCACCTTGCCGATAAAAAAACAGGTCCCATGACCTTGCCTGCAGACAACCAAGTCTACGGTGCTCACCGGCTCACCAGTCTTTCGTTACACGTTACGATTCGATTTAAAAAGAGACACTGGAAGACCTCAAACCGATGTTGCTCCTCTTCAGAGTATTAATTACACAGTATATGATATAAAGTTCAAAAGAGGAGAATGTAACATAAATGTGAATTGTGAAATAATAAGGGGAAGATCATAAAGCTTCTTTAAAAGAGGTTGTTCTGTGTGAGGGATGAGTTAGCAACTATTTTGTCTGATAGACAGACATACAGTAATTCAAATGGTCTAAGACTAATTTACTTCTTTGCTCCCTAAATCTCAATGACCTATCTAAAATAATACCAAGGTTTTTGGCGCTTTCAGATTAGGATAATATGGGAGGTTCAGAAGTAAAGTGGATTAAGCCCTGAAAATACGTTACGAAGCAATTACAGGTTAAAGGTCTTTGTTGTTTAATTATTTAAAAAGTCATTTTGACAAGAAACGTATACCAAATACTTTATTAATCTTTATATTATACAGTCAGTTATAAATTTAAATATTCTCAAATGGCACTGTGGTTATTTATAAAAATAATCAATTATAATGTTTTTCTTATAACCATTTTATAACTGAAAAGACTCGTAATTTAATTTTTTAACGTAAACGTGTTCATTGGCACTTCATCACTGGGTATGTTACCTGGTTGTGTCTGGTGCTTCCTACTAAAGGTAAATTTAAAAAAATGTGAATATAGGTGGAATATTTTGAAGCACCTAGATCTTTCATGTGCTGTTTTTTTTTAGATTCTGTTACGTTACGTCTTGTTGCTACGTCGATCTTGTTGAACGTTGTGATGATATCTGTCTTCCATGTCCAGTTTTATTTTAAATCAACTCTTTCAATTGCCTTATCTTCATTGGGTCTTTTAAAAGTTCAGGGATATTGGCGGTGGTGCTCTTTCAAAACTACAACAGCAATATGATTTTTATCCAGGAAAATCCATGGCTTGCTACAGTTTTTTTTTGTTTTATGTTGCTGATTCCAAAATGTTTGTTCAATTAAACTATAAATCTTGGTTCTTTTCTCTTTGTCTCTCGTGCTATTTTCATCCAGTCTTGCGAGCAAAAGCCCCCATTTTGCGAGAAATTTTTTGAATTTGAATTAGAAGTTGAATTTATATTAGCAGGAAGTGGAATATTTTTATAATCCTATTCTGACCTGTGCATGGGTCAGAATACAAAATTGTGTTTGCTGCAAATTATTTCAAATGTTTCACTACACACGATGCGACATCTCCGAATATAACATTTTTTTTTGGAAATATGCCACAGATGAGGCAATTTTAGGAAATAGTTGAGGCTTTATAAAGGTGAAAGGTCAGTACGTCGTTTTAGTTTATATTACAGAATCTCATAGGTACAATCCACTACTTCTCTGAAACCAATAAATAAATGATTAGAAACCATATGGAATTCTACTTCTAGAACTGTAATATGTAAAGTGTGACTTGTTTCGTTTCTGTACTGAATTAAACATTATTTTATAATCATTTTTTTAAAATTTTTATATATTTTATTTTTATTGATATTATTTTATAATAAATCTATAAAATAGATGATCCAATAGAAGAAATTCCGGCAGTAGATTCTACCCCTACACTGCATATGAAATGCCGAAAATCATGGGACTATAGTGCTTTCGTTTGATATGCAAACTAATGGAATGCGGTGCTCAATGGCGCTCGCAATTATCCCAATATAGGAAATAAAATAAAGAAACAATAATCTTTTATAATAAATATTCTCGTAGAACAGAACAGCTGTCCATAACTGCATGGCGGAATGGGCAAATTAAAGACTGGCTGGAAGAAAGAAACCTTGAACACGATGATTCACTACTTAAAGCTGAATTGTTGATACTGACCAGGCAACATTTTCCAGCTTCAAGAAGTATGTAGTGGATGAAATGGCCAAAGTAAGAGGAATGGAGGTAATTCGATTGCCTCCATATCACTGCGGACTGAACCCAATTGAGCTTATTTGGGAGCTAATAAAAGGGAAAGTTGCTAGAGAAAACACAACATTTAAGTTAGCTGATGTGAAAAAACTTCTCAATGGTGCAATCAAAGAAGTAAATGCGGCCAACTGGTTTTCTTGGTAAAATGCCGCACAATTTTTTGATCTAGTTTATATATCAAACGAAAACACTATAACTCAAATTACTCCAATATAATAGTCAACGAAAATTATAGGTATTGTAAAATTCGCAGCAAATAACACACCAAGCCATTGTTCAAGCAAGTCAACGTGTTCCGGTATATGGAAGCAAGTTTAATATATTTGACAAACTGAGTAGTATAAATACTGATCCTAATATGGAACCTTAGGGGAGACCTAAGCGTATCGCTTTCTGGGCTTGAATAATTTCTCAGATAGTCTACTTGAGCATGATCTTATCAATAAAACTCAATAAATGAGAGTACTTGAGCTGTGAACTCACAGAATTTCAGGATATAGCAAAATATTAGGACTATTAAAAAAATTATTGTATAACGTAATAGTAACGTAAAAGTAATGTATAAGTAATAACATAACGGACCTCGATCATGGAAATCCTGTTTTACGAATAAATATATAACCCTAGGGGGTAAAAAATAGCCATCCATCCCTTGATATGATTACCCCCGCAATTAAAAAGGGACGCAATATCACCGCCAACTCCTCATTACATTTTGGGTTTTATCGCGACCGTAAAACTCTTACAATGAATGATAACATTTCCCAGAGATCTTGGGGGACCATATTTTTCCGTATGAAATTACTTTCATCAAATTCCGAATCGGCCATAAAATATTATTCTCTCATAGATAATGTTGGCACTGTCATAAAAACGCGGCTAGATTTCATGACGTTCACATCTAGAAACTGAAGTGTACCATTCATGGATAGCAACGCTATATATTTCAATAAATGAAAGATATTCTACACCTACTTTATAAAAAGTTTACTTTCATTAAAATTGCTGCCCCAACTACAAAAGAGATAAAGATTATATTAAAATATGCAAATATACATTGACAGAAATCACTCTCGTATTTACCAGCAAATTGTGCTCGAATAAAGTAAAACGGTTTTGCCATGCGGCAGTACTTTAGGGGCATTATATTGATGTGGTCGTTTCCTACAGTAAAACAGAAATGTATTTCGGGTAATTTCATTCCTGACTTTCCCGAAATAATTCTAGGTTTTTATTTACTCCAATTTGTTTGATATATTCACTCTGGCCCGAAGCTTTTCTGCCACCAACATTGCTACTACGGTCTGTTTGGAACCGAAATAGAGGTTGATAATAAAAGTTCATCGAAAGGCATATCCTCAGTAAATGTAGTGTTGGAAAATATGCGGAAGTTCCCCAGCGTTAGCCGAATTGCGCGAAGTCAAAGGTCGCGAAAGCAGTTTTTTGAAAATATCTCGAGAACGGCGACCCTTTAAAAAATATAGAGAGCTTATTTGTGGTTGAGGACATTTACTATAAAAATTTTTTCAAAGCTATTTTGGCAAGAGCAGTCGTTCACCAGATATGTAATATATAATATTAAGTATCATTTATATGGTAAGCTGTATATGTATTTATACTCCGAAGGGTATAAACACATTATAGTTCTATGAATTCAATTTTAATGATTTTTTTTGTATTTATTTATGATATTTATAACAACAATTGTGAAGATTTGTATCATTTAAGAAAAAAATTAAGCAAAAGGTTCCCAAATTTTAATTTTGTTTGAAACCAAAAGGTTCCGGTCAGAAATCCTGTCAGCAAGTTTCAGATTCATGTTCAGTGACCCAAAAGACATAAAACCTGGGAAAATTACGAAATTATTTTTTCACCATAGTTGTTTGGGAAGCTATTTTATTCCTGATAAGCATTCAGTTATATCGGTAGACAGACATTCGAGTCGTACGGGTTTACGCAAGCTGTGTGGAGTGATAACCCATAACTTCCATATAACAAAACCATTAGCACTTAATTTATATGAATTTTAAAAAACATATTAGCCCCCATAGCCCTTTCAGGTTAAAGCGGGTGCAAAACTTTCTTCCGTTTCCAAATTCATTATACCTAACTTGATCTAACGAATAAAATTTTGTTTTTTCATTTGTGAATCGTTCGTGTTATGTTTTTAAATATGAAAAATAGGCAGCAATTTATACCTACAATATACGCTTGTACGTTACCATCACCTAACAACCCAACCCCCTATATCAGCAATAATTACCAAACATGAGATGCAGCTTTACTACCCCTACACTTCCTAATAGCATTAGAAGTTTTCGATAAACCGGATATTGGTATCATCAAATATACATCTCTGAATTAATTAATGTCAGTTGCTGGATAGATACTATATATATATATGCTTTAACGAGTGCATTTCGCAGATATCAGCATCAATACGACCTATGTAGATCAGTTGGTTCCATGCGGGTTATCGAGCACTAGTTCCAATTCTTGGTAATCCGCCTGATCCTCTTAACGCAATTAGATTTCAAACGAGCCGGTACGTATAAACTTTCTATAAATTTCTGCCATTTTTAAACCAATCAATTGTAGATTGTATGTTTCTGTATCTTTTTTGTTGGTACAAACATGAGTTTTTTAAAAATAAATCCATCCATAATGATGCGTGTTATATAATTTTGTACTTTAATTATAGGCCTCTGCTATAGGCCATTTGGAAATGAAAGAAAGCAATAACACCCTATAATCAGATTCTAGCGGGGACGCACGCCTACCACCAAAGTAACAAAAGTATTCAGGTATATATGACTACGTAAAATGAAATTTAGATATAGCCAAGGGCTCAGAATGATTTAATATGGGAAAAGAAAGCAAAAGAAATTACAGGTGGCTCCTAGTATACTTAAACTACGCTTATCTGTGATTTAAAAGTATGTGGGTCTCTCCAGCATCCAACTCTATGTGCAAAGGTTTTACAGCAGCGGAAGGCAAGTCCAACGCTCCAAGTAAAACAAAAGGTATCGATGTTCTGGTAGAGACGACACAGTCCAGGGTGCAATGTACGAGTATACTATCCAACGAAGGTTCCAAGTGAAAAGAAGATAATTGACCGAAAGGGTCCAGGTGAAAAACTAAAGATTCCAAATGACGTGAATTCATGTAAAGAAAAGACTTGACGTTCTGAAAGGAAGAAACTTGAGGTTATGAAGGAAAGAAGCCCTGAAAGACACGACTAATTAGTTTACATACTTAGATGTTAAAAACTGAGGTTTAGTTTTTATTAATAACTTACTCAATGATGATAGGCAGCTTTGAACAGTGGCCCAGGCGATATTTCCGGAAAACGGAAGCCCGAATTCATTTGTCTCGCCTCGCATGAGTCACAGAACTGTCAACCTCGCCAGCCACAGAACAATAGAAAAGAAAGATCAAAGAACCAAAGTAGCACAAGTGGGACGCAACTTATATCCGTTAAGAACTGTCATTAACGGTCTATAGTAAATCGACAATGCCACAAAGAAACCTGTGATATTTCATACCTCACGAGTCCTAATCACGAATGATAGAGGTCCCTTTCCGGCATATACCTATCAATATTCCGGAATATACCTATATAATATGTTTGTCGTAAAATAACTCCATGACGCCCGTAGCTCAATAGTACATTGAGCCACAAATTTGTCACAGACAAATACAGTGGCGTCTGAAATTTAAATTCGTCGCTGGATATTTTTTGTATTATAAAGCAAAAACCGGAAATAGAAAAAAGTTATTTTTTAAGGAAAATATTGCCATGTCACGTTCAAAACTATATTCATGCCATGTTCAATGGTATATTCCATATTTGTTGGAGAGGAATACAGTGGCGGCCGAAATTATTTCCATCCCTAGATATTAGGTGTCATAGAGCAAAGACAGGAAATATAAAGTTCATATTTTAAACAAAATAACCTCTCAACACCCTTAGCTTAATAGCATATTCCAATTTTGTCGCAGACGAATACAGTGGCGTCTGAAATTATTTTCGTGGCTGGATATTACGTATTATACAGCTAAAAGCGGGAAAAGTTCATATTTTAAGGAAAATATCATCGTGCCACCCTTAGTTCAATGGTATATTCCAAATTTACGCGTTATAAAGCAAAAAGCGGAAATGGAAAATAGTTCTTATTTTAAGGAAAATAACGTCTTGACACCCTTAGCCCAATAGTATATTCCAATTTTATCACAGACGAATACAGCGGCGTCCGAAATTATTTTCGTTGACGGATATTACATATTATAAAGCAAAAACTTAACTTTGGTTTTACTTTCATTAAATATGTACATTATTTCCTCAACCAAATATTTCCTTCCGTGCTTCGGGTATGCCAATAATTACGAGACCATTCAGCAATTGCTCTTGTTTTCCTCTAATAACACTCGAATAAGTGGAGCTAGATGTTTTTTCTGCAAATGTCTATAATTAAAGTAACTGTTCTTTCGCGGAGCAGAAGGTCACCCTATCAAGGGCGTAATGGATTTCTTTAATTTAAAAGAAAATATATAGGACTACGTCACCCATTCTATCTACCTTAATTGCTTGCTAACATTTAAGGAAGGCCAAATTATGTAAAGTCAAGCGCCTAATTGAATATAAAAGGAAGTTCACGCGACCGATTGTCCCCTATAAACAGAAATGTAGTCATTTACAGTGACTGTACACCGAGATAAAACAAACAAATAATTAAGTAGCTCGGAACAGTAAAAGCGGAATGAAGCGACTCTTATAGCACGCCAAAGGAAACTAAATTATTGAAACGTGTCCTCTTTTGCAACAAATTGCTTCAGACCAACCCCATGGAATTTTAATTCTCCTCTCGCTCGAGCCATACATCGAAGGTATCCAATTTGTGCAAGTGAAAAATTACGGCGAATTGAATAAATTGTACAACAGAATTTAAATTAGTAATTAACCTACAAAATTGACTACCTGGATTTTTTTAATGGCAAACGCTACTCCGACACCGGCACGAAAAACGGAGCTGTTGGATTTTTTTAAACAATCTTAAAATGTTAACGTTTTGTGATGTTTGGCCAACTATATACTTTTAAGTGATAAGATCTGTGCAAATTTTTATTTTGCGCGTTTTTCGGCAAAAACATTCAATTAATAAAGGTTCAATTATTGATGTTAGAAATTACTTAAAATATGTTGTTTTGTTTATGTTTAAGATATTACAATAATAAAACAACACAAAGCTTTAAAATTTTAAGTATTATTTTTAAGTATTAAGTATTAAAATTTTAAGTATTTAAGTAAAATTTTAAGTATTTGAGTATTACAATCCGTGCCCTATTAAATGCACTGGATTGGTAAGATTTGATTCACGGATGACTAAAATCACAGACATGAGGCATTGATCACAGTAAAATTTGTATTCATTACTTCCTTTTGAAAACGACTAGATGCGACATGGCGCCCAACGCATTTTCACATAAGTTCAAAATTTAAACGTAAATATTAAATATTATACTAGATATCAGACGACCTTTTGTTGATTAAAATTGAGTTTTTTTCTTTTGTATTTCTCATTGAAATCCTCGGTATAGAATCCATCATTACCCTTTATCTCAGTTAAATAATGTAAAACATTTAACGTAAAATAGAGTAATTAATTAATTACGTTTAACTATGTTAATTAATTTTTCTTTCTCCAATCTCGAACATATATGTTATTCCGTACATTCATACAAGTTTTATAATGTCTTTTTTTAAATAATCGTGATCAAATAGTTGGAGTTTTCAATGCTTTGAGTGACAGACGCAGACGTGAAGTTAAAATGGGAGTGCCTTAGGTTCGATTTTAAAACCTTTTCTGTTTCTATTTCTCGTTTTTCCTAATGACTTAATTTCTTATGTAGAATAATATCCATTAACGTAATTAATTAAAAATACTAAAAGTGAAGTAGATAAACTTAAATAATGGTCATTGTTCCAAACGATAACTGAGTTGTTGGAAATGTGTTGCTTAAAGTGCTCGATAACACCGTGGAATTTGAAGCCACTGCGGAGCTATGTATTTTGGATATTTCCTATTTCTTAATGTCTTTCCACTTTTTTTAATTTCCCGATGTGCAGTCATCTGGAAACTGTAATGCCTTCCTAATCTTCGTGTGGATACATAAACTTTTTCTTTTGCACTTTCTGTCAGTCTACCTGCTCCAACTTTAGTCAATACCCGAGGCTTTTTACTTTTAGGTAGCCTCAAAGAAGGTATTCAATGTAACAACAAAAATTGAATTCGGTAGATTTCGACAGATTTGATATGTTTGAAGGAAATAAAATATATTGAAATGAATATATTACGATATATGTAATGTATGTGTTGATTCAACGGCCCAACTAAACAATCAACGGCCCAACTAAATTATAAATAATGCTTTTTCGGATTTCGATTTTGCATGCCATGACATAACAGTTTTTCTACAAGAACTGTCAATATTGATGTTGGCAAGAACTACTTGAATAAAACCCTTTCTAAGTGATGAAATTAATTACGAAATTTGTGTCAAAACATTTGTTACATTCGTTAAATATTTCACATCCGTTCAACAAATAAACGCAAACCCTTTAAACAGCGGTAAAGAAAATTATTTTTATACAATACATAAATTAACTTTATGCCAGATGATGTACCAGAATTCAATCATTCTAAATGGTGTAGCAGTCACAGAGAGTCACTAAATACTAAGCTATTTATTTTAATTATTGTATTTCCGGACCCTATTCCGTCTCCAACAACCATGAGAACTACTCAGCTAGTATCAAGCCTTTTGCCTAAAAATCCATCTGATCCATTTGTGAAATTAATATTTCCATTTTTATTGCTTTCGACGCAGCTTACGCTCGTACTATTAACAATGAAATCAAATCTGACTAGGGGCATAGAGAAAATCATAAATAGCATAAATATCTCTCATTGCTTTATGTTTTTCTTACGTAATCCATTTGTGTGAGAATATTAATCTTATATAAATCTTATCTATACTCTTATATGTCTTATAAATAGTCTTATTTAATTAATCGTGATCATATAATTAAATCTAGTAGCTACCTAAGTAGTTCATTTGTACCAATGTACGTTATATACATCACAAAAAATATTTTTTAAAGCTATAAGGCTCTCTTTTTCGGCAAATATGTAATATCAAAGCTTAATTGAATATATTTATATTATAATGTAATATATAATATATATCGGGTGTCAACGAGATAAGTTTCCGGCCACTACAGGCGATACCGGAAGTTGTACAAACTTGAAAGGTAGATGAAAATGGTCGTCATGATAACATGTGATAATGCCAAGTTTCATCTCCACCTGTTACACATGTTACACTAAGAACCTCCAAATTATTATCGTCGTTTATAGTTTTTTTAAATTTATGTTGAAGGAATTTTTTGATTGACGTTTATTCTTTGTGAATAATTATTATTACTATTATGATTATAACTGTTTATTCTCAATTATATTTTTTTATACTGGGTTCCCCATAATAGACTACCCATTTTATATTATTAATAAATTTCCTATGAGATAACTAAATAGGTTGTTCTCTGTGGGATTATCTTCTGTAGTCTTTGGGATTTAAGTAAATTATAGAATTGCGTTTACGAGAAGTCCTGTAAGGTCTGCTAATCGACAAACCCTTATTCTAGGAATATCGAAGGGAAGCTTATCGAATTCTTCATAGGGATTTAAAATTTCATCCCTATAAATACCAAATGGCACAGCACCTTAGCAATCAAGATAAAGAAGCAAGGTTATTTACATCAAGGAGCAATTCACAGTCTCCTAATGACCGAGGAAGCAAATTTTTATTTGAACGGCATGGTCAATAAAATTTTAGATACTGGTCAAATGAAAATCCTCGTGAAATCTTTACACAGAACCTCCATAATCCAAAAGTTGTTGTGTGATGTGGAGTAGGATCTTTTGGTATTATTGGCCCTTATTTTTTTGAGGATGAAAATAACCGAGCTGTAACAGTAACATCCGAGCGCTACGTTAATATGCTAGAGACATTTCTCATTCCAGAATTAAATAGACGAGGATTACTAAACAATGCCTTACTATTCCAGCAAGATGGGGCAACAACTCATACCGCCAGAAACTCGATGAGAGTCCTGCGAGAAATGTTTAATGGCCGACTAATTTCTCGGTTCGGAGATTTGCCTTGGCCTTCGAGGTCCCCCGACTTAAAGGCACCCGATTTTTTCCTGTGGGGATATTTAAAAGCCAAAGTGTTTGCGAGTCGTCCAGGTACAATCGAGGAACTGAAAGTCAAAATTCGTGAAGAAGTTGAAGGAATAGACGAAGGTTTGCTACACCGTGTAATGAAACACTTTTTATCCAATATTAAAAAATGTGTTGAAGTTGGTGGAGGTCATTTAGAAGACGTGATCTTTAAAAGTTAGAATTAAATTAGCCAAATATTTATAAGTTATCATAAATCCCAAAGAGTTAGCTGTAATTTAGTAAAATAAAAAGTTTGATTTGTTGACTAAAAAAATTTGAATTCAAATATTAAAATTGGTAGTCTATTATGGGGAACCCAGTATAAACCATTATATTGCTGTTTATGAAATAAATAGGATTATACTATTTTGTTGCGTATTTACAAAGGGTTTATTTAGATTTGATATTCTTGTAAAATGTTAGTTTTACTACTATTTATATAATACTATATTTTCAGGGCTGTTAACACATAACCATCCCTATAAAGAATTGTAATGTTCTTTTATGAGGAATGATTTCTTATAATACTGATGTTCTTCTTCTTGCAGGAACACGGAACAGTAAGAGCCTCAAAGGGATGCGACTGAACGTACCGAGAGCAGTTCGGATGGGCCATTCTGTCACTCTCGGATGTGACTACGACTTGGAGGACGCACCCCTATACTCAGTCAAGTGGTACCGGGACAGCACAGAGTTTTACAGATACGTGCCTAAGGAATCACCTCCCACCAGAGTGTTCGGCTCGTCGGGTCTTGAAGTGGACGTAAGTTCAGTTAATACTTATTTGTCTACCTTGGCGGCTTAGTGCTGCTAGAGGAACATTTTGGCCTTAAATTATGTTTCCCTATCCAGTATGTCTTGCGGAAGGGTCGCTATTATTACATTATATTTTAGTTAATTAGTACTGAAGCAGCCAGTAATATTCCAACTTAGTGCCACAAAAAAAAATGATTCATTAATAGTCCTCGGAACTTTCGCCTGAGTTAATGAGTCACTGAGGTTGCTGCTCCACTCCCTCTTATTTTAAAACTCAAACAGAAAAAGTAAAAGACAAGTACAAGGTATAATTAATTTTTGTCGAGAAAGTCGGCTCGAAAAAGTAAATGAAATCGTGTTCCCGACCCCTGATTTAGTTGTATTAAGGCTTGCGGATTGCGATTATTAATGAATTCCCGATTCCCTTTTTGCTTTAATTTCCTTTTGTGCCCTCCCAGTTCAATGGCAGAGCCATTGGCGCAGGGATGGGGTTAGTAACCATAGAAAATAGTATGTGTTTTTTTACAAATTTGTCAAGAATTCTCTTTTTTTCAAGCAAGATAATATATAATATTAATATGTCAGAAATTTGTGCGGGAGAGCGCCGTACTATTATCTTGCTGGCCATATTTGCGCCCAGGGTTGGTAAATTTCGAGGTATTGTAATAATTTGAAACTATGTTCCGGATAAGATTATATTTTAATAAATTGTATTAGTAACCTAGTAAGACAACTTCCTATACTTCCATAGACATAAATAATAAAATAATATGAAATAGTATATTCCCTGAATTATGACAATCAATATGCCTCTGTCAACATTCTAGACAAATATGGCTCATCTCTAAATAACACCCAAATATACATACATTTCTTGAATCACGAATGACATGAGACAGTTTTCATTCCGTGAAAATAAGACCGAAGTTCTACATGACTCCAAATAATTGTAATAGCCTCTTCCTCGCTCGTACAATAAAATTGCAATAACTAACTTGTTCCAACAATTAGGTTTAATTACTTTACAGAGTTAGGAGTTTTAATCGTCTCCGGATGATGCCAACTTGGTTGGCGAAACGCGCGTCGAGCGAAGTGAAAGTGTTTTGGTGTTTGTGGAAACTACTCCGAGTGTTACAGTTACATCAAAGGTTCCAGCCCTATCCAATATATAATATTATCAGACTGTCATATGCTTGTACGGGAGAACGCCGTACCATTATTTTGCTGGCCGCCTTTTTGCCCAGGGTTGATGAATTTCATTTGTGAGGGTTATCTGATTTCTAGCTACTCATAGGAGGTGCGGAGAGTTGACTAGACTTTTTTTTAAGTCGCTAAAGTGCGCCACATCTTATTATTAAACTGTAAACAACCTAACCTTTAAATACCCGTCTCTGCGAGGATTATTCTATAAAACGTCGTATTTTTTATTTCTCACTAGTTAATATAAATATTAATACAATCTTATTTACAACTACACTTGTGGATAAGAAATAAGATACAAACTAGACTTGTGGATAAGAAATAAGATACAAATGTTCACACTTCGCTTAATTGAACACAAATACGTAAGCAGTTAAAGACGGTATCTGATAATGGAAATAATAGTCACTCCAAATAAGAGTAGATGCCGCTTCTCCAAGCAAAATATTTTAACTACGCTAATGAAAACGTTATGCAGCCACCACGTTTCAATTTCCTCTTCAATCCATGGCAGCCACTTCGTACTAGCGCTTGATTTATGCCATTGATTACACGCCATTAACTGAAACAAACAGATTCAATTATGTCCTGCATCGAAGAAATATATTCCAAGAGGAACGGTGAAATGAAAGAGCGTTCATTATTTATCGAAATATCATTAATAGTCTCGTATGCGTTTTATTTTAAAGATCTTATTATGTTACATAAATAACAGCATAATATTTTTAAAAATAAGACAGGCTGTTTAGAAAACTAATCTCGTAAAATGAGTGATGACTCTTATCCCGCATTTTTATTCAAGATCCTTCCCTGGCAGTTCGGAGAGTAAGTACAAAAGGTATTTTTCAGTCTTAGTTGTTTCCAAAGCGGGTTAGGGGCCAGCGAGGGCAACACTGCTTAATTAAAAGGTGAAACACCCAGCCGACGGATAAACAGAATTAATTTCATTCCGGTTGCCTGCAAAGGTGATTAAGCACCCGGACCGCCTTTAATTAATAATCATTATTTTTCGAAACATTAAAATTTATATCCGGCCCGCGAAGTTGCGTAATATATATCCGTAATAAGTTATGTTCGCATTTTTTTAACCCTGACGTGTAACAGCAGCGCGCATGTGTACCGCTGTAGGATTTAAGATATTTATGGGCCTTGTTTTTACATAATTCATGAGCCTTCTGCAGTGCTTGAAGGAGGAAATTTGTTAACGCGCGGGGGTAGATGGAGGCAAAATTTTCATGTTGTATGTCTCTAAAGTGAAAACGTCACCTTAAAATTACTTCTATACATCTACTCTCCTTACACTAAACTGAAAATAAATTGTAAAATTCAAATCAGAATGAGGCAACATTCGGAGGAAAAAGGACGAATGGTACGTGCATGGCTAGTGTAAGCCCTGGAGTACATTCATAAGGCAGGATGGAATGAAAACTTTCGTCACCAATAAATCTAACAAGAAATGACTGAATTTTTAACAAAATTTGTCGTGGTTCCGTTAATAACGTGTAATCCATGATATAGGTAATGGTTTGCCATGGATTGAAGAGGAAATAGAAACGTTGGGCTGCATAACATCTTTTTTAGGGCAGTTAAAATATTTTGCGTGGAGAATCGGCACATATTTATAGTTACTTTTTTATTTTTATTACCAGATACCTTCTTATTTAACTACTTATGAATTTGTGACCGATGTTTCGGATAAGATTATATTTTATTAAAACTTTATTGGTAACATAGCATAACAAGGTTATTCTTCCTTATACAGATATAAATAATAAAATAACATGAAATAGTATATTCCCTGAATTATAGCAAGCAATATGCTGCTGTCAATATTCTAGACAAATAGGAAATACATAGCTCTTCCCAAAATGACACCCAAAAATACGTACATTTCTCGTTGCAGAGCTATATTATCATGATCTCGAATGATATATGAGACAGTTTTCATTCCGTAAAAATAAGATTGAAGTTCTACATGACCCAAAATAATTGTAATAGCCTCTTCCTCGCTCGTACAATAAAATTGCATCAACTAACTTGTTCCACCAATTAATTTCTTTACAGAGTTAGGAGATGAATGGCTGTTAAGATGGGAGATCTAAAGTCTTATTTATATACAGTAAATGTCCGCCTGAGGTGGATAATTTTATAATAAAATTATACGCGGTGTAAAAAAATAATTTCTTACCTCTCAGCTATCACCAGTCCAGAATATATGGCGCAATTACGGCTTCGTACAGTAATTACTGATGTAATTTCTCTGTCTGCCTTGTTAGCGATTTATTCTACGATTGTTTACGGTGTTCCATTATTATCTTAATAGCTATGTTTATAGATTGTGATTATTTATTGTTACCTTTCTTGCTTGGATATTTGCGAATTTTATTATGTGTAGACATATTTGGAGATGTAATGTAGTTTGACGCGGGTTTCATCATCGACAGTTTGAATTATGCATTTATATGGATGTAGCAAAATGCCATGCGTTTATACCTATATTTCGGTGCGGGTATCGCCTTCCAAAGTTTATATAGGCAAGAAAATGGAAAAGTCTAAGTTATCCCTTTGTATCGGGGACACTTTATAAAAATACGCATGTTACATATTTTGGTTCTTGCCTCCAATGCGGCCATCCGCGGAAATCAAAATCCCACGTAGGTATTTCTAATGAGATTTCATTTGAGATAATAAGATTCAAATGGGAAAAACATAATTCTCTCACTTGCTCACGAATATATTGATAAGAATGCCCTAGTATAGGAACTATCTTCATAAATACCGAATTTACATCCAGATTTAAGGATTTTCGTTTACGTGAACTTCACTTTTAAATATTTAATTGATTAAATATTTGATTAATTTTATATGTGCAATAGAGACATCATTCGACAGAACTTATTGGTATGTGCATTTTTTTCAGGGTTAACTGTACTAACTTGGATATTAAGTTTCTAATTAGTTCTAAACTTTTTGTTTACTGTAGTATAGTACTTTGTCAGTTACCTACACAGTTCTTATGTGTCAAAGGAACAATTTTTATCGGTATGTGGTGACGGCTGGTAGAAGTTTGGGATGATCACATGCTGAAAATGAATTTATTATGTCCAATTGAAATAGTCGCTAGGAGAAAACTTCAGGCAAAACTTGCGAAACATATTCACAGGGAGATGTTGAGAATGATTCTCGGACAATAACAGAGACTGTTTTATTGTTGTGATCGCCACGTGTGATCGCTCTCAAAATCGACTACCGTTCGATATTGATGATTGCATGAATCGGTTTTGTAAATTTTAATACATGGTATATTCAAGTAATTGTTCTGTTAAAAAAACTTTAGTATGTGCTGACTAAGTAATATTGGTTGTGGTTGACGCCGATTGCGAAACGTACATTAAGAAAATAAATCAGTCAGAGTGAGTCAGTCACTCCGTCATTCGTCATTGACATTGTACGATATGTATTGTAAAAATAGAGATAAAAGATTTGTTTCAATTAAACCGATCCAACAAAAGAAACTATTGAGTTTATTACTTAGTTTAAACACTTCTTAATGTTTTAATGGTACCAGTTACACTCGTGTAACCTTAGTATGGTTATTTATTGGAGCTCTTGCAATCCTTTGAGTTCCGCTCGTGACCTTCATCGATAGCAGTTAATATAACCTAACATAAAAGTGACAAGTGAGAGGTATTTCAAACTGAAATATATTTCAAACTGAAACTGACACAAATATGTAAAATTGCGGTGTTGCCACATGCGCCACTCATTTAAAAGCGATCATCGGTTTAAAAGGAAACGAGCGACGTCAAAAATTGCTCGTGAAAGAAACATTTGTTTTGTGCAAACGCTTTTTTTCGTAAACGTTTAAAAATGACTGTTGACCAAAAATTTCACCCCTGGCGTACTGTTGTATGTAGTAAGGTATATAAGTATATATTAGACGCCGCGTTCCATAGAGAGTGCTATAATAGCAAATACCTAACGGCCAGTGTGCTACAACGAGGAGAAGAGACTTGGTTGAGCATTTTTGGTACTGTCAATGTCAATTTTAAATTTGTATGTCATCCGTTTTTAGTGCAAAATATTCATAATATTCTTGTTTATTTTAATATTAATCGATAATTATTATTCGTGATAGTATTGCTAACTTCCTGCGTTTATTTATTGTAGAAAATTCTCGCCGCAAATATTATTTTTTATTTTTCGTGTTTTTAGTTTCTGCTGTTACTTAAGGCGTATTGTCGAGAAGTTCGTTCACACTCAATTAAATGTTCTATAAATTTCTTAACTTATCTATCTAAATTAAATAGCATGCATAATAGAAATAAGCTGTTCGTCAGATGTTCAAGTGCTCTGCGTAGCCACAACAGGTGAGATCAGAGTTCCATTGCAAATAATAGGTTTTATTGGTATCACAGTGGCCCTCGAACACACGAGAGTATAGAGTAGCTCTCCCTCAGCGACCTGCTAACTCACTGGTGGCGCCCAACATCATTTCTTTATTTTGTGGATCCTTTTTTTGTCATTCTAATTATATTAATTAACTTCATTTATTCACATAAGTCAATCATAATAGTTCTGTCGCTCCAAGATAAATTGGGGCAATTTTATTTTACTTTCAAATAAAAAAGAGCCAACAAAGAGGCCTAGTGATACCGGAAATATTAAGTGTAATATTTTTATAAATATTTGCGTAACCAGTGACAAAAATACAAGTGCCGATCAATTTTGTAACAGTTTTATGGCCGTTTCGAATTTTTCAGAGGAAATCCTGGCCAAATTTTTCTTAACTCTGATTTTGTTTTTTGTAGGCATATCTAAACCAAAATTTTCACAAAATTGAACAGAAAATTTTGCTTAAAATCTCATTATTCTCGGTGTCTCCCTGGCCATATTTTCCCAGGATTATTAACATATAAAACGAAATGCCATTTTTCTAGGGGAACCCCTGGTCAATTTTATATACATCGAGCACTTGACATTTTGTTGCCAGGAAATAAATAAATAAAATACGAAAGGAACACTGGTCAGCCCTCAGACCAACGCTAGGATAAACGGACAGATATTATCAATAATACAACTCCGTAATCACATTCAGCACTCGATTCTAAACCAATTTATTCCCAGTAAATGAGTAATTACGATAGTTGACTAACCTTACGCAAAACAAGTCAGTGGTCTCACCACACAGTAAGTTAAATTATTTTGCAAAATGTCGAACAACCAACAAGAGCCTCCGTACGAAGGGGTAGCAGAGGCGATATCTTCCACCGCTACGGTCCCCAATGAATGAAATGAAACTAACGAAGAAACAACCGTTCTGCTGGTTGTTTCTTCCTACAGGACATGGTGCCCAACAAAATATAATTATAATATAATTCCTTTCATTTATAATTATATTAAATAAAATTCCCGATTACTCACCAATAGTGGCGACGCGACACCAGGCAGCGTCGCAGTCCCATCTCACACACCGTTCATCCGGCCGTAGCTTCTTTGACTTAAATCAAACTGAAACCAGTCATTATGTGCCCCGAACAAGGCCATACCTACATGCCTCAACTACCTGCCCAAAGAAACAGTTTACCTAGTACACATAGGTCAGGCAAACTATGGTCAGGCAAAACCTATGGATACTATTGTGTAAAATTTCTACTTCAATCAAACACTTCATGAAACAGGGAAATAGTATTTTCAGTACTAAAACACGATGTTGAAATACAACTTGCTAATAGTTGTCAACATAACCATCATTGTGGTGAAAAAAGATTTATAATCATTTTCCGTCCCTAGCTGACCATCGTATTACCTATTTCAATCTCCTTGAGTGTAGGAATCATTTCCTAATTACGGTCAGCTGCCAGCTCAAATAAGCAATTAATAATTGTACACCGGTTCCCACAAACAATAAATCTCCAGAAAATCTATGCTAAATTAAAATAACCACGCCAACGTGCCTGGCAGCCATCAAGTCTCGAGGTTAGCGAACATGTTTTGTAAATAGCTTGTACTATATTACCGACGAGACAACGATCTGCAATCTAAAACAAAACCCTCACAGATTACTGTTCCGCTACATACATCATAAGAACTTAATGACATGACGAGACACGGAGGGCTACTCCCAAATAAACCATTTGGTATTCATTGGTTTTGGCAGCGTTTTTCAATTGTTTTCGTGGCGCTGCGATCGTATAAGTTCCACGCATCGGAAATGAATGTAAAAAAGCTGCTGGTTATATGCGAGGGATAAAAAATGTATGAAGAGAACTCATCATTTTTTATGGAGCTTGTTCGCACCCATAAAAATGTCATAAATCCTTTGGATTAACTGCCAAAGCATAATATATGATTATTACACAGGGGACTTCGATACCTATACAGGGCAGGCTATATCTGATATAAGCGAGTTTCCATTAAAACTAGAAAGGTTAAATCAAACATATTACAACCTTATTTTTAGTCCCGCCTTCCAGAATAAGTGCAATTTTAGAAAGCCTTTGGAGAAGATATAAGAGATCACTTTCCAGAGAAAATTGTCTGACTCATAAATATTATTCAACTTAGCTTTACTTTTAAAAAATAGTATTTTTTTTATTTCATACACTATCCAACAGATATAAATCGAATTACAGGGTAAGGCTTATAAAGAAAATAAAACAAAAAATATTATACCGTGTGGCGAACCTCTATGTATACTGTATACCGAATATTTTGTTATTCCTCTTTTGAAAAAGACATTCTTAAAATGACTAAATAAGTTGCTAAATTCGCATGGAAAATTCCGAAAGCCCTTATGCTTATAAAGTTTTTATTAGCATTTCAAACCATACCTCCCGCGAGTCCATGCCCTGCTTAATATTTCCCTCCCGATATTTTTTCTGGCCATTAGCAGTTCGGTCATGTCCTACCAACTGATTTATCGATTTGAATTTTTAATGCCATTTTTATGTTTCCTTGGTCTCGCATTAAGACCCGTGATGCCTTCCATAAATTACTTTCACTAAATTTGGAGCGGTTCAAGAATTAGGGGGTCATTTATTGAATTCGATCTCTTGTTTTGAGTTGGGTGCATGTTTTATTGGGATACTGTCTTGGGATTATTTTGTGGCTGCGAAAGTCGGTAAGTATTTTATCTACCCGTGGATGGCAGATATGTATTTTGCATATAGTTAGTATAAACGTTAGTTTATAACCAAAAGTTAATTTTGACACACTCATTTTGATACTCTGAATTTTGACGTTTTTTTAGCTTTTATATTTCGGAAATTGAAATAATTTCTTGAAGAAGTTTTTAAGTTTTTATATCCCCGAGCATAAAATAATTTCTTGGAGGATTCAGGCGGGCAGACAAACTTCGTGGATGGCAGATATGTAGTCTGCATATATTTGTTAGTTTATAGCCTAATCTTAATTGTGACACTCTATTTTGGAAGATTATTTTTTTTTGTTTTTAATTCCCACGCATGAAATAATTTCTTCGGACTCAGATGTGCAGACCAACACACAGAATCGAATGATTCAGCAGTTGCACAAGTTCTTTTGCCTTTATTGATGCCCTTCAGAATGATGTACGATTTAGTTAACTGGTCATTTATGTTTATACTTTATTGATGGTAAATTAAACTAATCTAGTGCACTAATCCTAATGATTACTTCTGATATGATTCCATAACTTGTTTGCTATATCGAGATGCGGTTTTCGCCACCCACAGATTTCAGTTGATACTTCTGAAAAACAAACTTGACCGCATTATTAGAATTAACAGTGTTTCCATATTTATATAATATAGGATCATTGTTAATAACAATAACTTTGGGAATAGTGTTAACAAAGTAAACTTATCAGGATCTTCAGTAATTGAAACTAAACTTTGCGACTTTGTAACATTAAGCCAATTCACAGTAGACCAGAAACTCTTTGGGTCCGTTTTAAATCTGTGTTTCAAGAAACCCTTTTTTTCACTTTTAACATCCAGATTTACAAAATCACGAATAACTCTGTACTCACTATCTTAGAGAGATTTCGCATTGTTTTATTAAATTTAACACAGCTTTGTCTCTCAACCTTATAATTAATTTGGTTAGTAAGATTGGTATCTACATATGTTAAGAATATATGCCGATTTCGCAGTGCATAAGCGAAACGAATTGCTTTACGAGAAGATCTCGTAAGATACTGTTGATCTAACGTCCAGTGCTACAACATCTCAATCTGTAGGTGATAAATGAATACCACTAAATCGGTAATTCCCCTGGGGTTCCCTTGATATTACAGTTCGTTTGGAATATATGGAGTTGCTTTATTTCAGCGGGAGATTTCCATTTCCCTAATGTCTACCCCATTAATGTCAATTCTGTCGTATGCCACGCGAGCCCCTTCTTCTCGAGCATAAGAATAGTCGACATACGCTTATTTATGATGTTCGTACGTTTCCTGGCACTTTTTAACTTCGGAAAAAGAACGAGCGACAAAAACTGAATAATTTAGGCGACATTTGCATCACATTTGATAAATAGGAACGGTGACGATAAAAATATAGGAACAATAATTCGGAGCGTTAAATAGTTTTCTTCGATTTGATTCGATAAGTAATCCGCCGATTATGATATTTACAATTATCCCCAGTCGACGAGGGATAAAATTGTGAAATGTTCTTACCGAATTCCAATATTATATAATACCAAAATACCGAAAAATTAAACCTGACATTTTGAATTAAAATTACTGGAACCAAAATTGTATGGCCATGCCCAATAATGCTGATTTGTCATTTATATTTTACGGTTTTACTTATTTGACGTTAATTGTTTTGTCGACACGAAACATTAAACGTATTCAGTGTTTTAAAATATTTCGTTCCGGAAAAAATGATCAACATGTTATCAGAGAGGAAGTTCAACTTTCAATAACAGAAACATTTCAATGCAAGATATTAGTAAAAACTCCATGTAATTAGCATATAAATAATACGTAAAGATATTCAATAACAGTTAAAAAACAACACATATATAAAATTAATCATTAAATAAACAATTTTGATATTCATCGGTAAGAATTCGATCAAAATATCATGTAACCCAAGATTCAATCAAACCTTGAGCATCTATGACTACATACAACATATTCAAACTTGACGTAGTAATTACAAATTATATGAAGCAAATTATAATATACATTATTGCAAAGCGAGTGGAAATAAATAAAGTTAGAATATTTATTTAAAATAAAAAATATTGTCCAAATGGTAATTTTAAATGACAGCTTATGTTACATGTAAGGCCATTTCACAGTGCCAATATATAATACCTTAAACAAATACAGAAGTATATAAATTCAAAAATCATTGTAATGTATAATGTAATGTATAATATTAAGTATTTATAATAATTAAAATTAGATATTTTAAAAACAAAGTGAACGTGCATAAATTAAAACTTCTTAAGTGAATAAAATCTAGTGAACAAACAGGAAACAAGTATCTATCCTATGCCTATCCTGGTTTCCAGGAACTAAAGCAAGCGATAAAAAATAATTTATTCATAAGCAACGAATCGGTTTCAAGAAAAACAGTATGTAAATTTGGATTCTCCAGTTTTTTTTACCGTAAAAAGGTAGATTAAATAAGAAAAAATGATATATCTACTCACAAGAACGTCTTTCGAGGACTTGGTACATGTGCAGCGAGGAGACGAAGCTTCAGATAGCCGTAACAACTTTTATTAGCTAACAGATGTGAAGGATTCAGTGATATGGTGTGCAAACACTCCATAATCACCTCCATCGAGGAATCAAGACTTACAATAACATCGCAATGATAAAAAGGTTACTTTACAACATATATCTGATCAGAAATAAAAAGCTACCTAATTAAAAAGTACTTGAATCATAGTAAAACTATATATCAATGAATAATACGTATATAAAGTTTACTTACCAATATTGAGCTCCAAATACAGATAAAATCTTTGAATACTTCTAAATAAACACGCACATTAATAATATGTGCGTGTTTATTGTGTGTACCGTTTAATTTTAGGTTAGGTATTAAAATCTAAATAGTTCAATATTATCGACTTAACAAGTAATTTAGTTTTAAAGCATTTGCCTGCAATTACTTCTTTCTTTAAACATATAGGAATCTACGATACACACAAACTTAAGGTTTGAGTCTTAGATACGATCCAGAATCAATAGTATATAATTCTCTAATTGAAGGTAATTGATTTATTAAAAGGTTATAAATAAAATTTATTAAATTTGGGTAAGTTGTATGTACTGTCTTTGCTGTGAATGCATATTTTCTGCTGTTTTGCCCTAAAGAACCGACTCCTGTGAAAAAGAGCATGCTATGGTGATGGTGAAGGCAGCTAAAGCTATAACCAAGTAATGAGCAAACAAGTAGGTATAATATCGTATATATAATATCGTATATATATATATATATATATATATATATATATATATATATATATATATATATATATATATATATATATATATATATATATATATATACTTCACATAAATATTAAATTCAAATGATACTAAAAATTAAAATTAAAACCTTATTCTAGATTAAATCCTGTCCTGTTAGGACCGAATATCCGCTTCTCCTCTTCATCGTCTCCTTGATCTCTCCCGAAGATCTTGAAACAAGATTTTTTTCTTTTGGAGCAAAAATCTATGCTTATAAAGCTTATCTCACCTAGGTTATCATTATTACTTTTTGGGGAGCTAGTCTGTGATCTCTGGTTTCCGACAAATTTAGTGGGCCACCAGCCTCGCTACTCAGTGGCCACTTCCAACGTCAGCCGAGTAAGTGATCGCCGCATCAGTCTTCCCCCAAGGAGAATTGCAATAATCGTCTTCATCATCACTTATTCTGTTGACGGCAGCTCCTCAAGAATCAGTTCCATTAATTTCCGTTTTAAACGCAGTTACCAGTTGTTAATTTACTGACTGCCAGAATTCCCACGAAAGTCCGTCTGCTATTCCCTCATTAATTTCGCCAAAGCGAAACGCCAGTTATGCCTTGTCATCTCCTCGGCGAAGACGCGTCCCACCCCACTCATATGTAATAATTAATTACCACCGCCACAATATACGTATAAATGCATAATACTATGTATGTTCAGGTGGAACGAGACGGGGCGCCGCGCTAGCTGTCCTTTCGGCACATATCGGCAAGACAGTTAAATAAATTATTGTTATTTGTTATGTTATTTGTTGCAGGTAGCGGCATCAAACGCCAACAACGTGACGCTGCTGTCGGTAGGCCTTGATATATCTGGACTGTTCCAGTGCGAAGTCTCCGCCGACGCGCCTTTGTTTCACACTCAGATGATGTCCGCACCTATGACTGTGGCAGGTAAGGATTTGCTCACGATACTAGTGTTGGGCCTTACATTTCAACCCCTTTGAATCTATAGTGATAACCGTTGATTTGTGATAACTACAAATAACTATAATAATAGTACATTTTGTTTTCATTATTGTATGACGACTTCTTTAAATTTCATTATGAAACTAGGATGATAATGAACTTACTTCCGTTATAATTAGATGATATAATGATGTCATTATGATGTGCAGGCAGATATCTTGATAATTATAATAAATAAACTTTATTTACAAATACCTACACTAACAAAACACAAATTTCAATGAAATGTGAATTAAAATAAGGTAAAATGCTCCGTCAAACGTATTTTCTGCACACAATGTGATGGCGGCCTTGGAATTTACACATTTCCGACAAATTAGCTACATTTACCTACCAATGAATAGTGACTATTATCCTCTCAAATTTTTAATATTCGGATTTATGCAGCGGTGGAATAAAAACGTATATTAATGTTCAAAATGAAATTCAAAAATTAATTTCGCAGAAATATCGCTCTGTCAAAGGCTGTAGTTATTATAGTACCTTTAACATGACTGGTATTCAATCAGAAACCGACGATTTACGTTTCCATTAATATAGGTAGGTAAGGATCAAATGGAGAAAACTGCTCTAGTGTATTCAGAATAATAATGAATTGAAACTATTAATTTGCCATATTTAAATCGCAGCAGACTGGTTTTTAATTTGCATATTGTCATCCTGCGACTTATATAATCGGAATCGTGTGTCAGTTACTCAAAATACTCAGAGGTTCTTTCCAGATGAAAAACAGTTTCTAATCTTTCTTTAACCTCCGGCAGGATTAATTACTCACCAATATTGTGTGTGGCTTTTCTCTCGTCTTTAGCGAGATATTTCTGAGCGTTTAGACATTTCATCTATTCTTCTTTGCACTAAATTATTACTCAGAACTATTTTCCTGACAATTCAGCTCAACGTTTTTCACCAATGTAATTTAGCCTATGCAATAGCAGATTACAGTGACAATATTTGACTTATGGCATCTTTTTTATATTACTTGTAGTTGAATTTGCTACTTCCTCGCAAATTGTAGGTACTTAAATCGTTGTTATCAAACCGGTTCATTTTGGATATTACACGAAGCGCGCTACAAGAAATTGAATTATGTCAGATAAACGTCAAATAAGTTATCAACACACTGGTATTTAATTATATTCTATTTGATTTTCTTTCAAAATAAACATTTCTGTTTCATTGAATTGTCCTCCATTATTTCCGCCACAGCAGCAACTCGTATTCAGATTGACAAATATTGTCTGCAAAACCCAGAGCACTTGTATTATATATATATGATGATATCCGATGATGTCTTACGATGTTTTTATTATTTCTTTGACTGCCGGCAAGATTAATTAATCACCAATTGTGTGTTTCTTTTCCTATTTTGCGAGATATTTCAGCGTCTTTAGTCATTTCATCTATTCTTCTTTGCAGTGAATTATTACTCAGAAGCATTTTCCTGATGGTGTCTTATGATGAAGAACAGTTTTCGTTATTTCTTTAACTACCGGCAAGATTAATTACTAACCAATTATTCCATCATCTGCGTGTTTAGAAAAATAAGCTAAAAGGTTTGATATAGTTGGAGGTTTTCAACGTTTCTTTTCCAGTCCTTAAAAATAGACTATTTTTTTGTCCTTTTTATCAGAAATTTTATTCAAATCTCAAATATATTTTAAGTTTTTGGCAAATTAAACACATAGATAATGATTAGTTCGTATGACACTGGGTAAATCCATTTTTCTAATATTCAATAATGTACTACTACATTTCTTCTTGCATTAAAATTTGTTATGTGAACAAGTCATAACAAGCTCCCATATTTTTGTCGAAATGTGTATAATTGCGTGAATCATGTCATTGTTTACCAACTTTTAAACACTTGTCAACGAGAATACTGAAACCGATTTAGGTAGAATTAGTATATATTTTTAAACTTAATGGTAATTTTTTTTTATATCGAGTTGCACCTACAACAATAATAGTTTAAGTCCGAGTATAGCTTGCACTCTGAAACTGTTCTAAAATTTATAAATCAGATCATTGGGCTCAGTTAGACGTCAAAAATAATAACATAAATTCTGTAAAATTATCAGTCAGTCAATTAAATTCTTGTACAGCTTGTACTTACCCTTTCGAATGTGCTCCGCCTTGTCAATGTTGAGATTTATTCTCTGCATAGTATTAAAGATTTAACTACCATTTAAGCAATTATAATACTATAATCCAACCCTTGTAATGAACTAAGGGGCAGATCCTTTAGGTATGTGAGGGAAACCCACCTTTGGACATTTAAATTCTGCCTGGTCTGATCTGAATGATATAACTAGACATTAAAATTCTGAAACATAACAAGCTCATATTTTCAATGAAGGTAGAGCAAGATAATGTGCTTATCATAAAACAGTTTTATAAGGTTTTAGGTATATCCCTCCTGGCCAGCGACAGTCGCGGGACTTGCGACGGGCGCTTGCTGGATCACCTACCCGTTATATATCCGTGATTAAGACCTAGGGTTCTGGAAATATTGTTGTGCATGTCTATTCCTCCATTTATTTTACCCCCGCACGCTATACAATCAGCGGTTTGCGTTACATTAATTCAGTCAGTGCCACTCAGATGCTGCTGGTGATAATCCTAGCATTACTTTTTAATGACTTTTTAATGACACAGTAGAGTGTTGTTTACATGGATTTATGCGAAAGTTCTTTGTGAATGGGTGCTGAGGGGTTACTTCCTTAGCGATGATAATACGGCGTATTAAAATTCATTAGAAAGCGCGGCGGAGTAGATTTTCACGGGTGTTAGTAAAGTGAAGTGCCTATTGCCTCTTTACTAGTTTTGTGAGTTATGCCTACTGAACGTCCGCGTGAAATATGGTACGAATTGCTCCTTATGGGTTTGTTGCTAGTAAAGTTAGTTAATCCTACAATGTTTACTATTAGTTTACGTTACGAGGCTCTTTGTTTCGGAGTTCAAATAACCCTCTCGGGGTGTTTTTATGCAAGGTTTGCTTTTGCTTAAAAAAAAGTTATATGCGTCGTCTTCTCGGTACTGTCACTTATTTATGCTTTACGTTGGATATGATATACCTTACCCAGCTCAATCATTAAAAATTTTATATGTATATGTACTTACTATAATTCAACATCTGAGAGAAGTTCTGATAAGAGTGTGTAATGTAGTTCATTTGTTAAATAAATTATTAATTTAAAATTAAAATAAAATTAAAGGAAAAGATAACGACAAAATAAAACAAACAAAATATAATTTACTACAACAAATCATACAAGTTACTTAATCTTAAGTTATACTTAAGCTAAACGACCTACCCCGTTAAATACTCTTCAAATTATCACAGTGAATATCACAATCAGAAGCGATACGATTAAACAGTTCACACATCAGGGAACTTGGGATATTGGGGACTTTCTTAAATCTAGGAGCAACACAGTAAAATAAAGTTTGCTGTGCTGTTTAGACTTTTGGCGAGGTATTAGAAAATTTATTCTTTTTAAAAGATCGGGGCAATCAAGCTTGCCATTCAAGATATTAAATAAGAATCTGACTGGCATGATATTGCGTCTGGTTTCTAGAGTCTGGAGTTCTAAGAGTCAAAATTAAATCTCGTAAGTAAATTATTCTGATCCAGACCTCCACAAAGATAATATCCATCTTGCAAAAAGATCAAAAACTTTAAGAACTTTCTTTGGGTCGATTCTAAATGTTGATAATGAACGTGATAAATCGGATACAATATAATCGACCCGTTTTGCAAATTTTGACCTCACCAGAGCATAAAACAGAGATTTGAAAGTGCTTATATTAGAAAAATCCCGGCAATTGCGGTAAGTGAAGCCATAAGGTTTAAAGGCACTGGAAACAATATGGCTTATATGTTCAACAAAACTGAGTTTGCTGTTCAAATAAATATTCAGGTCTTTGATTACATCAACTCGGCTGATGATGGTATTCCCAATGAAGTAGTTGTGAGTATAAGAGGTAGTTTTGCGAGTATAAGACATTACGTTACATTTAGCTATATTGAGTTTAACATGAAGTGTCCCACACCATGAAGATATTCTGTTAACGCATTTTTGAACATGGATGGAATCTATAGAATATCTAATTTCAGAGTAGAGTTTAAAATCATCGTCAAATAACAAATGCTGCCAAGTAATGACTTCAGGAAGATCGTTAATAAAGAGTAGAAGCAATATGAGGCCCAGGTTGGAACCTTGTGGAACTCCCGAAGTTGGAGAAAATGATATTGAAATTAAATTTTGATATCTGACCATAAAGTGTCTATCGCTTAAGTAGGAGGTGAATAATTTAATCATTGCTTCAGAAAAACCAATACTTTCTAGTTTCAAAAGGAGTATGTTATGGTAAATCTGATGAAATGCTTTTTGGAGGTCCATATAGACGACATCGACCTCTATTATCCAAAACCTTAGAGACATATTGAGTAAGAACCGCTAAATTAGATATTGTTGACCTATGTGTGAAACCATGTTGGCGTGACGAAATAAGCTGCCTGGTAGAGTAGGAAAGTTTACTATATAGTATGGTTTCATAGATTTTAGAGACATTACACGGTAGTGAAATGCCTCTAAAATTTGATACATCTTTTTGATTTCCCTTTTTTGGTATTGGGCAAATATATGTTTGTTTCCACTAAGATGGGAAGGAAGAATTGCGTAGGATGCAAATGAATAAGATGTGACTCGTCAAAAACTCACGCACAGTCTCTAAGAACAAAACTGGGAATACCATATACGCCCATTGTAAAAATATCCTTAGATCGTTTCAGATTTTGTGAAACATCTTCATATGAGATATTCAGTAGGTCTATGTGATGTCCTAGGTTGTAGTGTAAAGAAAACTCGGATGGATTAACTGGTTGTGATTGAATGAAGACGCTGTGAATGTAGTTACCAAAGGCATTAACAATATCAGTAGGATTCGAAAGTTCACTGTCGTTATAGAACATTACAGAAGGGATACGTGAGGAACCTTTCTTTTTTTAATAAAGTTCCAAAACTTTTTGACATTTATGGAAATATATTAGAGCATGAAAATCACTCAACTCAGAGGAGGTTCAAAAAAAGCTGAATCGTTTAAATTTCTCTTATTAAAATTTCAATATCTTAATTGAAACTTAAACTCAATTATTATTCTTAATGTGATAATCTGCGCAAAATTTTATTATAAAATGTGATATTTGCCCCATAGATTTAAAATGATTTTAGAATCAAAGAAGAAAATTGTTGTTTCTCATGGATATTAATTTATTAAAATAGAAATATGGAAATGTTATGGTTAATCAACTTTCAGAAGCCTTAATCTAGCCTGCGCTATCCTATGATAACTTAAAATTAAAGTACATGGGATTTAAAATCCTTCTACATGCAAAATTCCTTATATATTTATTAGAAATTATTTAAACTTAGTGGAAAGCGACGTATTAATATTGGTGTTTTATTACGTTTATATATAGCATTAATCTAAGACTCGAAATTTTGTGCACTACTGCACTGCTCTGTAGACCTCTGGCGGTGGTACTCTCTGGAAGCTAGATTGAAATTTTGGCTTGCCTTTATGGGATTCTCTATCAGCTGTGATGGCTGTACGCATATTTACACAAGGGACACGCGTAATGCGTGGTGATCACGTTAGGCTACGTATTGCGACTAATTAGCGCTTTGTTTTCCGTAACCAGGGAAGATCTGCCGGAAAAACAAAAACATTTCCTGTAGTGGATGTGTTTTCTGTTTATATTTCTGTATGACAACTAATCAAATTCTCTTAGTTTGTCCACTAAACTAAACTAAAATCATTTGTTGGTTGTATGTATTAATTGTTTCTTCGAAAATTCTCGAAAAAAATCCAATTTTCACCCTGGATATATTTATTAGCTTTGAAATTCTTTGCTATTCATATTTATTTTGTGAAAAGTAATCTTGGTTTTGACTAAGCAAGCAATTTCTGTATCACTCCCTCTTTGAATGCTTCAGAACTCTATTGTATATATAATTCAATATTTTCCCGCATATAGTTGGAAAAAGTAGTTGTTTTTCAATAGGTTCAACAAGATTTTATGCATTTTAAAGTTTAACATCTTCTGGATAACTGTATGCCTAATGCTTTTATATATAATATGTTCAAATAGAACAAATATAAATAGTAGACTAGGTTTGTGTATTCTAAGAATGAGTTTCGTCAAAAACTAATGTCATAAAACGTCACTGCAAGTGTTGGTGTATTGGTAATTTAAATTCAAGTATGAATGATCAATGAAATAAATCGTATACTGCTCTGAAGATCCTCAAGAAAGGTGAAAGAACTTGTACAACTTCTAAGTGGTTCGTTTTCATGTGCATAGTGGTTCATTTCCGTATGTGTGTCCAGATATAGCACTGGTAAGTGTGTTTTCTTTCTTATTAGTCTATTTGCTTATTTCTATGTAATGAAATGCTACAAACCCAAGATTACTTTTCACAATATATATATATATATATATATATATATATATATATATATATATATATATATATATATATATATATATATATATATATATATATATATATATATATATATATATATATACGTATAAAGAGGTGAGAGGTGAGTGTTTAGTATCTGAACTATTATTGGCCACCCAGTTGAATGTTTTTAATGAAAGCCTTGAGCAAATAGAGAGTATAAAACAGTCGCCGCCGTTCAATTACACCAGTTACAAGCTAGAGATAATACGGTCGATAATATACTTTTAGAACTTTTGTACAGAAAATGAGCTAGCAGATAAATGTTGGTCGCAAACCAGAAGGCGAAACGTTTCGCAATTACAAGCTTCATTGACTAAACGAGGGATCTGTATTACTTTTTAAAAAGCGTTAATTAATATCGCTTCCTCTTAACTTTCTAGATTACCCCATTAATAAGCGAGTTTTAGAACAATTAAAATGTTCTTTCATCTTTTCTTTTGTTTCGGTGTCTGCCATTGTGATTGAGTTGATATATTTGTTGGAAATCTGTATATTTTATTAAAGAAGAACTTAATATGGTTTTGTATTTGAAATACGATATTTTATTACTTTATACATATATAAGATATGTTTATACTATCGTCTACGCTTGAGTCGAGGATACAAGACCTTTTTTTAAATATAAAAGTGATCATTAATAAAATGTGAAACACTTTAACAGTCAATTTAGGCTTTTATTTAACTATTTATCGTAAGCATCGCAGCGCAAATCACGAACTAACTTTAAGATAAAATTTAAAGTTGAAAAATGCTCCTACAGTATTTCGTGATTGGCTATGGAAAACAAAACTGAGAAGGAAAAGAATTGTAAAACTGACATTTGTAAAACTGATCATAATAGATAGGTCGATATTACGATTAGCCATAAATCGTCAAAACTGGAGTTTTAATGAATGGAGCCACTGCCTCTTCCTGATGACCGACGACTAAACATTTGTAGAAGATGCGGTGAACGGTTCGTCGATTGTGCCATGCTATATTGTGGAATGGTGATGCATTTCTTATGGTTTAGGCTAGCATAAATATACCCCTCACCAGATATTTATTTCTCTTAAATCAAACTCTATTACGCCAGTACCTAAAGCCTTCTTTCGTGTTAAAATTTTTTTGCAACCATATAAAATCCAAAATCGCTGTAAAATACCCCACTTTTCCGCTTATGACAACTTGATATTTTCTGATACAGACTGTACTGCGGTGAGAAACTGCGCTCCATGTAAGACTAGTTGTCTGGATATTTACAATGCATGAGACGACATCTGTCTAGGAAGTAGTCATCATTTATTAAGAAGAAATCTCCTGTTAATATCCTGAGGCAATCAATTCTTAAGGAAAAGGCAGCATCTAGATAAACTAACAGACACATTTGTTCCATGAAATATATCATACGCTTTGACGTTGACTGCTACCCCTAAGCCACCCTCATAAATAGCGTTGGCACTTCGAAATCGACACAAATGTAGATCATGATTACGTTTCAAAGTTAAATTTAATATTACATTTAACCATGTAAGCAGATCATAACAAAATGTTTTTAACCCTATGACCAAGGGCTCAGAATGATTTAATATGGGAGCTCACACCAACATAAAAAAGTTACATTAAAAAAGCTGTGGCTCGTGGTATACTTAAACTATGCTTATCTATGATTTAAAAGTAGGTAAGTAGGGTCCCTTCAGCATCCAACTGTATGTGCGAGATTTTACAACAGCGGAAGGCAAGTCCAACGCTCCAAGTAAAATGAAAGGTATAGATGTTCTGGCAGATAAGACAGTCCAGGGTGCAATATATACTATATAACGAAGGTTCCAAGTGAGTGAAAAGAAGATAATGACCGAAGGGGTCCAGGTGAAAAACTGAAGATTCCAAATGACGTGAATTCAATTAAAGAGAAGACGACGTTCAGAAAGAAATAAACTTGAGGTTATAAAGGAAAGGAGACCTGAAAGGCACGCCTAATTAGTTTACATAGCTACATGTAAAAATGAGGTTTTTATTAACAACTTCTCGGCCCAGGCGAGATATTCCTCAATTGACACTGAGGACGAATGCAAGGCAAGTTCTGGAGAACACAGAAAGAAGCAAAATAGAACATGGGCGTAAATAAATATCGCTTACCTTAATTAACGAGTTATTGAATCCAGCATCAGGTGTATGCGTTGGTTATCAAAAACACATAGACAGTGATCTTTCCTATAATCCCAACTACTTGGAAAGTAACAAAATACTTTATTTAAAAGGGAAATACTAAAAGTCGAAAATTAACATTTGTCTCGCCTCACACGAGTCAGAGAACTATCAACCTCGCCATGCACGAGCCAAGGAACAGAAAAGAAAGATCAGAGAACAAAATTAGCACAACTGGGTCGCAACTAATACCCGTTAACAACTGTCATTAACAGTCTGTGGTAATTCGATAATGCCGCAAAGAAACCTTTAATAAGTCCTAAGCGCCCTCTTAGGACTTATTACTAGTCGCCTAGTCGCTTTTCCTGATATACCATCAGAGAATATACCTAAAATATACTCTCGAATATTTAAATTATGCCAACTTGCGAATAGTGAACGAAACAATCTTTTCTGATTAATCACAATATAGGAACAATCACAAGCGTTGTAAACAGTGTCACGTTTAAATATAAGTAAAGCTATAATAATTTACAAATCATAGTATAAAGCGTACATATACAATATGTAGGTAGGTACTGTCGAGTTTCGAAGAAACCGTGGAAACCAATTGTCGGACGGTGTTACCAACTACACTGACCCGCCCTATTCAAATTCTGGCGATGTCACGACTGTTATACATTAGCCTTGTTGATGCTGTCTTATTCAGTAAACGATGGCGTGAAACGGTTTTTGTTTTGAATTCCCTATATGTTCTTAAAATCTGTTGCACTCCCATGCTGCATCTTTCAGTTGTTATCAATATCACTCCTTACAGCCATGGTAAACAAAAAGAAACGGCTTGTTGTAATGGATATATAGCCACTTCCCGTCAGTCACATCCGTTTTGTAATTACTTGAGATTATTTCGGAATTTACAAACAAATGAAGAAGTTCATTAACCGTGACGCGTAATATTTTTCTTAAATTTCTTAATGGGAAACCAAATTCTCGGATTTTTCAGAGAACATTAGTGATATATTCCTTACAATCTGCCTAATGTACGAAACGACATGTAGAAACGACACATAAAATAAGTCCGTGGCAGTACGATCGGACTAAATTGTCTCATTATAGGGATCTGTAATAGCTATAGACGAGATTAGTCTGTGTTTAAACCATCGGAAAGCAATCAGAGTTCAATACGCTCCATATGATACATCGCCTGCAATTAGAACTTAATTCGGGGATTTATATTGACTCAACACACATATACGTTAGTTAATTCTCGCGTGAAGATAAATAGATATCTTTGAAGTTGTCTAATAGTTGAGATTCTCCGATTTCAGTCCATATAATTATATAGTTTCCTGTTTAATATATGTATTAATTTGACCCATAAATATTTGCAGTGCTGCAAATCTCACTAACACCTAAAACACGCACAGTTTAATTAAGACAAAATTAATTAAGGTAAAAAACAGAACATTCAAGTGGTAATTCTTATATTCTTCTACTTTATGAAATATATGTTTTAATGATATACTGTTTTCATCTATTTATTTTAAAGGAACCTATTGTAGTACTTAGAACCTAGATTTTGATCACTTGTTATATAGAACTGAATTGAGAAAAATCAGGCGTATATATACGTTTCCAGCAGAGCGAGCGATATATGAAGATACATGAAGACAAGACAGACATATAACAGATATATGAAGATACAAATAATGAAAATATTACAAAACGTAAAACAAAAATAGTCACTCTTTATAGTTTGAGAGTTATGAAATAAAAGCCTTATTTAACAGTTCTATATTTGGTCTCACATTGATATCGTCGCGCGCCGCTTTGTCAAGTGCGTGAACGCTCCTTCTTAGTAGACGTAGATTCCTCCAACACGATAGAAAAAACGGCCTAAGTTTTACTGCAATTAGCATCCAGCGGAACTGCTAAATAGTGCCCAGGCGATTCACACGTGAATGCAAACGCGTCTTGTACGCAAAGCAGCAATCCGTGGGCTATTGAGGACACTTCGCGATGCCTAGTCATGTCCTGCACTATGCCAGTGTGCCTATCATAGCTTAGCGTTCGCAGACAGCACCTAGAGCTGTGACCTTGAACGCTCCTTCTTACGTAGAAGCCTCCTATACGATAGAAAAGACGTACAAGAGAAAACGAACTAAGCTTTACTGCAATTAGCATGCAGCAGATCTGCCAAATAGTGCCCAGGCGATATACACGTTAATGCGAATGCATTTTGTACGCAAAACAGCAATCCGTGGGCTATTGAGGACACCTCTCGATGCCATGTCCTGCACCATGTCAATGTGCCTATCATAGCTTAGCGTTCGCATACAGCATCTAGAGCTGTGACCTTGAACGCTCCTTCTTACGCAGATGCCTTCCTACACGATAGAAGCGATACTGAAATACTGTCAAATAGCCCTACTAGAAATACTACCACCTCCCACTACATAAAACATGCCCATATATTTGCCACAGTTCATGACTAAATCGAAAACGTATAAATACGACGTCCGCAGTTATGGCATAAAATTTTGTTAACTAATGTTCATCACTGAATATGACCAAAAATTCTTTTTGCTATAGGAAAATTTTCATATGAAGGTTTGTTTGATATATTCCAGTCGAACAGAACCGTTCTATGTTCAGATAAAGTGTTATCAATAACGCAAGGTGTTGATGACAAAATCAAGAAATGTATTAATGTGCAGGAATTAAGATTTCTATTTCAAAATAAATCCAGTAACACACATCATTGCCTACATTCGTTGTTCATGAATGCAAACAGGTAGCATTAATCTTGTGCTCTAATAACACAAAGTGGTCTACTGGGGATCTTACGCTTCACATTAGACGCCTAAAGATTGTGTTCTCAAATAATTGTAATTTTAATAAGCTATCAATCAAGGATTTCGTAAATGAATTTCCAGATCGAATAACGCATTCCTCTTCTTACATACAACGCCTGATTTATGATGATATGATATTCAGGAGGGCCTTGATGCTTGAATCTAAGGGTTCCATTATGTAAACTTGATTATTATGGATTTAGGGAACGTTTACAACCGATTAGTTCATACTTAATAGGCGAACAACGGACGTGTTTCCTCGCACGGGAACACAAGTTTGTTGGCGGCGTCGTGTTTTTCATTTATCATCGCCACAGAAGAGAGATTAATAAAACAATACCACGGATGATGCTTCTGTTTACTGGCCAGAATTTATTACACGTCCCCTAGAATTTTGAAGTTCTACACAAACACAATTCTACTTATTACTATCTCACTCTACTATTATTCTTCTATCTCACTCTACCATCGTATTGTTCATTTATTTATTCTAATCAATTATAAGATAGGAGACCATAATTGACTGCATGATTTTATAGATGTTGAATTATACTAAAAAAAAAACCAGCTTGATGTACCCACACGTTTTATTTAAAATATTTATATTTTTTTATTTTACTATAATTTTTCCCTATCACCATTCTATTTGAAAGGGAATTTGGTTTGGCAGAAAAATAGATTCACACATATATACCGGGTGCCTACGATATTACTAGCCAGCCTATAACTTCCTTGTAAAAAAATATATCAATTTGAAATTTTGGTATATTGTATGGTTGACAATGGTTCATAGTTTGATTGGTTCCATATCTCATTATCATTTCCGGTTTAACCGGAAACAGTATACACTTTGTTATTTTTAATAGAAACCCTATATATTATTAGAAATGTAGATTGGCCAGAAAATTCTAGATCCAAAACATGTAGAATACCCTATACCTATCTTTGACAATTTTCGAGAAAATGGCGGTTGAAAATGTCATATCAATGATAAATTACTTCATTTTGACATAAAACAAATGAATGTAGGAACAAATCTGATACGGTAATTTAAATTTTTTGGGGAGTTACGTTTAATAAAGTTTTGAAATTTTCATTTCCGGCTGTACCGGAAGTAATACGAAAAGTGATTTTCAGGCTCAAATTACTTCGATATTTTTAATGAAACACCCTGTATTGAATCTTAAATTTACATTCTACTAACCTTTCTGGATATTTTTTGTAACTAGTGTCCCCAGTCTAAACCTAATAGGTTATGAGATATCGGCGACTGAATCTTTGCGAATGCAGATTTGTTACGTATTTATAGTGCAGGTGAAGGTATAGGTATTTATATTACAGGTATAGTATTTATAGTGCAGGCCTGAATGTTTTCAGGCGCCGATATCTCATAAACTATTAGGTTTAGACAGGGGACACCAGAAGCAAAAAATATCGAGAAAGATTAGTATAATGTAAATTTAATGTTCAATACAGGGCGTTCCATTAAAATTATCCAAGTAATTTGAGTCAGAAAATCACTTTTCGTAGTACTTCCGGTTCAGCCGGAAATAATTTTTTTATGGCTTTATCAAATTTTACTCACCAAAAAACGTCAATAGCCATAACAGATTTGTCCCTGCATTCATTTGTTTTATGTGAAAATGAAATAATTTGTGATTGATATAATCATATTCAATCGCCATTTTCTCGAAAACTGTCTAAGATAGATATAGGGTATGCTACATGTTTTGGACCTAGAATTTGATGTGCAATCTAAATTTCGAATAACATACTGGGTATTCCATTAAAAATAACAAAGTTTATACTGTTTCCGGTTAAACCGGAAATAAAAATCAGGTCTTGATGCAAACAAACTGTGCACCGTAGTGAACCATACAATTTCCCAAAATTTGAAATCGATATCTTGATTTACAAGCAAGTAATAGGCTGGCTAGGCACCCGGTATACACATACAATATATGATACATAGTATTAGAATTCGCGCAGATGATAGTCTTAATAATGATACATTTGAAATTATATTTATGATCTCACCTCATGTACTCTTATTTCGTCCAGATCAGGTCGTCGATGTTAATCCTTTGGTTAACACTTTACTTAAACACTGGGATTCGGGTGTTAATTATGACGTATAATGCTGGATTTTGCTGGTCGAGAGATTAATTCAAAGAAAATCGGAACAGAATATATATTTAACAGTTAACAGAATAAGTTATAAATAATAAAATATTTACACACAACCAAGTTATATCTAATTTTGAGTACTTGACTAACGGGACCAGATGCGTTGTGCGCTTCTACCAATATTAACATATGCAAATTTCATGATACCCAAGGTTAATCTATAGGGTTAAGTAGACCTAACTCTAATAACAAACATAATTTTGCGGCAATATCGCGGCTCTAGCCCTCGTTGGAGGTGGGCCATCTTAAAGGTATGGCCTTTGATTGCCTTTAAGTAATAACACTTAACAGGAATAAAATCTCGATCATTTTCACTTTCAGGAAACTATACCTGTAAGCTATTGACATCTTGTTGTCTAACAAGAACTAAACATTTTATGGTTACCTTTACGGTTTATTACATGGATAAGTAATAGCAATATTTTAGATGTTTCCTGTAGGATACCTGTTACCTACATATATGAAGAGAAAATCCCACGAAAAACTCTTCTAGGCCTACTTATTTTCTTATTTCTCCAAAACAATACAATTATAATATTTCTGAGATGTTCTTTCTGTATTCATTCGAATTTTACTGTCGAACCATTTCGATCCGGAAGTTTCGTACCGCCCGGAACAATTTTTTATTTTACTAAAAAAGTCGGTACTTTTTGGTGTCACGCGTTTTGAAATTTTAGTCGTAATATATTTTCTAAAGATATAAATTACCCATTTAATGTGGCCCTTCTAAGAATTCTTAAACAATAAATAAACTATCAAATGCATTTTGGGTCCATATTTTACTTCCCGACAAAATTACATGCCTGGAATTTGTCATTTTGTTACATTATATTACAACAGCATAGTTCGGCCTTCGGTGAAGCAATAGAAATGGTAATAGTAGAATATTGTTTTGTGAATGTATAATGTAAATAGTAAACTTCACTTTCTATGTCTAGATTTAACTCTGTTTGCAACTAATCTTTTTTTATTTTCTAACCTTTGACATCATCTAGTTTAAACGTTACATTTTTTGGAATACGCTGTTTTTAACTGTAGGCCAAATTAACCCAATTGGGTTGAAATCTGATGACCATGTGGTTGAAAAGATATAATTTCTTATTTTATTCTTAAAAGATATAGATTCTTATAATGACCATTATCGCTTATGCAATGGAATGAGCAGGTAGATTTGGAATTGATCCTTTAGATATATTTACAATAGATCTTTTAGATATATTTAGATATAGTCCTTTTGTAGAATCTTCAGTCCAGTTATTAAGTTATGTTAGTTTGTGTACTGTATTTATATATTTTATAATTTTTTCTTCCTTATCTTTCCATATGCCCTTGGCTCTATTGTGTCCAATCGTTTATTATTACCAGTGCTGTTTTATTTTTTATCCATCATACTGTCCATATAATTCTCATCGATATAATGACAATATTTACCTTTCCAATTATCATTCTTGTAAATTATCATGAGCCTCACACCAACAAAAAAAAAATGTTTTGTAAATGTAATTATGTAAAGGTAGTATATTATGGAAAATATATTACTAGGTTTTATATGGGTAATAGCATAATATGTGGATAATGGCATAATCATATGCCATAATAATTATATTGTTCTTGTGATTTAATTATATTGTATTTGACTGATTATTCAAATGTCAATGCTCCTGCAAAGAGAGCGATATGTGGATACGGTAATTGTGATCCTTTTAATATTTTAAAACATATTTTATTTATTATTAGTTGTATATATTTTGTCAGTTTCTCCATAAAAAACGATCGGCACGATCCTCGGTCACGGCGTACGTGAGCTATGTTCAGATTTTTTTGCTTTCTCACGATGGAAATCCACCTTTCTCTTTGAATAAGCTTATCCTGATATAATATGTCGCGAATGACGTAACCGTTAAAATGCAGACTGTGGCACTGGGTGTGCACGATCGTTGACCGCCTCCCCAAAAAGCAGCTGCACGGTACCAATACCAACATGAATGAGGTCATGGAGAAAATTTCATTCAATCATTCCATCCTCCATAACATTATTTTTCTTCTTTCTTTTCTCACTTCTATGCCGTCCTCTATTTGCTTTATTCTCCTCTGGTTTCTTCTTACTCACCTTCTCTTCTTAAGTTATGATTTTCCCTCATCAGTTCCTCATTCCTCAGTTCATTTATTTCGTCTTTAATTTGTTGTATTGATTCTCTCGTTTCTTTTAAATCTCTTTTCATTTATCTTCTTTAATATATTTTTCACTTCCATAAATTTCTGATTTTTATTTCTATAAACATTTTCTTAATGCCATCCTAATAGAAACATAATAGTTAGAAACTTACTGTAATAACCAATGCAACGGATAATGTTAATAAAAATAACGTAACTGCTAATAATTAATTAATCTCGTATCAATTAGTCTCGTATCAAGGGAAGTTTCTTATAGAATAGTGTCCTGGAGGGCTTAGATTAAATTGATTATGGAACTTGGCACGGAATATTAATAATAATGACGAAAGGGTCACTTGCTGTCTGCAGGCTACAATTTTGAGATACACCGTAGCCAGATACAACGTAGCATGCCGGAGATGTGAGACGTGATAGAGTATATACATATTAAGTAACAGTCAAGTTATTTATCACGTAAATTAGATTCCCGTTGCCAACCCACGGGATCACATTGAGTGTCATAGAGTATGAATATTAGTGCCATAAAATATGACGCTCTATCGCTGGTAAATTTGATGTATATACTCACTTTCTTATGTGATAATTTAAAATTAGGTACATGGAAAAATATATTATCAATTGTTATATACGACTAACATAATTATCAAGCGATATAATTTACAACCCTCCTGAATAGTTTACCTTTTAAAAATAATTAACTTGCACTGTGCAAAAAAGCAAAGATAAAATATGAACCGGTGTAGATTTTTAACGGTCGTGTTGAAAATTGCATTTTCTTATGTGGCATAAATCATGTTAGATTTATATTTTGATTTCAGAGAACATGTACCAGGCTCACGCGATTTGTGGTCTTAAATGCTAACCCATTGTTTTATTAACCCAAACTTAATACGGCTTCTATTTGGTTCCGCTTATTCGTGTACATAAAATTTTAGTATTATTTGCGCTAAACATAATATAGCACATATATCGTTTAGAAATAAACTAGCGTTAAATGTTTTGATTTAAGGTGTGCTTTTCTAGCCTTTGTTCTACCCCTAATATTGAAGTGAATAATAATAATAATAATAGTAATCTTTATTTGAAAGTCTGCATTACACTATTATGTACAAGTACAAAGATATAAAAATTATTTTCACTATTCAAATATTCCTTCTCATCACAACTCAGTGGGAAGGGTTCTAATCGTTGTAAAAATCCGAACCAACTTTCACGACATTTAGCGGCTCAAGAAATATTGTCTTTATGTCTTTAGTAAACATGTGAGTCTGTTATGAGGCGCGTTTGGGCCAAAATACAAATTACTTCATAAATAAATATTTTTCTTTTTTTATACAAAAATTATGCCTAATATTTTATTATGCATAATTAAATATATTAATATTTATAATATATAAAAACAATATCGACAACTGAAAATTTGAGCTTCTATGACATGCGGTTATATAAGAGCACCACAACTGTTAATAATAATCCTAGGTACTCCTGGAAAAAAAGGAATCGAACAAGAACCAACGGACAGACATTCTTGGAGTTTAAATCAGGAGCATCAAAATCATTCTTGGAGCATCAAAAGTCCGCTATTCACAGAGTTCACACAGAAGGTAACTAAGAAATTCCATACAAATACTCATGGCACCCTCATTGTATAACCATGAACACAGATAGTATTTCTCCAGAAAAATTCCGTAAAAAGGTGTGTATTTTTTTTAAAAGGTTTTTTTTTAGTGACGCAACGGTTCTGGTTTTTACAATTACGGTTAAGATTAACAAACTAATAATTGTATGATTACGGTTACAGTAACCTAAATAAATTGAAAAAATGAATTCAATTTCATTAAGTTCACGAAGTTTCGTGAACTAGGAAAAATTTCCGGTTTTTAATTCAAGCACGTGAGGAATTCAGTAAGAAAATTTTACACCTAAAACATTTTAAAAGTAAAGTCTTATGTGACAACAAGACTTAGAGACATGAAAAAAGAAAGTGTTAAGCAAAAATGTTGCGTTTTGGAAAAGAAGATCAAGAGAATATTAGAAAAAAAGTTGCAAATTTAGTGCCACAAAATACAAACAGAGTGTCTAGAGACCAGTTTTACTTGTTGCCATGAGACGAGACGAGATAAGGCCTTGTCTCGTCTCGTCTCGTCTCGTCTCGATATTTCGATACAAAAATTATCGAGGCGAGACAAGGCCTTATCTCGGCTCATCAAGTTTGTCTCGAGTTGTTTTGGTTTACCTCAATTAAATTTTGAATTATGAGATCGGACGTCCAATAAAAATTATATTGGCAGTTTACAAAACGCACGAACCCGTCGATTTTTGATTTAGTTACTAATAAGACAATTTTAAAAATAAATGTTTAATGTATACAGGGTGGCTCAAAAAATGTGGTAACAGAAATATGCATTTTTTAAATAGAACATCATAATATATCATTACATTTTTGGATTTTATTTTTCAATTTTAGAAATGACCATACTTCATGTTCTCTACCAATCTTCAACTTTTTATAAATGCCTTTAGAAAATGCTCGATTGGTTGAACCAATAAGTATCTGTGTATGATATATTATATATAGGATGGCCCGAATTTCAGGGACGAAACTTTACCGATAGAACTTTTTTAAATAAGAAAAAAGTTTGGGTCAGGAAATGCTTAGTTTCGGAAGATACAGGGATACAGGAATAGTTCTGTAGTAATATGGCAAAACTTAGCAAGTCGACGTACTAGGTTTAACTAAATTATTCAATTTTTGAAAAGGGCGCGAAAAGTTACCTACTGGACATCTTTGCATCTCTCTTTAACGCACAGAAATAGTATATTTTTTCCTTACATTTTTAGTAAGTCTACCAATTTAGCTATAAAATGCTTTGAAAACACAGTATGTCTACTTGCTAGGTTTTACATTATTATTTTTTTAAATATCGCAAAGTTGAAAATGAGTAGGTCAACTTCCTATGTTCTGCCCAGATGCAGTAATATTAAGTTAGTCGTGTTGTGACAGGCTTAGTGACAACACGTACGAGTGTACTACTACTTCTTATCTACCTAGTATTAATAAATATCGTGAAGCGAATTGAGTGAATTGAGGAGTTTATTTTAGCATAACTTAAAATACAACATGAATAAGTGAGGAAAGTATATAGTGAGTTTATGCCTGACTAAAGAGTAAGTATAATTAGGTATATAATAATGTTTTATTTAAAAAATCTTAGATTAGAAGTTATTTTAAAAGCCTTAATAACTCTTAACATATATACAACTAATATTAAACCTAATTTTCTTTAGATTTTGGTTTTGTTTAATACTTTGTACCTTGTTACTTTTTACACAACTTAAGACCAAAATTATGTTAATTATTATTTTTTTATCGCAAAAGGAAATAATGGACACTACTTTTATAATATTAAGTTCATTAGCATATTGATGCCAGCTAATTATTTGCTTATTTAAAAATATTATGATGAATAATTACTAAATATAAAATATTTTTATAGACACTCTGATACAGAAAATATACCAGACGGCCATGAAACTGTTGACGAACATGATTTTTCTGAATTTGATGACAGTGATACCGACCCAGATTTTGATCCTAAAAGTTTAACTAACAAAAAACGAAAAAGGTTCTTTAATCTGGATAATTTATTGTCAGAGAACGGCCATAATCAAATACGGGCAGAAAAAAATACTCCAAAAAATTTAAAGACTATCGAGAATAACAACACGAGTATACCAGAATATATCAACGATATCTGCAAAAATGTTTTAGCTGATTTTTTAAATAAGGTATGTGGGATATCTTCGATAACTGCAATTCAAAAATATAACCTGTTACCTGTTTGTAACGAAAGCTGTCGAAGGAAATGCTCACTGAAATTTCAAGAATGTGTTAGAGAAACTATAAGAAACAAATTTTGGCGGCTTAGTTTCGGCGAACGAAGACTGTTTTTGGACAGTTATGTAAAAGAGTGTGGGATTAAAATACGCCGCCAAGAAGCTCAAACGTCTAACAGAACCGTTTCTTTGCAATATTTTTTATCAAGACCAGCTGTTGATTCGGAAAATAACTTTGAAAAGTTACAAGTTTGCAAAACAATGTTTTTACATACTCTAGGTTTAAAAACAGATGGAATAATAACTTGTCATCTTCAAGCCAAAAGACAAAGTTCTGATGGAATGGCAAAAACTATAGACGATAGGGGCTTGGTTTCACGCGGAATTTTGCAAAATCAACGTATAGAAACAACTGAATTGATAGTACAATATATAAATTCTTATAATCCCGCAGTTTCTCATTATAATTTGGTTAATTGTCCAAATAGACGCTATTTGCCCCCAGAGTTTACAATTAGGTGTTTATGGAAAGATTTTTGTGAGACTAAAAAAATTTCCTATGATGCCTATAGAAAAGTCTTTGAACAACAAAACATTGGATTTAATAAACCGTCCCAAGATGAATGTGTCCTTTGTATAAAATACAAGACTCACCGTAACAGCTTAGAAGAAGACTGCCAAGAAAATGATTGTGCCATGTGTAGCAACTTTAATAATCATCATAGGTACTATACTGAAGCAAGACAGAGTTATGAAGCCGATTCAAAAAAACAAAGAACCAGTAATGAAAAAATATACACCGTAGACATGCAGAAAGTCTTGCTGCTTCCCAAAATGTCAACTAAGCAATCATTTTTCATTCCAAGGTAATTAGACTTGCTGCTAACAATGACATAATTCATTTTCTAAAAGCCGTATTTTTTGCTTTATTTTAGGTTAGTTGTTTTTAATGAGACTTTTGCATCTTTACATCAAGATGGTAATACATGTGTAATGTGGCATGAAGCAATTCGTGGAAGATCTGCCAGTGACGTTACATCAGCTTATTATAACTTTATTAAAAATTCTAATATTGAAATAAAAGAATTTATATTCTGGGTGGATAATAGCTCCACTCAGAATAAGAACTGGACGTTGTATTCTGCATTTGTGTGTTTCGTCAATGCTGAATGAGGCCCAAGGAAAATCACACTGAAATATTTTGAACCCGGACATTCATTTATGGCTGCTGATTCGGTTCATGGTCGCATAAGCAGTGAAATGAAAAAATACCCAAATATTTATGATTTCCAACAATTACTGGAAATCATTGAATATTCTTCTAAAAAAACCAAGTGCTTGTCGCTTAATATATTTGACTTTTTTTCATTTGAAGATGGTTCAAAGCAAAGAAAAAACAACAACATTCCTCTTTTAGAAAGTATAAAAATTGCAGTTTCGAAAGGGGTCACGGTGTTTGTTTTTTAAAAGAGGTCATTTTGAAGAAAATTTTGCAGAAGTAGACTTTTTGAAAAAAAAATGAAGCGAAATTTCCGGAAACATCTTTTTCAGAACCTCTCGGTATTAACACCTCGAAAAAAACAAAGATTTTAAAAACGCTTTTGCCGTCCTTCCAGGATGAAAGGAAAAAGCTATTTTGGCAATTTTTACCTTCACGTGATAATTCGGTCGATTTGTGTCAAGTATTCGAAATGTAAATTATTAATACAGCAACAATGTTTAACTTTTCAGATGTTTAATGTAGACTAAATCGCCTTAATTGTCAAATGTTAATAGAATATTCTGTTTAGTTAAGTAAACTTGCTAACAACTGTTGATTTACAAATAATATATATATTTATAAAATAAATTACCAAGTCACCTTGGTATTTTTTGCATATTTTTTAACATCTGTTTCGTACAAACTGTATTTAGTAAATAAACTTACTGTTATGAGTTTGTGTGTTTGATATAAGTTTGCCTTTTTTAAAAACTAGTAAGTGAAGCTGTTAGTTTTTCAATATTTTTTTCATTAATATCATTATCAGCAAAACCGGAAGCAAAATAAAGTAAGTTACTTTTTTTGTTTTTCCGGCAATTTTATGTAAACGAATTTGCATTAAAATTTGCAGGTCAAAAAACATAGTAGATGCCTCAAATCAATTTAATTCACGAAGTATTAGAAAAACGCCATACAAATTTATAAATACGTCTCTCCTTAAAACCTTCCCAAAATCTAGTTACTAGGTTTTGCCATATTACTACAGAGTTTAGAAGGTATAGGTATAGTAAGTTTTAAAAAAATGTTTTTTTTTAATTACTGACCTTAATTGTAAATATAAAAAATTTAAAATTGGCGTAAATATTTTTTATTTTATGCGTTTTTTGCAAAAAAAAATTGTGTTTAACTCTGTCAATTACAGAGTTCAACGCTATTTTTTCCTACTACTAGAAAGGGGGGTCCGGCCTCTTTCTCCACTAGAAATATTTCAATGTACGTTTATGGTCTTGAACTACGTTCGTTTGATAGCAAAATTGATTTGGCAATTTTCACTTTCTTTTTAATGCTCAATTTTTTTTAGATATTTTATATTTTCTTAGTCAATGACAACAACTTTTGCCGTACCGGTTTGGTCCCTGCAATTAGGGCCACCCTGTATAAGCAAAAAAATGAGGGAAGAGCAACAATCATCATCATAAATTCTTTCTATTGAAGACCTAGGTATATAAAATCCATCCAATTTCTTTCAAAACACGTTTTTGTTAATCTTTGAAAAAAACTCAAGTTCGCTAGCTGGTAGAACATGTAGTGGTATTCTCATTATTATATATTATATCAAATAGTTTGTGGTTACTAAAATTGGATACAAGACTAGGAGGTTAATAAAAAAAATGTTTATATCATTTAAGTGAGATGGCAAAGACACTTTAGTTTTGTTATTAATATTAAATTTCTCTAATTGGTTTATATTTTGATTTAGCTTTGTCTGTAAGTGCCATCATTAATTTTACAATTTCAGTAACTCAGGGAGATTAATATTAATTATTAGGGGTGGTAAGAACCACCAGTGACTAACTACTTATACATAATGGTGCAATTTCTAAATCCTAAAATAGATGGCAGAGGTGTATGTTGCATCAGTTTTTCATATTGCAGAGTTTTCTTTGACAAATCCTAGTCATATGTAAACCAAACATAAACTGCTTCTCTAGCACTGCTGCCTTAGAATCCGATCCCAGTTTTGATTAAGCCCTACCCGCTATTACCCACACGAGCGGGGCATCTTGGCTCGGGCTGCTTTACGTAACTAAATCCACCCGGAAAGATAAACAAATCACCTTTGATACCGTTAATACGGGCATAAATTTGCGCTGTTCGCATCCAATTATTGTCTGGTGCACCCTCAGCTAGATTTATGAGCAGTCAGTTATTCGGAAGGCGGACGTCCAATCTAAGAAAACACTGTACTCGCACCCCAATGTGTTCCAGTATGTAAATAAGACGGATGGCTGGAAATATCATCAGCAGATGCAGTGGGATATTTATTGTTTTGTTGCTGATGGCGCCTGATTTTGCCGAGCTGTAATTATCATAGTAGTTGCTAGAATGCAACTGGCGAAACGGATGTGCATCGTTCAGTGTGGTAGTTACATTATTTGCATCATTAATGTGTTCTTTAGCCATTTTGTTAAGGTTTGATTTAATAATTAGAATGACTATAAGGGTTAGGATCAGACCCTGAGTGGAAAATATACCGTAATAGTATATTATTCAACAAGCATTAATTATAGCCATATATAGAATTAATAGTGATAATTAATTGCGAGTTAAATACTATGATTTGTCTACGACCGTTATACGTTTTTGTATCTTGGGCAAGTTCTTTTTCAGTTCTTGCGTTCTGGAAATTCGACCCCTAAGAATGTGAAAATAAAATGAAAACGTCGAGAAATTATAAAAATGTTAGGTTACATTTGTTAGTTAGACCCTTAGACATGTCATAAAATTTTGCGTTACAGAATTTGCGTCCTTCAAAAGCTTCCAAAATAAGTTCATATAAGATGACATTGAAAATGCTTGTAACCGAGTTAATCGAGATTTATCATCACTCGTTGAGTTGTCAAATGATTTTTGTTTATCAATAAATTCATCGAAATCCAAAGAAATGATATTTGGTAGGAAACAAGCAAGAGAAAGGTGTGTGGAACGGGTTGATATTAATATAAAAAACGGCCACCTTGAAGTAACAAATGTATCAAAAATCTAGGTCTATATTTAGACTCAAAATTAAAAGTTACAGAACATATTAACCATATTATTAAGAAATCGTTTGCTAATCTAAAATTAATTTATGCAAGTAAGGATATGTTAACAAAGAAAACAAAAAGGTTGTTATGTGAAACTCTTGTGTTGTCGCATATAAATTATGCCTCGATTGTATATTACCCTTTCCTACGTCAAGTCGATGCCCAGCGATTACAACGGTTACAAAATAGTTGTATTAGACTAATTTGTGGAATTAGAAAATACGAATCGGTGTCCTCGTGTCTGAGGGAAACTGGTTGGCTTAATATCAAAACTAGAAACTTTTTCCACAGCTGTTGCTTTTTTCACAAAATGCTATTAACTAAGTCACCCCCTTACTTGTACAATAAAATTACCTACAGAACAGATGTGCATAACATTAATATAAGGCAGAAATCAACGCTTACCATCCCAAAGCACAAGACTAGCGAATTTAGTTCTGGATTCTCATATCGCATACCTTCTCTTTACAAAGTCCATTTCTGATGATCTCAAGATACTGCCATACACAAGTTTTAAGATACGCTTTAACAAAATGCTTTTTACAAAACATAATACGTGATATATAATTTTAGTTTAAGTTTTATCATATAGGTTGTTGATGCGTCTAAAATAATTAAATTAACTAATTGCTTATATATTAACCTATAACTAAATTAATTATGTCTAGGTTGCATGAAGACATTTTCTTTTCTGGGTTGAGTGGAAGAACAGAGAACTTTTAAGATTCTCTGAACTCTGCCCTTTATACCGCAATTGTATATAATTATAATAAAATAAATCACTTATGTAATTTGGGTTATAATATAAACGATTTTTTTTTGTGCTGGTAAGTCCCCCCTGGCCTCCGACTAGTCCAGAGAGTCCCTCCAGCCTCGTTACTCAACGACCGCTCCCCACGTCCGCGGGGTAAGCGGTCATTGAGGTCGCAATTCGTGTGTCCTGAGTAGACGCAACGAGCCAAGTATGACGACCTTCTGCATCTTCCCAGCGATGACTTCTGCCGATTGACGGCATGCTGGGATGGTTCTTAATTCTGAGAGCAATGATACCTCCGAGAGAGCCAATAATAAGAACCACTATTTTAACAGAATAACCCGGGTACAGCCTACGGAGTTCAGAGAGTAAATCTCGATATTTTGTCCGTTTCTCCTCCTCTTTCAAGACGATGTTCTTTTCGGCCTGAGCCGAAAACTCTATAACGAACATCGTCTTGAGTTGGTGGTCGAGGGGGACTATGTCAGGCTTGTTGGCTTGTATCCGCCTGACGGTGACTCAATATGAGGCCTGACTCAATATCCCCCCGGAGCATAGGGCAACAATAAAAATGATTATTATTATTATTTTTCTTTTTTTTTGTGCTGGTCCCCCCTGGCCTCCGACTAGTCCAGAGAGTTCCTCCAGCCTCGTTAGTCAACGACCGCTCCCCACGTCCGCGGGGTAAGCGGTCATTGAGGTCGCAATTCGTGTGTCATGAGTAGACGCAACGAGCCAAGTATGAAGCCTTCTGCATCTTCCCAGCTATGACTTCTGCCGATTGATGGCATGCTGGGATGGTATAGGGATGTATATGATGGCATGCTGGGATGGTATATATGTCGATGGATATAGGCAGAGACCGCATATGCTGGACAAGCTGACAGCAAACGCATAATGGTCTCTGGGGCCCGACGACATGCTCTGCAGCTGACGTCAGGCACTTCTATACCCATCACGCGGCTTCGGTAGACCAGGGTGTTTAATACACCATCTTGGCAGGCTAATATAAAACCTTCGGTCTCTGACTTCAGCCCAGCTGACCTCAAAAAGCTAAAGGTCAGCTTTTGGGATAAGCCTAAGTCTTCTATATTTCTATAGTAGACTCCATGCAATGGCTTATCCCTGTACTGCTGAAAACGAAGTGTATTTCCAGCAGCCCGAAGGTGGGCTTTCAACCGAGCAGGGTCCAACTCGGTGACAGAGTTTGGATTATTCTGCTCGGTGTCGAAGTCGAGACCTAGGCTATTAGCTGCTCTGTGTGCTGCCCTATATATAAAAGCTCCTACGCCAGCTCCTTCATGGTCTTTGACCATGAGGAGTAGGGGATCCGAACTCCTGATAATTTTACAGGCTGTGTCCAGGGTTACTCTGTTGTGGAGACACTCCAATCCCAAGAGTCCACGGCCTCCCTGTTGTCGTGGGAGATATAACCGCGGAACGGACGATCTCGGATGCAAACTCCGACAGAGATGCATCATTTTGCGGGTACCTACGTCGAGTTGCTGCAGCTCCTCCTGTGTCCATTTGATTACTCCAAAGGAGTAGAGTAGAACCGGAACGGCAAGCATATTTGTCGCCGCCACCTTGTTGGTCCCCGACAGCTCTGAGGACCAGATCTGTCGAAGCAGGTGGCGGTACTTGCCGCGGAGAGCGTCTTTTGTAATATTTACCTCCTGGATGTGACTTTGTGGCACACCCGGAGGGACTGTTGTAAATCCCTTTCCCCGGAGGCATATAGCTTAAGGTCATCCATATAAAATAAATGAGTGACCTTATGCCTCCTGTTTCCGGGTGGGCCGCAGTTGTAACCACGGGTTCTTCTAAGTGCAATCCGTGTGCAAAATTCGTTGAAATTGATGAATGTCCCGTTTTTACAAGAGAATTTTCTCAATTTTTTCATTACTATTTTTAAATACTCCTTAAAATCTTAGCCTAGGGGCGTATCGGCGATTATAAATTTTTGAGGTGAATACTTCTTTAGCCGCATGAGAGTGATTTTTCAAGGTCGCGTCACGCACATTTTATAACATTTTCGTTTATAACAGAGATATGGAATGCTTGAAAATGTTTTCTCGCGTAATTTACAAACGGTTACATCTAGGATTTTTTAAATTACACAAATGAGGTAAGACGTCATTTTCTTTTATAATTATTCTTATTACTATATATCTTCTTATACTATGAAACGTGTTAAAGACATCTATTGTGTTCACATTGAAATCAGCATTGTCGAATACTAATCGAAGGAATGAATCTGGCGATATAATGGGACTCTCCTGAACAACAATGCTAGCTTCAAACCGTTGAATCTCATGATTGGGTGCTTAGGTGCTAAAAATCCTTAACTGGTACAGCAAACTTTGTAGAATTTTGGACCCAAATTTTCTATCCACGTAGGTACCTACTCATATTTGAAGTAGCCAAAGGAAAGAGGGAGGTCTAATTGCTGCCATAATTGCATGATATATTGATGTGCATTTCAGTTGATAGTCACTCAAGTCTCCCTTTTTATTAAGCATAACGATTTCGCGTAACAAAGTTATGAGGATAGGGGGAACAACACTTTCAAGGTCACAAAAGAAGTTTCCGGTTTGCTCTATGTTGAAAAACTGTTTTCCAGCGAGCGAATGAATATATTCGCGTATTATTTGGTTCGTCGTTCATCTTGTTCAGTCTTCTCCCGGTTCTCATACCATGCAGAGTTGCAGAGGTTATAATTTCACTACTCATACCTAAGAAACATACTACTATCTTATTTTTCTTTGTATGTGCAATAATTATATTGTCTTGGTAGCGTTCTCGTGGGTTTTTCAGTATCGTTGGAACGCTTGGCAAATAGTCCTGCACTTGTTACCTAATTTCGTTCATGGAAAATGAACCCCCCTAACAATTTTCCATAAATTTCGTTCATACTCTCATGTATCTTCTATCTTGAGGCCTACCCTTCTTCTCATTTCTTTTCCATTCGAAACGAAAAAAAAATAGCTAAACCTGCATGAATTTCCTTGCCTCACTTATCATCTCGCTGGTTTTCGACTTTAACAATACTATCTTTAACCTGTAAGGTTGCGACAATCACAACTTTCTCACGATGTTTAACACTTTTCTCCTTCAAAAAACATTTCTTCTTGAAATCAAACTTTTATTCCATTCTCAAGTTTTCCTTTACTAGACTTGCTTCAGACAATGCAGATCCACCTGTCTTGACAGGCTTTTGGTAGATTTTAATAGTGTAATTTATCGTGTAATTTTTTCTACAAGCTGGGTGTACTGCATCCACCGTATTGTTGGTCGAACATTCCTCAAGCATCTCCCAATATTCATGTCAGTCCTTGCCTTGCTTGGTCTTATAAGTGTATTTAAACCATTTTCTCGCACTGACACAAAATCATTTAAAATGCAAGGTTTCCTACACAAAATGCCGTATTTGTTTGCAGCCTCCATTTTAAACATGTCAAAACATACCAGTAAAATACAGTAAAGGCTACTAATATGAGGCATAACACGAGCGCAGTAAGTCCTGGTTGTATTTTTATAGTGGCCGAAGCTCACATAGGATCGTTGAGGACTTTTAGTATGTTAAACTACAACCTCAAATAAACATCTGTACCAAAAGCCTGTTTTCTATAATTTTTTGTACTATTTCTCTGAACAGAGACTAAAATGACTGCACTAGACTTCACTATTGAGATTTAAGATATATTTATTTCTGCTATTTCTTACTTCAGGTAACCTTTTTTATTCCCACATCACATACAGGAAAGAAAAACAAAGATTTATTTACCTACATTTGGTACTTTATTTAAAAAGAAGCTTATCACACCAAAGAAGCTTGGGTGTGAGAATAACTCCTGCCTTGCTTAGCTGTCATTCTCCTTTCTTTTCCATAGACCAGTTCTGCGGCTTCGTGAAACTATACAAATATCCGGCACTGCAGTAATGAGTTAAAATTAAATGAGAAATAGTCATGTATAAGGCAGAGGGCCTCTGTTCCGTTTGCGGCTAGTAAAAGTGGACCACCGTCATCCACCCGGCCGAGTTCACCGCGTGTTTCATTATAGTTTGCATAATAATTATTGCTGGTGTCTCTTGATATTTACGACCGGCGTCCGTTTAACTTTGCGATGAAAAAAGAGTGTTTTTCGTCGGGCCCTAACAAACCGGGGTGTAATTTAGATGGGAAATTGAGCCGTTTAAAATTGCCTCGGGCGCGAAGTTTGATTGTCAAAGTTCTAAATTGCACCTGTATCAGTATAAGAACCCGTTGTGGTATATAAAATATCGGACATGTGACATACAAATGCTCCAAATACAAGATAAAATAAGAGATTTTTTTATGTCGGAGCAATTTTAATAATAATAAGAATAATAGTAATAATAATAATAATAATAATATGCTCCGGGGGATATTGAGTCCGTTGTGGAGAGGTCCCGGTTATACTGGAACTATTAATTCCCCACCGTCAGACGGATACAAGCCAACAAGCCTGACATAGTCCTCCTCGACCACGAACTCAAGACGATGTTCGTTATAGAGTTTTCGGCTCCGGTCGAAAAGAACATCGTCTTGAAAGAGGAGGAGAAACGGACAAAATATCGAGATTTACTCTCTGAACTCCGCAGGCTATACCCGGGTTATTCTGTTAAAATAGTGGTTCTTATTATTGGCTCTCTCGGAGGTATGCGACAATCATTGCTCTCAGAATTAAGAACCATCCCAGCATGCCGCCAATCGGCAGAAGTCATCGCTGGGAAGATGCAGAAGGCCGTCATACTTGGTTCGTTGCGTCTACTCATGACACATGAATTGCGACCTCAATGACCGCTTACCCCGCGGACGTGGGGAGCGGTCGTTGAGTAACGAGGCTGGAGGGACTCTCTGGACTAGTCGGAGGCCAGGGGGGACTTAGTAATAATAGTAATAATAATATAGTAATATAAAATAAATTATAGTAATAATAGTAATAATAAGTCAGAGACCGAAGGTTTTATATTAGCTTGCCAAGATGGTGTATTAAACACCCTGGTCTACCGAAGCCGCGTGATAGGTATAGAAGTACCTGACGTCAGCTGCAGAGCATGTCGTCGGGCCCCAGAGACCATTATGCATTTGCTGTCGGCTTGTCCAGCATATGCGGTCTCTGCCTATATCCATCGACATAACGCAGCATTACGAGTGCTGTTTACCACCTACGGCACCCGTACCGTATAGATCAGACACCGGTGTTGCCCTATGCTCCGGGGGATGACCGCCTACCCCGCGGACGTGGGGAGCGGTCGTTGAGTAACGAGGCTGGAGGGACTCTCTGGACTAGTCGGAGGCCAGGGGGGGCTTACCAACGCACAAAAAAAAAATAATAATAATAAGATCAGCATAAGATCATAATAATAAGGTCTGAGGCCAGCTGGGCTGAAGTCAGAGACCGAAGGTTTTATATTAGCTTGCCAAGATGGTGTACTAAACACCCTGGTCTACCGAAGCCGCGTGATGGGTATATAAGTGCCTGACGTCAGCTGCAGAGCATGTCATCAAGAACCAGAAACCATTATGCAGTTGCTGTCAGCAACTGCATAATCTCCAGCATATGCGGTCTCTGCCTATATCCATCGACATAACGCGGCATTACGAGTGCTGTAATACCACCTACGGCACTCGTACGGTATAGATCAGACACCGGTGTTGCCCTATGCTCCGGGGGATATTGAGTCCGTTGTTCCGTTGTGGGGAATGAGAGGTCCCAGTTATACTGGAACTATTCATTTCCCACCATCAGGCGGATACAAGCCAATAAGCCTGACATAGTCCTCCTCGACCACCAACTCAAGACGGTGTTATAGCGTTTTCGGCTGAAAAGAACATTGTCTTGAAAGAGGAAGAGAAACGAGCAAAATATCGAGATTTACTCTCCGAAATCCGCAGGCTGTACCCGGGTTATTCTGTTAAAGTCGTGGTTCTTATTATTGGCTCTCTCGGAGGCATGCGACAATAATTGCTCTCAGAATCAAGAACCATCCCAGCATGCCGTCAATCGGCAGAAGTCATCGCTGGGAAGATGCAGAAGGCCGTCATACTTGACTCGTTGCGTCTACTCAGCACACATGACTTGCGACCTCTTACATATCGACCTATTGTGGTCGATATGTAAGATGGCTGGAGGGACTCTCTGGGCTACTCGGAGGCCAGGCGGGACTGACCAGCACAAAATAATAATAATAATAACATTTAATTTTCATAATAATAATAAAATAGATCTGGTCATCAGAACTGTCGAGGAAGAACTAGGTATGTGCTACAAATATGCCTGCCTTTCCGATCCTTCTCTATTCCTGGGGGTAGTGAAATGGACACGAGAAGAGCTGCGACAACTCGGTGTAGGAACCCGAAAAAGGATGCATCTCAGTAGGAGTTTGCATCCTAGATCGTCCTTTCCACAGTTATATATCCCACGCAATCGTGGAGGCCGTGAACTCTTGAGTTTGGAGAGTCTCCACAGCAGGATGGTTCTGAAGGGAGCCTGTAAAGTCATAAGGAGCTCGGATCCGCTCCTCTGCATGCTCCGCGACCACGAAAATGCAGGGGTAGGACCTTTTTTGTTTATGGCGGCACAAAAGCCAGCTGATGAACTTGGCCTCGTCTTCGATACCGAATGGGTTTATCACGACTCTCTCACCGAGTTGGAATCCGTTCGGTTAAAAGCCTAAATTAGAGCTGCAGAACACGCTGTATTTCTGCAGCTTCACACGGATAATCCGATACATGGGGTTTCCTATAAAAATATAGAAAACCTCGGCTTATCCAGAAGGCTGACCTTCGAGTTCTTAAAGTCAGTCGGGCTGATGTCCTTGACCGAGGGATTCATAATTGCTTGCCAAGATGGTGTACTTAACACACTCGTCTATCGAAGTCGTGTCATGGGTATAGAGGTCTCTGATGTCAGCTGCAGGGCCTACCACACGCAGATGCTTAACCTCATATCAAAATTTGAGAACGTTTGGAATTTTGTTAGAAGAATTGACTTTGAATGTCTTCAGTGTCTGACCTATTTCTTTCTTTCTGTCAAGCCGAAGATAACTCGCCAGAATCTTCAGGGGAAGAATTTTAATTTCACTGAACTGATTTTAATTTTATGCAGAATTTTAATTTCACTGATGTAATGTTGGATAAATGTGTAAACAACATTACATTGTATTTTTTTATAGTTTACAACGAACTAAATCACATATTTCCATAAAAATAAATAATAAAAATAATTCCATTATAATTTTATTACACTACGTAAAAACCCCTACACCCGGTTATGAATTTCTATAGAGACTAAATTCGTCACAGCAAACTGATGCCGCCCGGTATTGATTGAGCTCAACTGATATTTTCAAATGTATTAGACAAGGACAGATCACAATTCGACTAGAGCATCCATACAATTCCGATAATACGGGTAATAATAAGCACCCGCACTACATGCATCGAGTATATGCATTTTTAATGAGCTTTTATTACTCTCTTTCATTTCCAAATAGACTATAGTACCTACATGGCGGACAGTGGTGGGGTTGGGAGCGTGCCATTTTTCAGTGTTAAATTAATTTAGCTAAATTTAATTCGGAATTACCGAATGAATTGCGACACAACGCTACTAGGGATAATTTATTTGTAGTCGTACGCGAGTTCACATAAAAATTAACGAACTACACCTACTTGTAGTCTTTTTAACGACGTCGCTCATTATTTTCGTCACCAGAGACCATACAAAAAGGTCGTATAATTATGCGCATACTGGATTAATTTAGAAAAACATGTTCTCAGTCAGAAGCCGCATGTTTGGAGGACATAAACACCGGTTATGCATATATGATTAATGGGAATTATGGAATATATTTATTACATCATATAATTCGGTCGGGAACGCGTTGAAAAACCCCGAAAACGGCGATAATAGATGCTTACTAGGGCAAGACAATAACATCCATCATATTCACACTTACGGTAATCCTGGGCAAGGCTTTCTCCGCGAGATAGATTAATTTTCGTTTGGGCCAATTCAAAGCCAATCGACACTTCGCGAGATCTAAATAGCAGCTAGAAAATTCACTTCGGTGCTATTTTAACAATTGAAATTTTAAAATTTCCATTTAAATTGGTAGTTTATATTTGGCAAAGGAATAACCCTATTGTTTTTGGCCCAAATCCAATAATAAATGTTTCTGCAGTGGCGACCCAAAAAATATGGCCCTGTGTTTTCTACCCTTCATTTGTACTTTTACTTTTACTTTTTTACTATATTTTTTCGGGTTTTCACTTATACCTCGGAAGCTATGCGTCCTAGCGATACAAAATAAAAACTGATATAATGTGGAACATGATTGAATATATTGTTTTTTCTAAATCGAGTATAGTTTCCGAGATATGTGCGATTAAAAGTCGCAAATTATGACAAAAAAATGCTTGACTTTTCTTTGCCTTTTTTGACTAGCTACCTCGAGGACCCTTCATTGTACAAAAAAGTTATTAGAGAGAACGCTGTAGATCATGATATTTCCTTCAGAAATATATGATATTTTATTTTCAACCATAAAAAAGTTAGAGCAATTGTCACTTTAGTGCATGTAATTTCACCAAAACAGATTTTACCAAAAATACAAATATAAACAAAACCATACCAGAAAATTCACTGCTCTAATTATATATAAGACAATATATACGTATAGCCCAGGAAATTTAGCATCTCATTTCGGAAAAAATTATAGTGAGGCAGAAATTGATGTGACTTTTCAGTTCCCCAAACAATGTATGGAAATTCCCAAAGATTCTGGTTTATACATAACTTTGACAGCGGAAAAAGAATAAAAAAAGTACCTTTTTTTGTTTTTTTTTGCCAATATCTTTGTTGCCATCAATCCTATCATAGTGCACCACTATAAAGAAGAAAGAACCGAAACTTCTCTACAAAAAGGTGATATAGAGTTTATCGATAACTAATAGTTTTTACATAATCGGGCATTGAAACTGGTAACAATTTTGTATGGATGTTTTAGTGCATGTAATAAACAAAATATAGTTTTCTGTGTTATCTTCTAATTTTTACATTTTTATATGCACTGGGGTATGAAAATATATATTTCTGTGAACAAAATTTATTATTTATTGACTATTGAAGAAATTGACTCTCGAAAACCATCACTGTGGTGAAAATTGAACATTTAAACTGCAGTATAAGTCTTGACGTTTCATGAAAAATTTCAAAGCTGCCATTGCAGCTGTTTTCCATTTATGAAAAAGAGCAGATCTCGTGACACATCCGTGGTTAAAAAATACTAAAATATCACATATTATTGAAGGAAATTTCAAGATTTACAACGTTATGGCCTTATCGTAGGATGAAGGGCTGTGGAGTTAGCTAGTCATATAAGGCAAGAAAAGGCAGGCATTTTTTTATAATTTTAAGCGCGCATATCTCGAAAATAGCGAAACAATTAATACAATCAATCTTGTTGCCCGTTTTGTCAGCTATGATTTTGGATATTGTAGATGACGTTATCCCATTATCGCTAGGACATATAATTTCCGAGATATAAGCGAAAAACCGGAAAAAAGTACCTTTTACGTACGCCACTGTATCCCGCTCCTCTCCTAAGAGTGGGGACGGGTATGTTTACCTCCTAATCCAGTTCCAAAGTCAATAATTGTTTTTCAATAATTTTCAAGTTAGTTAGCAATTTTTAACCTGCTTAATTTGATCTATCCGCGCGGATGCTGCTTGAGAGTTTAGCTTCCAAATCTTTAAAAAACTAAATTTGAGAGTTGCTGCCGGCTATTATTACATTAAATAGATGTGCTTCACAACTTGAATTACCTGGCTACTAACACACGTCTCTCATTCAGTACCGTGGATTCCTATGACTATAATAACATTACTATTTAAGTCCCGGCCATTCGCACTCTCGAGCACCGGCTTCATCTTTACTTTGTGACTTCCGGCCTCCCAGAAGTTCTTTAAAATCGCAATAATTCGAACGAGGCATACTCGGGAAGTAAGAAAATCATCTGCTTAGCTCCCCCGTTTCATTTTATTAAGTGCTTGGGGTTAAAGAGATCTGCGAAGATGGCCATTGTGTTGCAACAAAGTAACGTCCAGGCGAGAATACCTAACAGTGACTCATGCATTGAATTGTAGATGTTTTGTTCTAATTATAATTTATTTTAAATTATGCATTACTTCCTCAAGTTTTGATATTGGTGTACCCCAAGGATCGATACACGCCCACTTGAAACTTGCCACATATTAACATTATCAATTCTGTCTACACATATACTCCAGTCGCCAGAGACCTAAAAAGAGGTTCACTCGATCAATAGATCCGGCAAGTAGTAGTTTGAGATGATTAGAACATAACAATTCTAAGTTTCCGTCATTCCCACCCTTGAACTCGCTCGGGGAGGGGGAAATAACCATCAAAAATCGGTGAAAGTTTTTGGGCTATTGCCAAATCCAGAAATGAGTACGCCCCTTTGCGGAATAAATTCGAACCGAGGAAAGCGAGTAAAAATTTGAAGTTAAACGTTCTGTGAGCTGTTGCTGCTGTTAGTTTAAACCGTCTAACCGGCACGATTCCTCGTTTACGACGTTACTGTTGTGGTTACTGTGATTTTATTACTCTTTAGCTGTGCTCTTTAGTTTTACCACTTTTACTGTTGGCTGTGTTTTTTTGCGAAACATTTTCGACCACCAGGAAAGCGAGTTAATAATTTCCTTCACTTCGTTTACTGTGATTTATTGTTGGCTGTGTTGTTTTAACGTTTTGTTATACTGTTTGTGATTACCATGTCCCTTAAAAGTATTCATAATACAAACTGTTGTGTTTATGATTGCAACTCAAGAGATGGTAAAGATAGATCTCTCCATTTTCACTATTTTCCGAAGAAAAATTCCGACATTAACGTGAAAATGATAAATGCACTGGGAATTGAGGAAGAGATTGATAAGAGGAAAGGTTGGGAGAAGGTTTTATTAATGGGCAAGCCAGTGACAAACAATATGCGTGTTTGCTCTAATCATTTTAAAATAGAATAGATTACTGTTCAAAAGGTAAGGGATATTTATTGAGGTTAGATTAAGTAAAAAATCGCGAAACGCGTAACATAACACAATCTATTTTTGTTTTAGATGTGGACTTAAAACAACCTAAGCTTAAGCGACACACTGTACCTTCCCAAAATTTGCCAGTAAAAAGATCACTTGCAAGTGCCAAGAGAAAGTCCAACGATTCTAATCGTGAAGATAGATTGAAGAGACGACGAAAGCTTAATGATGAGGCTACTACAAGTATTAGTGAGGTACATTTATGTGAAGGTGAAATATCTTTACCTGTCAACGAGGACAACCATGATCTCGAAAATGTACGAGTATGGCATGTACTTATTTTATATTGTTCATGAATTGAATACCTGTTTAAATAAATAAGTAGCTGTATTAAAATGCTTAGTCTTTTTTTTTCATCTCAAAACTCCCGATCTTCGTTAGCAACCAGTGCATCTGGGACAGGGTTAATTTAAATTAAATACAACGTACACGCACACGGCTTAGTGACACTGTTTAAATCGTTGTATAGCACTGTAATACAGGGCTGTATAAGTCTATACTTTGCTAGGAGCACAACATGATTTGTTACCCAATTTCGGAAGGAAAACTGAACTCAATAAAATACGGAAACTGTTTTAGGACATTTATTCTGACCATAGTCATATATGCAATGGACAATTGTACTGTTTGTTGAGACACTCGCCTCATATAAAGTTCCTGCCTAATTTGTAGTTAACATGGCTAATACAAAGCGTGAGACACTACTTGCAGGTGAGGGAAGCAGACGTGGCGATACCTTGGTACCATTTACTTCTAGATAATTAATCGTATAAACAAACAATGACGTACTGTCATTGTTTATGGCAATCGCCATTCTGATATTAGCGTAGGCAATCTACAAAAGTATGTGATTGTGACCACGCAGGGATTACCGAAGCCTATATAGGTAAAACTTCACGGTGCCCAGGGAATTTTCCCTGTATAATGTTGAGTACCATAGTTAATATAGAACTTGTGTTATTGTCTCACAACAGTTGAACCTCTGAAGATTTCTCCGCCTTGCAAGTACATGTAAACTCTACAATGGTTGCATCTCCGTCTTTGTGGATGAGTTTCCCACTTATTTCATGTGGAGAGTTCTTTACACCGCTAGTTTGCAAACATAGTGCTATAATTTGCACTAATTCCATAGTAGCAGATGTAGTTCCAAGTAAAATTATATGCTTGGCATTTACTAATGCCTCACCCTCTACAACACATCTACTCTCTGGAGTGGCTTGCAGGTAAGAAAACACTTTTCCCAATGAAAGAAGAACCTCTTCATTGAAATCGTCCATCATAACCTAAAAATAACGTTTTATATCAGTACAGGTACGCCGTATAAACATCTATTCTACTGATAAACAAAACTACATACCTTTGTTTTAAAAACCCTTAAGTGGATAAATGATTTGTACGTATAAAAATGTCCCAGTTAAGAAAATGTTCTCGAGTTTAAGCACAGCACATGAAAACGCGTAACGCCACGGAAGAAATTTTACTCGCTTCCCCGATATTTGTTTACAAACTTCAGCGCCCCCAACGGTAATTTTAGTCGCCAATACCTAACGCTTTTGTTGCGCTTTTTAGCGCAAAAACGCTTCGCGTAAAAGTTGTAAAAAACGAAATTTCCTACAACATTGATCTAAAAAAGGTACACCTTTTTTTGTACAACCAATAGCGACGGAGCTATGGAGCGCTGAAGAAAGGATAAAACCGTAACGTTGGCAAAATTTTCACATTCCACTGCAAAAACGTTAGCATCGGAATATGAGGTCATTTCAATCGTGGGTGAGGATATTGATTTGCTCGTTCTGCTCATTGGTACTAGACCTGAGACTAGCAACGTTTACCTTCGCAAACCTGGGAAAGGAAATTCGACACATGCATTTTACTCCTCAACATCTTACAAATTCCAGTCACCAGAAAACGTTCTCCTTCTCCAGACGCGATAAGTGGATGTGACACTACATCCAACATCTTCGGGTTTGGCCAGAATAAATTTTGCATGCTCTTCCACAGAAACCCCATTTTAGTAGAGATCGCCCAGGAATTCATGGATCCAGATGCCAGTGTCACAGAGATTTCAGAGGCAGGAGAAGGGATTCTGGTGGCTCAGTATGGTGGGGAGCAAGATCAATCCATCACTGTCATGCGCCAATCCAAGTTCAATCTCACTCAAGGCTCAACCTGGCCAAGCTCCCACCCACGTCAAATGCGGTACACTATCACTCGTTCAGAACGTCATCGCGTGAATGGGAAGGCCCAAAAAAACATTGGATTGGGGATGGTCGAAGTGCATCACAGTCTGCATGGAAGCCTTTTTAAATATCATACATTTCTCCAAATTCTAAAAGTGATGACAATGGTTTCACAGACAGACATTTCAAAGTGCCCTCGTTGGTTTAAAATTATTATTTGATATCTCAAATCAAAATACTTTGATTAAACTAAATTGATGATGACGAAGACGACCCCGCCCCTATTTTTCCGAACAAGTTCATGAATTTTCTCCACCTGCTCAGGGAATCACTTTTTTTCAAAGACAAGATCGTGGACACAAAAGAAAACATAATGTAGCAAGTTTTTGCACCATGTAATTATTATTGTAAATGTCAGATTATTACACTTTAATTTTATCGCAATTACATATTTTTTAATAAAAAAAACATTACTATGTGAACTGTTTAATTTTTTTTTCAAAATAATTATTTTCGAAATTTTGGTTTCATGCCTTTATTTAGGGAACAATTAGCCCTAAATAATGGCATCCCTCTGAGCTCAAATTAAAGCTAAATAAATTTACTACAAATTAACTGTATTTGACTTTTCTCGTGGGATGAGTACTTTCCCGATATTTGGCAAGATATTTTAACAAAACGACTTTCACTTTATGCAAAAAAAAAAAATTTTTGAGGAGCTGTATCTCGGAAAGTTCTGAACGTACTGAGTTCATTTCAATTTTAAATTGTAGCAAATTAATCTACTTTGAAAAATGACAGAGAAACTTTTTCTGTAGACCGCATACTTTAGGAGATGCTCAGGAAAAATTGAAACAAGTGCACAATTTTCGTTGTTTTTTTGGGCATTGCGCAACTCGCAGAGTTCTTGCTGCAAACTTGGTTTCTTACTATTGGCATATGTTCTAACAACATATTAAAAAAATAAAACTACATAACATTTTGCAAGGTCGGATGTATAAGTTGACACTGGTCTATAGTTATTTGAGCTGTTTTCAAAACATTATTTAAAAAAATCATCGTAGGAAACAATCGTAGGAGAAAAAAAATGATGCGTTCTGATGCGAAATAAGTCACTTTTTCTAAATTATTGCACACATAGCCCTTTACAAATTGTAGATAATGATGGGAAATGCCCCTTCAAATTCATCGCCCCCATGCATATACAGCGTCCTTACTTTAAGCCATAGTTTCCAAATTCAACGACTTAATAATCTAGATTATATTCAAATTAGCTGCAAGGGCTTGTGCTCCTACGAGAACAAGAAGTTACCTACCAAAGAGAATTTCCTTATAATGTAAGGGCATAACAATTACATTAAGGACGCTGTCGCTACTCGGAATGAGGTCGTAAATATAGTCTGAAAACACGCAATTTATCCAAGTAGGATCTAATACGACCGAGTGCAATAGAAATGCGAATTGCCGAGCTCACCCAACTAGAGGCAAATGCGAAAAAGGGCGGGATAACTCGATAAGTTTCAGGATATTGGTAAGGCCATTTCCAACCTCACGTATGCCTACGCTACGCTAACAAAGGGTTGGAACATTACAGGAACTTTCTCGGATTTAATTTTTACTAATATATTTTTTCATTTTTCACCTTGTCGCATTTTTTATTTATTATGAACTGACCATAATTTCCCGCTGATTCCATAATTAAATCGCGAGGCATACCAGTCACCAACTGGGAGCTCTATTAAAAGGGGGTGGGTCTCTCAGGTATTATATGAATAGAGGCAACCATTTAAACAAATTTAATATTTAAATAACAAATAAATCACAATAGGCAGTCTGGTACAGTGTACCACAACAGGAACCAATCTCAATATAACAAAAAATGTTCATTCACTTACGCACTGCAACGTACTCAAGCAATTTAGTCAGCGTAGGTATAACTGGCAAAGAAACTCCGGCTCCTTGCGGCAGCAAACAACGAACCTTCAGCGACTCCGTCGAATCAACTGGACTTCTTTTTATATTCCTCTGCAGTTCAGAATGTTTGTCAAACATGCAACCATATCACCGCTCAACTTGACATTTATATCCCCCGCCTACCTAACTAATCTCTATCTAAATACCATGATACTACGACTACAAGATATGATCACTTGGGCAACGCATTTTGAACAAAATTGCGCATGACGTCACCGCGTGACAAAAATGTAAGGCGATATATGAAGACGCAAGGTTTTAATATGGTTTTATTACAAAGTTTCGTTATTTTCGTTTAGATTCGACTGTTATAACTATTTTGGACATTGTTTAAATATACAGAGTGTTTACGAACTTGAGAAACATTTTATAATATAATATATATTTTATAATAAAAATAAAATTTTATAATATATATAAAAGCACTTTCATTAAGTAGGTTTATTTTTTGGAAATCGTTTACTTTTAGCATCTCTCCCAAGTTCGTAAATACCCTATACAGGTAGGTACAAAATAAATAGGCTGTTGTCGTGGAGCTGGTACTTTGCCGTTAAAGGTCTAGTCGTGTCTAGTACAGCACGAACATTGATGGAATCAATGACTATACAGTATACACGTCTATAAACCTTAAACTGGAAATTACTAAAATAATATATATTATTTTATTATTGTTTCTATAGCTTTCTCCTATCCAAAGTTACAGGATCCAAAACTTTGAAAGTGGACCAATGCCCCCCAAGTTTACGGTACTCAAATGTTGATTCATTTTATTGATAGCATCTGACATTCTTGCATGGTTTACACTAAGATTCTGCAGAGCCACAAATAAATCAGATAAACTTTTTCCATGTTTGAAGAATTATCCTTTCCGAAGTATTTAGTTTACGTAATTGTCAGTAAGAATGCCAGAAAATATTTAATAGCACCTTATTCTTTACCTAAATGCTAACCTAATCTAACTAATTATTGTGTCAATTGAAATTGTCAATAGTGAGCAAGCAGTATATTTACAGTATCGATTTATAATTGTTTATAATAAGCCATAACATTTCATACTAATCAATCTGTAATAATGCATTGGGCCTTGTTATGACCAATTAGAGTTAACTTGTAGTGCTAATATAATAATTTGTATATACTAAAACATTTCAAAATTATAATTATTATAGGTCGTACTGACGATTGAAGTAGAATGCATATTAGATTATTGCATTGCATTGCATTATTGCATAGTAGATTGCTAAATTGTGTGCTAAATTAGCGCCGACACAATGTTCCACATTTCGTACTTCAGTCAATAACAATGTAACACGATTAAAAATGTTTTAATAAAGCATTTGTATATAGGCTAAATATATTAAATTTAGTACACGGATATTAGCAAAAATAGAATAAAAAATATAATAAGCTGATATTTTCTGAATCGACAGTTGATACAGGATCGAAAAGTTCAGGTCCCTAACTGGTGAGCTTCGTCCCTTTTTCACCCTTATAATGACACCGCGCTGGTTTTTCAATAATATCTGGAAAATGTAATATTCGACGACAAAAATAGGGGCATTAAAAATATTCAGAATTAAATTTCCTATAAAACTCCTATGCCCTATAAGTCCTTTGCCGTAGTAGTACTCTGTAGTAGTAGTTTGCCAAAAATATATCATAACATAATATTACCGGGATATCAATGATTTTTCCCATTTTAAATTTTACACGCTTATTTAAATGTTGATGTAGATTTTAATACAAATTATGAGGTAGGTACTTGCAAGACACGTGTAGAGCAACGTGTATGCTGCTTTTTGGTCCACATCTTATGCTTCCTCTATTCAAAATACCACGAGCCAATTCTAAACCAAACTTGTTTTCACACCACCCAGGAGGTAGAGTTTGTCGGTGCATTTTTTTTATGTGGTTTGCCATTAAGGCCTAATCCACTCTCTACTCTTGCTCAAATTCCATTTAGACGGTCCGTTCCGCATTAAACCATGCTTGTCCGTGACAGTTCATACACATAGCCGAACATTTTAAACCAACTTTAAACACCCGCATCGCTTTCCACAGCGTTATCTGCAAGCACACGAAACTAACTCTTAAAATTGATAAAAGAGCTGCTGCATCAGTAGTCAAAACAGGTTTTAAAATACCACCTGATTTCTTCCATCCCCATTCTTCTGGATATAAAATATTTCCATTCCTAGCCTGAATTTGGTGGTACACCCGCAACGAATGTTGTTGCAAAGCTGCGAACGCCGGCGTCGGGGGTAGCCTTGCCATAGTAACTGTTCGACTAGAGTTGCCAACCGAGGTGTTAATGTAAATATTTCGCTAGCCTCGGTAACTCCTGTTTTGGAAAATTTGGTTTGTTAAAAGGTTTTAACACCTTCTTCTAAATTCGTTTCCGAGTTTATTAAATCTATAGTTTTGGAGTTTGCCATTTCCGACGTTGTGTCACTACCACTAAATGCATGAGCAAAAAGAACTGTTTTTGTTGAGTTTTTAAGGACATTTGACAACTGTAAATGTGTAAATATGAGCTATAAACGCTTGCTTTTATATTACCTTGGTATCCCTTAGTAGTCTAATAACATTTTCAGTTGGCCCAGTCTAATATCTTTTTCAGTTTATGAATAACGGTTAGGGTTGAGTTGGATCATTTGAAATATTATCAGGCGGCGTTATGTTTAATTAAATTACCGTATTCAATATAATCGGGCTTTTTTTGGTTAACCCTACAATTTACGATTTAATAACATTAAAAGTAATCGGAATAGCGATACGTAACACAGAGCCTTTTTTTATAGAAAATTTTGTGCCAAACCTTTTCCTATACTTATGTTTTTTCCCTAAGATAAAGCGTTCAAAATATATTGTAAGAAAACCAGTTATTTGTGTAATTTCCGTATATTAATTAGGAAAACTAGGAGAAAGTTTTGCCATAGTTGTAATTTTCTAGCCCTTTATGTTTTTTGGGTCGCCGAACATGAATCTGAACTTTTCTGACAGAAATATTGTCCGGAACTCCTTTTTTGCAAAAAAGTTTAAAATTTTAGCACCTTTTTCGGTTTCTCGCCATCTCAAACTGTCCGTTTTTTCGAAAAGACATACATTATATACATAATTAAAGTAGACAAAATTTCCTACATCTTAACGTGTTTTATTTCTTTCTGTGGCCGATTGTTCCGCCGCTGGAAATTTGTCAAAATCCAAGAAAGTGACAAAAATGCCGCACAGTTTTCAAAATAAACTTATACTTGCACCACAAATTCATACATGAAAAAGTACGTAGTCTAAGGAATAGGGAAATTTATAAATAAATAAAGAGAAATGTGTTTACAATAAATAAAAAACAAGAAGCAGTAGCAGTGCAATGAAAATATGCATTTTTATTGTTAAAATCACATTATTTTCATTGCAAGCGCACAGAACAGGCTTATAAGAAAATTTTGGGACAAAAACTTATCAGATCATGTAGCTTTTTAATTATTTATACTTAACCAAAATAAATGCCTCTATTCGCTTCTCACTCTACAAAATCCTAGCCTTAGTTGGGTCTTATATTTCGACATCCCATTCATGCAACAGAATAATTGTTTCGCGTGCATATAATAATTATCTTATCTTATCTTCGCTTTGGATGTTGATCTGTAATTGGCATTAGCTGATTTGCGAGAAATGCACTCGTCTTGTTTATATTTATTTTCTTTGTTATTAATTTCCATAATTTGATAGGTAGTTGTTGTAGAAAAATAATCATTGTTTTCTCACGTCATTAGATGAGTTGTGGTTCCTTTTGGTTAATTAACTGGAATTGGTCTCCTTTGTTCCTTTATTGCTTTTTCCTTGAATGGTCTAAGAGCCATTTAACAGCACTGTCTTCGATTAGTGAGAGCCTGAGTGACGTTTCATAGGATTGATGTGCCTCGTGTTGGAGATGAGGTCAGTAAGTGAAGTGTAAGCCCTAGTTTGATACATTGAGTCTAATATCTTCCTCGCCCATTACAATTGAACATTGCAAGTTTCGGGGAGACGAAGATAGAACAATAGTGGTGATAAGAAATTTTCAGATTGTATATGTATCTATTTAGTTTTGCAAAGGACAACCTACCTTTACATACATACCTTGTCAGGGAAAATGTCACCCTCGCCTTCAATCGTTACCCTGGTTTATCTGGTAGCCTTTTTTTTCTTAAAGGAACATAGTCAGGGTCATCTGTCAAAGAACAAATAGGATGGAATTATACTAGATTACTAAAGTTATTGGTACATATTAAGGAATCGTTCATGTCCAAGTGCTTCCTCTATTTCCCAGTCTTCACTTCCATCGATATTCACCGACACGTTTCCACAGGAACCCTCGCAATTGACGCATATATCGGTGCACTTAGTCCCATCTTCTTGCAGTCACAGTTGCGTGCACAAGTCTTACTGCATCTACAGGTCACCAACTTCAGCAATTCAGGGGGAGCAGGGGCTAACAGTGTGGTGATTGGTCCCAGCCCATTGTTGGTCTTCTTCCATCCCCAATATCTTTGGGTTGTAAATAAACCCTGTAGCTGTGCTGTGTGGCTGCAGCTACTGACGGTGGTAGTGCAGCTATATTTTAGGAGGCCCTGAAAGCTGCTTTCTTATAATTCAAAAATCACAGATGGTCCAAAGAAGGTGCCGTCCTGTCTGTGTAGCCATACTCTGAGACAAGGAATCGTTCCCCAGCTGTTGCAACACTTTGCTGAGTAGTATAGAGAACTATTTGCATGTGTTCAATTACAATGCAATAATTATAGTTTGTTGTGCAAGAAAATGTAATTGTGTTTCATTAACTATGAAAGCATGCATGTTAGACATACATGATCATGTATGCTCACAGTTTTGAATAAAAAGAAAATATTGCGTAACGATCGGCCTAACGGCGTAATCTAGCGGCGTAACGATCGGCCATATACAAAATAAATTGCATTTAAATCCATTAAAAATGTAGGAAATTTTGTCTGCTTTAATTTCATGTAGAATGGTCTTTTCGATATAACGCATAGGTTTTGAAATATAGGCGAGAATCCGAAAAAAGGTGTTATATTTGTTCTATTTGAACAGATTAATATATAAAAGCATTAGGCATATATTTATCTAGAAAATGTAAAACATTAAAATGCGTAAAATTTTGTAAAATCTATTAAAACTACTTTCCCTAGCTATATGCTAGACAATATTAAATTACATATAATATATGAGAATGCTTAAGCATTTAAAGAGGAAGTGATATAGAGATAATACTTGCTTGATTCCCCCTCTGGGTTCGGGGCCAAAATTGTAGAATAGACCCAGGGTACCTCCTACCTGTCGGAAGAGGCGACTAAGGTGACTGAATGGGACTGCCTAGCCGCTTAGACATGACCGGTAAGATCTTCAAAGTTATGCTGGGCGGGCGTTGGTGGCACTTGGATGGGTGACCTAGGCAGGCTTGGGCCCGGACTGTGGCGTCTGCCCGAGACCTGGGAACACTCAACACATCTGCCGCGGACGCGTGGTCCCAGATAAATGCTAATGAGAACCAGAGTAATTAATCTCGGTAACTCAGAACCATACTATCATACATACAAATTGTAGAGACTTTGCCACCAGGCCACCCGTAATAAATAGGATGGTTTGAAGAAAAGTACTCAAGTAAAAAGGAGGAATGCACAAAGGGCCTAATGAGGTCTAAGTGCTGTGGTGGAATGGGAGGGTAACACTACACTCCGACCCATATACATACATACTTACAATACTTGCTTGATCCAAACCAGATTTCAAGATCACTTAAGAAATTTCTAAATATACTAAAACTAAGTTTTAAAAAAATTGTAAATATACTCTTGGGTAGGAGTTTCCTACTGAGTGTATCGTTACTGTTAACAACGCTAGCAAGACCTGAATTTCAAAGCCCTTCCGATTGCTCTAATGTAGAATAAACGCGAAATAGTTTATCTCAAATCACTGGTGCTTTGCGTGAATAATAACTATTTTATATTTTTCTAGTTTAATGTAACATCAGGGCAACTTGATATAAAACCCAGCGCAGCTTCAGACTGCAAATAAAACGTGTTTTTAAATAACCATGCAGTTTATATTAATAACATAGTCCAACAAAAAGTTACAAGCCAAGCTTAAAATACTCTACATAATACTTTATTTTAGTTCTGCGAGACGTAGTAAATTTCTATTAAGTATTATCATTTATGTGCAATCTGTTTTCCTTGATATTTGCAAGTCAAATTGCAATTCAAAGCAGCGCTTCTTTACTTTGGTGGATATTTATTTAATGTACGATCTACATAAAATTTTTGCAACGCAAATTCCTATTTACGTTACGTCTTGTCATTTTTAATTTTAAGAATTTTTCCATTTAGAGAGGCACACGGGCAAATGTAATAACGCATAATATAATAAAGTCGCTCACTTTCATCCAGGCCCAAACCCCATAGTAATATAAGCAGGGATTTCAAGTTGATATTATTAGGGATTTAGGTGGTTCGAGGATATTTAACAAGTTATAATTAATCGTATCTCTATTTTTTACATGACTATGTTTTCAATTGAAATAGTACAAATATACCTTACACCAATTTACATCACATCTTACATTATCTGCGTAAAGTCTTATATCACCTCCAAAATTAACGTCGGTGATGTCATTAATATATATGTAAAATAAGAGAGGTCCTAAAATCGATCCCTGTGGAACACCAAAATTTATATAACGATACTTTATATAAGTAACTTTTTCAATAATTTATATATGTAGATATTGTTTACGGTCTGAATGATCTGAACGATCTGAAAGAAACGAACAAAATTCGAACTTTCCTCTCACTCTTACCTTCCCTAATTTATATATTAACGTAGGTATATGAACTGTATCAAATCCTTTCTGTTTAACTGTAAAAAGTTCATCAGTAAAGTTGCCTTTGTCTCTATATTGTATATGTGTAATAATATCTAACACAGCAAGTATTTTTTTTCATACAAAACTATACTGAAACACAATTTTTTCTAATTTTAACTAATTTTATATTATATGAGAAGAAAACTATAATTTTTTTACGTTTAAAAACAATCCAGTAGGTTGTAACGGTGTGACAGCTCGTCACTTTCATAGCTTTTCAGGTCTAAATAACCTACTATGTAATGAACTTTACACAACCAGTTGCGTAATATTTTACTTTTCGTAACTGGTTGTGAAAAGTAAGACGTTTCCTAACGTTAAAGGGTTTTGAAAAGTTTCACTTTACATGTCAAAATTAGAAAAATCTATTTGTTTCTAGATAACTCAAACGTCTATTATAGTTTCAAAAGACATTTAATTAGACTGGTCAATACAATTTCTATAATTTTCAGAGGACATACTTTTACTTAATCAATCGTAACATGGAGCGCAATCGTTTTTAAAAGAGCTTATTACTGTTATAATTCTTATAACAGTATTTTACTATATAATTTTGAGTTACGTCTCGAAATTTTAAAATTCCGAGGCATAATTAAATAAAGTAGTAATTTTTACTGGAAACTTTGAATTATAACTCGGAATTCCACTACAAAATTTTGAGATCTCGGAATTTCCGCGTTGTAACTCGCAATTTTAAACATTCTAGTAATAAATGGATCTTATTTCAATATACCTATATAACTCGGAATTTTAAAATTCCTAGTTATAACAGAATTTTAGAATCCATAGTTATAACAGAATTTAAAAAAAAATAAAGTTCCGAATTAAAATTCGGAATTCTAAAATTCCGATAAAACTCAAAATGTTGTTGTTTAATTAATAACAGGGAATTTTAAATATCCGAGTTATGTCGGAATTTTATTTCAGTATTCCGAGTTCAGTTTAAAAATGCTGAAAAGTTTCTGCGTTATAACTCGAAATTTTAAAAATTCGGGTTATAAGTGAATTTTATTTCATAATTCCGATCTCAGAATTTTAAAATTCCTTGTTATAATTCGGAATTTTAAAATTCCGAGATCTCAAAATTTTGATGTATAATAGTAACAGGGAATTTTAAAATTCCGACATGTCAGTTTTAAATTTCTTATCTCGAAGTTTTACATTTAAATTTTGATATCTCGGAATTTTAAAATTTTGAATTATAACTGAATTTTTCATAAATATTTTGAGATCTCGGAATTTCTACGTTTTCGTTATCGTAATTTTTAAATTCCGAGTTATAAGTGAATTTTATTTCAAGATTACGACAATTCAGAATTTAAAATTTTTCCTATTTATCACAGAATTTTAATATTCCGAGATATAACTATTACAGAATTTTATTTCAAAATTCCAACTTATAACACAGAATTTTAGAAAGAGAAATAATTTGATTATAAGTGTCCCTTCCAGAAGTTCATATGTACCAGTAGAAATCCAGCCCTCGTACCAATTTAGGGTCATGCCATGTCATGTGGGGACTTGTTAGCTAGACATCTAAGTGTTTCAGTGACGTTAATTTATCAACAGCAGTTATTGACTACAATTTCCACACATACCACCCCCCAACATGCATATTCAAGTCGTGTGACGCTTGATAAGATCCAGCAAGCGTGTGGGTATGCTGCCGGCGCCACCGCCGCGGTCTCCCGCCGCTTGCTGCTACCCCAAGCATCCCCCACAAATGGCTCACAGCCGGTAAATTACGTGTCCTCTTTTGTTTAGCTCCCCTGTCCGCTGATGGTGCCACAAAGAAGTGCGATCACCTAATTACAGGGTGCCACTTGCAGTTTATTTAATTCACACTCCAGTCTCGAATTGCAAAGGATTTTATCGATATTTACCGGGACGCGGCCATCTACTATTATTAGGGGAATTTTCAGTAATTTACTATGGTCATTTTATGCCAGCGAAAGGCAGTTTTTGCGACGGGTTTTAGTCCATTGGCAGCTTTTTACGCAGCGCTTTCTGATTAAAATAAGGGTTTTGCGTTTTATCTGTCGAATTTTACACTGCTTGAATCTGCGGGGCAGATTTCGATGAAGGCAAAAGTTGCAAATCATCAAGCTCTTAGTAGAGGACGGTACTGACGGCAAATATATCAAACGAATGGAATTCCTTATTATGGATAAAATGTTTCTACACACACAAACCTCCAGATAAAATCTGCGTATAATGTAATAACAATGAAATCCCCTTAATTAGAAATTATATACTTATATCGGCAAGTATGCCGTCTGGAAAGTGTCAATTTGAGAATAATCGTCTAAAAATTCAGCACACAAGTTCGAAATTTCTGATTTATAATAGTGATATATTTAGTTTAAAATTAAAGACATTTTCCTCAAAAAATCCCACAGAAAATTGAGTACGTCCCTGTATCGGCGACACGAGGCCGAATTTAATATCAAACGATATCGAACAATTATCGATTTTCTACTTGTTTTTGCCCGTCCTATTCAGCTACTTGTTCATTTTGTACAGTGCGAACGCAGATTTATTTGATTTATTGGTCCTCATGGGCCTATAGAACTTAGCAAACAGATTTCCTTAAGGTCCAAC